>JBAMBP010000697.1:0-462079 GCA_037044515.1 Phortica magna
GCAATTAAGCAACGACATTTCTTACCAATACAAACATGTTATAAGTTATTTGGCGCTTAGTTAGTATAGACAAGAGTCCCCGCTTTTAAAAATTTTTTAACAACCCCCCATGATTCATAATAATTTCCATTGAACAACTGATTCATAAAAAAACACTTTAGATCTTGGCGAATTTTATATCGAAAGGCATTGCCGGATGTTGATTATTTCCTTACGGTTACATTTACCGACATTCATATGCAAATGAAGTTAAGAAAGGCACTCAAATTGTTTGATTATCAGTAAATGTTGTAAGTTCGATACTTGCAGTTGTATTACAAGGTATTAATTACTTTGCCTAGCAACTTTCAACAACAAAATACTCAAATTTGCAATTTAAAACAAATGAATACCAAAAGTTAGAAATATTAGTGAGAACAAAATTAAATGTCATTAAAAATGTGTTAATTAACTTAAGCAGAAATATGTCATTTCGTTTGTAATCATTCGAGCATGAATGTGTTAGCATAAATTTCCGTGTAACTCAATGAGCATCAAGGATAGAAAAGGACATCCGTGCAATATTCGTACTTTGCTGCATGACTTTAACGAAGCATGCTAAAATGATTTGTTGCTCTGCTGTGCATTTGACCAGCAGCAAACTTCGTCAGCATCACCTACACACGAGCTTAGACACACACACACACACACACACGCACACACACAGATACAATTGCAGAGACACAGAGCAGAGATGCTCTGCCGCCACGCAATGTGCATAAATCGAACTTCCAGATAAATTCTATTAATGTGTCATGGTCACTCAAAGCACAGCAATGAAACAACAACAACACTAAGAAAAGCACAGAGCAAAATAAGAAGTAAAAGCAACAAAAAAATGGATATTTGCTTAATCAAAATTACCTTGAACTGCACACATACAAAAGTGCTCATAGTTTAGTTTAGTTATAGACAAACTTCGTAAAGAAGCCGTGAACGAATCCTGAGCCATTTAAATAAAATGCCAAAAAATCAACTACCTGACCGAACGAACAGCAGTTGAACTCACTCAATCGAACTGAACTAAAAAACTTAATTGAATCGAGTTTGAATCGATTTGAAATGCCAAATGCCCCGAGTTGGAACGAATAATGCGGCAGCAGAAAAAAATATTAGGTACTTTGTCGTAGCGTCGAATCGTCATCAAAAGCGCTGTGCACACACACACACACAGAGGGGCATAAATCAGACAATGAGAATTTATTCCGAGATATACGAGTATCTACAACAGATACAAACGGTCTCACGCCACTAGCACATACGTTAAGTCGGTCGTAGATACAGCTAATGCATAAAGATACAGATACTTGTGTCATCAGCAACAGCATCATCAACGTTGACTACTTAATAATGTCGATGGTGTGGATGATGATGATGATGATATTGATGATGAATATGATAATGATGATACACGAAATATTCAAGTAATGCCAAATAGTCAGGCAGGGGTATAAAAAGAGCTGAAAGACGCTGCGAACAACTGTGAAAGAAGACAACGAAGACGATGACGCTGCCGATGCTGATGCCGTACAGCAACCGAGAAAACCAACTTGAGGCGATTAAGATAAAATGCCAATCGATATAAGGGAAAGAAAGCAAGATGTTGGCTGTATATATGGTCGGTCGGTCGGTTGGTCCGACGGACGTTCGTTCGTACATTCGGTTGTACGGATTGCCTTACTGTATATAGTCTTGTATACGAGAACGAGCACTACACATAAAAGGAAATGTAAAACCATTTTGCACACAAGTCATGGGGCCATTAAATTAAGTGACTCGGAGCATAGACGAAACGCAAGCACGCTATAAACTTTATATGGCCATGAACGAACGTTTCGCATTGCAGTTTACCTCACTTCATTTCGGTTGGGTTCGGTTCGGTTCTGGTTAGCCTTGTGAGTTTTATATTTTGTAATTTCGTTGCTTTTGCGGAATTTTATGCCTTTCGGGTTGAAAGAACTTTAAGTATCGATCGATTTTTTTCTTTGTTACTACACACAAACTTCATAAATCTTGCATTATGCTCGACGCTATGCGCTATAATGTCCCTTTTTTCAACCACCGCAATTACATTGCTGACGCAGAGAACAATTCACTTTTTTGTACAACTCAGATCTGATAAATCCCCTTAATCTGGTGAATGGTAAATGTGAAATATATTTCCTGTTAAAATGAAAAAAAAAAAAACCTCGAAAAAATACCGAATAAGCACGATTTTCGTTAGAAAAAAAAAAGTGAAGTAATAAAATACAAACCAGTTGAATACATTTCTAATAGAGCAAAGAGTTATTAGCAGCCTGAGCTGGGAACATGACTTACGGAAATGCGCAACGTCGTCATCATCACCATCGTCATCATTATCGTCATCGATATCGTATATCGCAAATAAGTGACTTTTATAATTTGTTTAACCAGATTTCGCGATGTTATTGCAAACAAGACAATTTAGTTTAGTCATACAGAAATAAAATTATCAAAGCAAAGCTCAAGATTCGACTCTGTACCTCACCAATGCTGACTCAAATGTCAACTCCTCCGCTCGTGCCTTTCGTCTGCATGAGTCAGCAGGTGTGTGTGTGCAACTCTTCTTTCAATTTCGATTCGATTCGATTTTACTTAACTTGCCTTGACAACGCTGTTGCGACGCGATGCGACGTCCTCAGTAGGGGCTTTATCTGATCGACAGTTGCTTGATTGCTTTTTGAGCGGTCGCAGAGGGGCCCGACATTGAAGTGGTGACTTTCTTGAGTTAGCGCAACTGTATCTTTATACTGGAAAAATACGTGCATCGTGCAAGGGTTTTAAATTTGAGCTACAAGCTGTCATTAATATATACTCATACTCAATGTTTAGATATGTACATGTGTACATGCTTTAAAAATAGTTGCAGGCCATGTGTTCGATAAATCCATGTTCTTAAGTAGGGAATTGTGTGAGGATGAGTTGGTGTGCTTCTAGAAAAATAAATTATCGAAATACTTCAAGCCATGAATTACGTACCATCGACAAAATATAATAAATCTGGAAATGAAATGAGTTTTTAGTGCGGAACTCACGCACACATGCACAGTTCTATGTTTGTGTACGTTTATCGGTCAGTGACAGTGTGGTCTAAGTGCTGTGAGAGTGTGGTCTCCGTTGAGAGCGTAAGCACACGGACCCAATGCAATGAAACGGTTTATTTGGCAGCGAGGTTCATACAACATAGAGCAGGGCAACATGAACACAAAGTAAGAGTCAATTTAATTTGTATGATGAATATATTTTTATTACAATTTAAAGTAATAAAAACAAAACACATAACTTGACTACTGCAATTTCAAAAGGTTTAATTATAAAATTAATTATTCTTTTTTATAAAACAATATTTTCGAGTAATTAACTTAACAAAGTATAAAATGCTGCTAAAAGTGCAGTTTTAGACAAACATTTTCTGTAGCATTTTGCCAAGCTTTTCGTGCGCATAGCGTATTTTCTGATACAGATCCTTGGAGCAGCCAGTCGAAATGATGTTTGCAAATCTATAAGTGCGGAAATTTTTACCGTTATCTATGTAGGTAATAGCGCTCATGCGTGGACACAAAATGATCTTCATATGATCCGAAAAATTCAACTGTACAGAACCATTGGTTAAATGCATGACAACAGCGCATGTGGTACGGAACCATGAATGCAAATGTGGCCTACGTGAAATTACATCGTTTTCGAAATTTACATTGTTGGCGCCCGCCTTCCTCAAATGTTCGGTCATGTAGCGTTTGAAGTACGACAAGAGCTTCATCTTCTTATCCAACGATTTGCAGTAATCGGTGTTAGTCATATAGCTCTCTTTGCCATCCTTGTCAATGAAATGCATATTGATTTGATTTGGCAACAGTATCATTTTTGTGGTATCCTTGAACATAACACCCATGCCCTCATCGCAAAGTTGATAGCCAAAGCCGTATTTGCCACTAAAGTCAAGCCATTTCGATATCCAAAAGAGCGGCTGGGCTGCTGGATCAGTATTACAATCGCCTAAATTGCCATGCAATAGTTTTGGCTTGGCATTTATAAGATCAGTGAGCTGTTGATATAAGCTCTCGATGTCAATGCGATAGTCTTCATTATGCCGGGAGATCTGTGCCGATGCTATAATAGTTGGATCTTCGATAGTATCGTTGATGCCAAGACGTGGCGCCATTGTCAGACAAGAACTTGGCAAAAACATCGGTATTGGCGTAAGCTTCAAAAATTCCAAGTCCAACAGTTGAGTAATGGTCGGTCGACTCTCTGGATTTGATTGTAACATTGCAATGACCATGTCCGCAGCCGTTTTGCGCAAACAGCTTGGCACACAATATTTACACTTTTTAATCTCTTGGGTCATCTTCTCCTTTTGGCTGTGCTTGATCCTAAGCTTTTTGGAGACAATTGTGACCGCGTACACATCGTTCGTCCCAATATCGATAATATCGTAGCATTTTGCAAATGCGCCCTTGCCGAAGAAGCGCATTAAAACATAGAGACGCTCCGGTATGTCTTCGGGCTTTGTGGCCATTTTACTTTAATTGTCGTCAGTAAAAAAATAAAAAACAAACAGGATTAATTCGAATAATTGCCTCACAAGCCACCTGCACTAAACGTCAACAATACCAACAAATTAATCTTTAACAATTTCAGAAAAATGGCGCGCGATGCCGTTACTTGAAGTGCATAAATATATAGACACTTAAATAATGTGAAAGAATTGAAGTTTAATAACTGAAATGAAAAAAAAACATCCAAGTTGTATGTGTTACACATGTGTGCGTGTATTTACCTGTCATTTGCGCTGACATATCGTTGAATTTTGACTCTCTACGCAGGTGTTTTATTTTATTATTTTTTGTATAAATTCATTGAGACTAAAGGGCACTGAACAGGCCCACAAATGCAAGCTGTAGGAGAGGGTCTGAGTTGATTTCATTGTTAGATCTAATAAATGCTAAGGCAGAACATATACCACATTATGAACCAGATGTGATCGTAGAAATTGCAATGCAACGGGAACTTTCAAGTAGAAAAACAAAAACTATGAATTCAATTTCTAAACGTTATCACGACAGACATTCAAGAACAGACATTCAAGAAAGAACATTGGAAAAAAATACATATGTTCATAAATAATGAATGGACGTTCTTAATGCAATTCATTAGAAAAAAACAAGTATCGAAAGATTGTTTGAGACGAGACGTCTTCAAGCGAATACTGGTGTACCAACTAGTTTAAACTGAAAATCGGTCATTTATTTGTCAACTACAAATACGATAACCGATTGGACTTGGCAAAATTGTATATAGTCAAAGCAGCTTCCTTTGTAACATAAGCGAAATATCACTAAAATATATTTTTTCAATAAGCACATCACTAACATTTACTCTTTTCCTTTTTTGCAGTTTGTGAAAAACAGCTGTTGGAAACCGTTAGTCGCGCGCAAATTGTGTGCCAATTATTTGAAGACAAGAACTCAAAAAGATGCCAACTATCAGGCGTTGTTGTATTGTGGGCTGCTTGTCCAATTCACGTCAGAATCCACACATGCAATTTTTTCAATTTCCACGCCCAGAGAATCCTTTTCATAAGATGTGGAAGGAGGCATGCCATGCTTCATTGCGACGCATACTGCCATTTAAAAAGCCTGTCGTCTGTGCATTGCATTTCGATCCCTGCTGCTTGGGTGGACGCCGTCTTACATCGAACGCTGTGCCGTCACTGCGCCTAGAGGTGCCCTCCAACCTGGAAGCAGTCGAACAGCAAGCCATGATCGAAGAAATCGAGCGTAGTCGCAAGTGTGCGTACATTAATGCCGTTGTGTATGAGTGGCTGGTGCGTGCAAACACAAATCCACAACTACGTGGTAGCATTACACATGGCATGATCAAGGAGAAGGCCGAAAATGCACGGGCAACCATTGGCTCGAATGCATTTGTCGCCGATAATCGTTGGCTGAATCGTTTCCGTGAGACGCATCTTGCCGGATTTGCACAAAAGTTGGCTACAAATCAACTTAAACCTATGGGTACTTCACTTTGGATACCGGACATCGTGCAAGACTTGCAGCATCTCTTTCCGCCAGCGAGTGCAGAGCGTGTCGCTAAGCTGGAGGACATGCCTGAACAATATATCAATTATATGCAACAGTATGGTGAATATGAGGAGGACGAAGAGGACTCAAAAGATCAAAGTTACATCGAACAACAGCAGCAAGCACACTATCAGATGCAACAGACACAGCAACAACTTCAGCACATGCAACATATACCGCAGCCACCACCGGTTTTCAACCATCCACATCACCCGGGCTTTGATGCATACGTTCCACATGCCAACTACAGCTCTAACTTCAACGACTATTTCGCTTACGAGCGTCAGCAGCAGCAACAACAACAACAGCACCATCACCAGCAGCAACTCCAGCACCATCAGCAGCAGCAACATCTGCCGCCATATCCGCCGCCGATACCACTGCAGCAGCGACCGAGCTCACTGTCACCGCCCACACAACAGCAGGCTCAACTACGTAACAGTCCATTCCAGCCGCCGAATATGCAGGCGCGCCTGAGTCCTTTTCAACCACCGAATCCACAGATACGCACCAGCCCATTCCAAATGCCGCTAAAACGACCCAAGCTAGAGAGTACTGATGATGAAGTGCGCGAGATTACTTCAGTTGCTCAAACCAACGGTACACATGTAGTTGTCTCTCCAATCGAGGATCTTACAGATGAAAACGATGCTAATCAAACCAATAACAATGGTAATATAAACGGTCACGTTACGCCACCATCAAAGTCAAACGGCACAACGCCAATCATAACGCAGAACGGTAACGGCTCAGCATCTGGTACACCCTCGCCAAAGTCAAACGTTGTTAGCAACGGCAGCGGTTCCGAAACCAATGGAAATACTTCGCCAGCAGCATCGTTGGCGACAAACAACAAAGAACTCGAATCCTACGCACAGGCACTCGAATATCTGAAGCCACTAGAAGACTTTGTGCTATTTAGGGAGAACTTCCGGGCAATTGGTTTGCTCTCCCAGCTCGAAGCTGTGCTGCGCAAAGGCGAAAAAGCAACACTGATCGATCACTAAACATGTTATTATCTGACGTAGTCGCAGTGGAACTGTGATTAAATGTATATATAAAAACAGACTTTTCTCTTTGCTTTAGCGTATATGTGTCCATAGTATTATAAAAACTGGAACTCCCAGAGCAACTACAAATATTGAGATTAGAATTAAGGTTAAAAGCCACAAATGTAAAAAGCTATCATTTAAGTCTATCTTAAACAAGTTAATTTATTAAATATATACATATATGTTAAACTAACTTGAGTTGTTTCAAATCAAGTCAGTCAGTAAATCAGCTGCAGCAGAGGGCACAACTCCGGCCAGCCTCAGCGTGTGTCTCTGCTTCGCATAATGCCGCAAGTAATTCCGTCTTTATGCGGCGTTGCTGAGCATGGGTCAACTGAAGTGTTTGCTTATACATTAGCGTAAAAAAATCTTTGCTTGCCTTGGTTTCAGCAGCGATGGTGTTCAGCTCCATCGCTGGCGATTGTTGAGTAAGTTTGCAGAGGCATTTCACTTTTAGTTTGAGTTTCGATGGTGGCGGTTGTGTCTTGTTAGTGGTAGTGGGCGGAGGTGGAGGTGGCGGCGACGACGCATGCGTAGTATCCAACAAAGGTGTTGCAATTAAGGCTGCATTGCAGGAACTTTCTTTTGGTGGCGGTTGGTAGGATGCTGCCTCTTGTCTTATCACTAATAATCGACGAATCGGCTTAGGTGCGCTTGTTAGCGCCGGCGTCTTATATTTATCTGATAACGTTGAGGCGACCGTTGGTTGTTTACGTTTGCCCAGCAGTCCGTTGAGTATTTTGGGTGGTGGACGAATATGGCTTTGTATGTGAGAGTTTGAAACTTCTGTGACAGGTTCTATTTTTACCGCTACACAATTAACGTCACTATTGTTTATTTGCTTATCCGTTTTATTCATATTCAAAACACTAAATTTTCCTATGAATTAAATAACACAAAGTAAATAAAGAAATAAGCAATAAACAAAAGCAAATAAACTTTAAAGCTCGCACAGTGTTGCACTGAAAGCTTACTGCAAGTTGGCATTGCGTGGAGCTGCTAACTCACTCAATACTAAAAATAGTTACAACGTTTAGAAAATTGCACAAAAGCTGTATATATTTCCTCAATTTGTACAGTATTATTTATATTATGCACCTTTCTGGTAGTCAAGATCTGCCCCGTAATTGAAATTATTGGCAGTTCTCAATATACATGAGTGCGAGTGAGAGCGTCATATAAAAATGACACATTCTGTTGATAAGAATTGCTTGACATGCGCAGTAAAGCGCCAACAATTGTCGGGTCATCTAGAACACATTAGTCATTTTGAAAGGGGAGCGACGCGCATGTTAGTCGCACAAGTACACAGAACTACAAATATAAAATTACATTAATAAACTAAGCAAAGAAATAAAAAAAAACTGAAGGGAAAACAGTAATCTAAATAGATTCTGATTGTAAATTCTAACTGGAAATTGCATAAGTGCATGCCAATTTTTCAATTTATCTAGTTTAAAGAAAGTAACTAAAACGAAAATAAAAGTGTTGTCGCATATGCGCACAACAACAAAATTGAGAGAGTAAAATGAGCGCAAGTGAAAAAAAAACGAATCACTGAAACCGAAAGTACAAAATACGCTCCCACACGAAGCGACAATGAAAACAACGTGAATAGGAACACAAGCGCATAGCGAAGCGCAAAAAGAGCGGGAGAACGACGCTTGTGGGAGAGAGCCAGTATTTTACCGTTAGTGGAAAACCTTCAATGTTTTGTAGAAACCACCCTCTCTCCGTGTAGCGTGTAGCGCACGTTGGTTCAAGTCAGACAGCAAATAAACATAAAAAACAAAAAACAGTCACACTGAACGTAGTGTATAAGAATAAAATACATACATATGTATATTACACATTTCAATTTCGGCACGCGCGTGTTTGTATGTGTGTGTTGGTTTTAGCTTTGCGCGACCTTATCACACAAACACAAAAGAGCGAGACGAGAAAACAACGAAACGAACGAACGCCCCGGCACCGGCGCACAGAGCAGTAGTCTCGCTCTCTCTGGAGCTGCTTGGCCGCGCTCTGTGCTAGAAACGCATTTCAGTTGTTTTGGTTGTTGTACTTGTGTGTCGTCTGCCGCCCGACGAGGAGGAGAACAATTCTAAGCAGTGAAAATAGCTCTAGCGTGTGCATCGAGGAAATTGTATGTTGATTGGTTTGACGCGGCGCGGAGAGGCAAAACGACGCAGTAGCAGCAGCAGCAGAAACGATTGCGTTATTGTAAAACGCAGTAGCAACGTGTGCCATATAAGAAAAAGAACAAAAGTTTCCTTATAAAACGATTGAAAATTTGTTGTTCAATTAAAAATTGACCAAATATTCGACACTTAGCGCGCAACAGCAAACTGTCAAACACGCACGCACACAAACAGACAGACTAGCGACATCTATTTGACAGCTACACCACGCATACAAAGGCAGCAAAAAAAAAATATATATATATATTAAGATATTGCATAAAAATTGCAAGCATTGCAAATTTAGCACAAAGAAAAGCGTGAGACTTTTAACAGCAATTCCAAAAACAAAGCAACGAAGTATAAGCTAAAGCGCAGCTGCCACAGTCGACGTCAGCAAACCGGCCAGGGCAAACAATACCCGTTACCACCCACTGGTAGTCGTTATGCGTGTGAAGAAGAGGCAGCCACAACGCCCACCACCAACTCCATCGCCGGAGAAGGCTGAGCGAACGGTAAATGAGTGCAATGAACTTTTTTTTTCTTTTATAATCTGAAATTTATATTTTAAGGACACACCATCACCTTCTGCGAACGTGTCGCCACCCTCCCCCTCTATTGTGCCTACAGTGACATTGCCGCCGCTGGAGAAGATCAACTTTGACAATCGCATTAAGCGCAAAAATGTGCTTGCGCTCAACGAGAAGGTCGCAGCGATACGTGAATATGACAAGATGCCCGTGTACAAGCACGTGGGCCGGATGTTCCATTGCAGTCCGGATCAGATCAAGCGTACCGTGCTGCAGCGCGAAAACATACTGAAAGCATGGGAGCAGCGCACACGTCGCTGTCAGGATGCCAAGACGCTCGAAATGAAAGTGGTTCGTGTATCGATGTTGGGCAAGGCCGTTTACGACTGGATACGCCGCATGATGTACTATAAGGACTTCGTCATTACCGACGGTCTCATACAGAAAATGGCCTTACAGTTCAAGAGTTCGATGGGCCTGCAAAACTTCTTTCCGCATCAGGAGTGGTGCGACAAATTTCGGCAGACATACAACATTGAACACAATGACACCAAAGACTTGAAAATCGGTTATGTGCAAGGGCACTCGGTGCAGATTAAGGATATCATTAAAGATGTGCTGACCGAATGTACACCGGATGCGCCGTCTAAAGCGGATGCTGATATTGAAGACGGCGATGATTGCGACGATGCTAACGGCAATGCCGATACTGATGCGGAGAACAGAGACGAGGACGTTGATGTCGACGGCGATGGTCATGAAAGTTTGGCCGACGATGAGGATGAAGGCGAACCTGATGTAAAGCCCGACTTGGGCATCAATGCTAAATTGCCAACCGTACAGCCGCCACAATTACAGACACACATGTTGCCACCGCTGCAGCCCTTGCGTCATCTGTTAGCGTTGCCGATCAAGACTAACGGACCGCCAGGCTCAACACAAAAGGTACTGGTCGCAACGCCGATATCTGCGCCAGGTCAGCTGCGTAAAGATTCGATGCCTATGACAATGACAATCATACCGTTTTCAACGCTAGCCCAAAGCGTACAGCAGCAGCAACCACAACCGCAGCAAAAGAAGACAACACCAGAGAAACCGCAACCACATACAGTGCCACCACCTATCTTGGATATTAAAAAGGAGATCAAGGAGGAACCTAAAGACACAGAAGATGTGGCCGAGCCGGAGCAACCAGCGCCTGTTTACATTAAACAAGAAGTGATATCCGACGATGAGGAATTGCCGACGACATCGACCACACCCACACTAGAATCTATGCCGCTCGCTCCAACGGATATGGGCTCGTTTGTTGAGAATGTTCAAACTTTGCCAATAGTGGAGCAGCAGCAGATGGCAGCTGAGGAGAAAAAGATGAAAAATCAAAGCGACGTATATACCAAAGAGTTGATCTCACCGAACAAACGCGGTGGCGCAATAGGAACACGTAGTGCCGCCAAGACAACGTTGGCAGCTCAAAAAATGTCGCCGGCGGCAGAGCCATTGCCAGCGATAACCTTGCGTGTGCTAACGCCACCCGTACTGAAACGTGCTCCAACAGCACCGCCATTAACAGCGGACGCATCTGTTGGCACAACGTCATCAACAACAACGACAACAGCGACGACGACAACGACGACCACACGCAATGCCAAGAAGCGTAAATCAAATTCGAGAAGCAATCGCAGCAACAACAACAAGAGACCGGCACCGGTGCCACCAGCCATTGGAAGCTGCTCAGAGGCACGTCGGTACTTGAAGTTGCTCGAGGATTTTGCACTCTATAAGGAGAACTTTCGTCTAATTGCGTTGATAACGCGCGCAGATGAGCTGCTACGCGAGCTAGATGAGGATCGCGATCAGGATGTTGATATTGATTGAACTCGTAGAGTTTAAAATTTTTTTTATAATTTTAAGAAACGTGTAAATAAAGAACAATCTAAAAATGATTAGTTTAGAATAGACAACAGCATAGAGCCAAAGGTAATTATAGATTCTATGTAGTCGTAGTGGCCGTCCCGTACATCATCATCAACTTAATTCTTTCACGTTGACTGAGTGAAAATTGGGCGTATGAATAAATCTTTATATGAAACTCAACTTTCATGTATGTACATATATAATAAAAAAGAAAAAAAAAAACAAATAAAAAATGGAAACAAAATAAAAATTATTCATCCAACCAATCAACCAGCAATCCAGCAAGCTAGCGAGCCGAAACAAAGGTATTCACCGCTTATCAGACGATGATTGCGAGTAAGCAAAGTAGCAGCACGCAACGCTGCGTCATTTAGTCAGTCACTGGGTCGGTCGTCGGTCGTCGACTAAACGTCACATAGTTGTTCGGCCATTTCGACGGTCGACCGTTTGGTCGGTAATTATAGCGAGCATTCATCGTATATATGTACGTACATATATATGTATATATATCATGTGGCTTCGTTGATTCAGTCGCTGCCAAAGCGCTTTGACTACATGAACAACCGACCCGTCTATAGCTGGCCTATCTATATTTACACGCCCACAGTGCGCATGTCTGCCCATAGAGCTGACGCTATGCCATTACCGTGTCGTATCATTTCGTGGCAATGGAACACGAGAGAGCATCAGCCACGTACTCTCCCAGTCGCTGAGTACGGAACATGTAAACATTTGTTGAATGCTCTGGGGGTTGTAGTATTAAGGTTGGGCGTTTTGTGTTCAACTACATGTGTGTGTGTGTGTGTATTAGTGTGAGTACGTGTGGGGAGAGGCGCGCGCATGTTGCTGATGTCGCCACTTGCTCGTTCGGTCAACGATGGCACTGGGAAGCATTCGTCATGAAAGTGATGCATTTAAAGCAACAACATTCACAGTATTGAAGTCATAGATTAAATTGAACGTGCTGCTTTGGTGTGAAAAGCTTTTCTGAAAGCTTCAATGTTGTAGATTACGTGGACAAGTGGGTTTACAGAGTCGTAATATTGATTCGGGTCATATTTTGACCTTAGCGCAAAGCTTTAAGGCGCTTGACCAATAGGGTGGAGCACAATACAATAGAGAATGTTGTTTGTGTGAGACTAAAGTCCTCTTTGTGTAGACTTGTGAAATTAGGGCTACGATTGACCTAAATTGGTGTTCATATGAAAGAATAATAGTACTTTAAAGATCATTCATGAATCATAATGCGCCATTTTGATCACCATTCTCTCCCCTGTGACGTATTCGCCACTTTGTCTTATGGTAGTATTTTTTTAATGAGCCCATGGATACTCTAACATAGTGACGACATATTTTTCCTTCTGAAGATCAATATTTTCACAGAGGAGTCACTAAAGAAACACATGTTTTTTTTATGCAAATATTTATTATTTAATAAAAAAAAGTCTTATTGCACTTAAAGTCCCTCTAATTGTGGGGAACAACGGCAGGTGTGAGAATCGTTTTCTCGTAGCTGATTTTGAAATGTCTGAAGGTTTTCTCAGCCTTAAAGACGCGACAACTTCGAGTTAAGCACGACGCTTTAGCATTTTATCACAAAAACTCAATCGGCAACGAAGATTTAGTTTGCTGTCAAAGCTTCATAGTGCTGAGCCAGCTGCGATAGTAGATTCATTGCATGAAAGTCTTCCTCGCACACAGCGAACGTTTCCAAGGGGCGCAACCATGCCAGTGCTTCGTGATAGCTGGCCATGTTGTTGCTGTGGGCAGTGTAGTTGGTGGTGGTGGTGGTAATGACCTCAGCTTTGTCGTTCTTTGAATGTTTCTGTTGGCTGTCTGACGATTTAGCTGTAACAACTGTTGGTGGCGATACGCTCGAGTTTTTACGCTTTTTACTGCCGGCACGCACAACACTCTCACAGGCATTGTTGGCGACAGGTGTCGCTGGCTGAACCTTTGTTGACGCAGCAGTTGGCACGGCCAACGGCGTTTGGGGAGCTTCAAATTGGCCAAAATCAATAGTCGGACCTTCTTCATCGTCGGCAAATTCAATATCATCATCATTATCGCTTATACTCAAAGCTTCATTATTTTCATCAGCATCATTATCAGTCAGATGACCGCCATTGTGGTGCACTGTCGCCTCCACAACCATGGTGACATCATCAAACTCATCCTCATCACTTTCGACGCCACTCACCGCAAGGGCCAATGTACGGTCCAGTTCCTTGCGGCAATAATCCACGACGTCTTTGCAAGCAAGCGAACGTTCCGGCGTCTCTGTCATCAGTAACCGCTCCATGAAGGCAAAATCAATGTTGTATGTCTTCTTAAAATCACCAACCCAAGCACGATTCGGATAGAATTTCTCGATTCCAATAATGTCACGAAACTCCAGGGCACGCTCACGTATAACATCATCGCTGAGCTTGGCGCTACGATGATGATGTGCCCGCTTTATGTATTCATGCATGAGATTACCCAGAAAGTTTATTTTCTTGCGACGGACTAAGCGGTCATCATCGCCATCCGCTATCGTCTGACAGTTGACATAGTAGTGCAAAATTGACCGACGGTTGGCGATGACATTCTTGATCTGCTCCCAGCTGCACTGCAATGCCTTTGCCACGCGCTGATAGATTGGCTCACGCTCGTACAGCCGTATGGCTTGAACACGTTCTTCCAGATTTAGAATCTTCCGGGGCTTATTTTTCACTTGCAGACGCGTCATTGTATATTTCGGTGTCTTCTGGACCTGGAAAAATTTGCAAATTGTAAGATAAATTAATAAATAAGCACAAACGAAAATAAACATATTTCAGCTTCAGTTTTCAATAACACGATAAGCTAAACAACAACAAACACTCACTCCCCCTTTCATCTTTGCTAAGTCGTAAATCGCAAGTATTACAAACACCAACACCAACGCCAACCACGAACCCAACAACGAACCCAACAACAAAAACACGTTGTTATGACAGGGCGCCCAAAGAGCAACTGCGACCAAAAAGGAGCATTAATGCCAAAAGAGGGCGCAAGCAAGGCCCGAGTGCTGCTCTTCAAGTGACGACCGACTGACTACGAGGTAGAATCGTAACGAAGCGAAGAGCGCACGTGAGCATGCACGAAGCTTAGACCGAACGCGTGCGTCGTCGTCAGGAGTGCTCGCGGCAGGAGACAAGGCAGGTGCCGGCCTCAGCTAGACGCCGGTAAAAACGTTGTCAGAGTCAGAAGCACGATTGTGGTCATGTGACCAATGTGCAAAAAGTCGGTGCGGGGGCCAAACAGACGCGTCTACAGCAGCAGCCGAATTTGCGCTGCAGCCGTGGCTTCGTCTTCATCGTCATTGACATCGACGCCGACGTCATTACGTTTGTTTGTGTGTGTCGTTAGTTGTTGCTGGTTTTATCCCTTGCAAGTAAGTAAGTGACGCAAAAGCTACATGTTTCTGCGGTTGGCAGTCGCTGCAACTGAAACGTGTTGTCAAAGCGCACAAAGGGTTGGGGGAGTTCAAGTGAAGCCGGTGGCTTTGACGCGTGTTTGTGGGCATGTATGTATGTATGTATGTATGCACAAACATATGTTTTTATGTATCAGGCAGGCAGGTTTCAAGTTAAAATTGGCGTTGTTGTTGGAGCTGTCATTATCAGCGCATTATGGTATATGATTTGTGTTGTTGTTGTTGTTGTTGTTGGCTTCGGCTGCGGATGCTGTTGCGTTTGTAATTGTTGTTGCTTTTGTTTTTGCTTTTGCTTTGTTTGTTGGCATGCTTATTAAAGCCATCATTATTATCAGTGATTTTAACATATTTGTACGGTTGTTAATTCAAATAAAAGACTTTCGGTACTAATTAATGATTAATGTAAAAGAATTAAGAAAAAAAAGTGATATGATCGAAATGTTAAGGTTCAAAAAGTAGACGCGCCCCCGGGTGGACTCGAACCACCAACCTTTCGGTTAACAGCCGAACGCGCTAACCAATTGCGCCACGGAGGCTCTTGTATAAGGGAGGTTTTATACAACATCAGAATAAACAAAAAAAAAAAATGATAAAAGTTAGTAAATGCTAAAACTAATCGCACTGTGACAGAATTAAAACGCTTTGTTTTATCGATTCGCAATTAAGAGACGATTTAATTGTCTAATTCTGAATTTAAATAATAGAAAACAAAGGTGAATGACGCATAACAAGTTCATTTGCATGTGAAATGATGCTTATTTATAAAAGTTCTATTTCTGAAATTATGATCTGTCAGCCATGAGTGACATTAAAATGCTGACTCATCAAACACATACAAATGCATGTATGTGCATAAATATATGTGCATTCAGACACATGTACATACATATGGGTGTAAATATTGACAACAGTTTTGAGCACTTCTTTTATTAGCAAAGATCGAATCAAACTATGCGACAATTTGCTTCGAACAACAACAATAAAATGATACTTTAGTAGTTTATGCAAAAAGTTGTGCGTTTGCGTTTAATTTACTAAAGAAATTCGCCTTGTTGATTGTCAACATGAAACAATTTTTGATTGTTTGCGAATCATAAGTCAAATGATTGATTTGCGTTTTAATTTGCTTTGAAGCACAAAAAGAAAAACAAAACAAAAACAAAGAAAAATCAATTATTATTTTAGCAGTCACTGGTAATCCTCAAAAACTGCATACAAAATAAAACAAACAAACAATCAAGCCAACAAGATAGAAAAAAAGTCTTCGACAACAACTTTAGGTAAATATATTTTTGTACGTTACACAAAAACAAAAAACAAAAGACAGTTAGACAGACAAACAGTAAATGAGCAGTGAAATAAATCCATAAATTGGTAACCAATCGTTTATCATTTACTTTAATAATTTACCTCGAAAATTTCGTTCAACTTGACTATTTTGAACGTTGAAAATTGCCAACACCAACTCTGAAATCATGCATTAATCACGCGACAGCAACATCGAAAAGGCCATCTCGCTCACACAAACGCGTGAACGCCTGTAAACATCCAAACATTTACACACACACACGCACACACATACAAACGCATAAAACAACAACAACAACAAAAAAGAACCAGTTTCGACAACAAAACGAAAACGAAACACTGCTTGTGGATGAAGAGGTAGGAGAGAGTTATTTTCGTCTTAAGTTACAGTGCGTAACAGACAAACGAAACGCTGCTTGTTGGCGAAGAGGTAGGGGAGGGTTACTTTTCGAGTGAAGCGTCGCGACGCGTCGTCAACTAACAGAGGAACGAAACGCCGCTTGTAGGCGAAGAGGTAGGGGAGGGTTCGCTTGTGCGCCGCGTCGCAAACCAACAGAAAATGCAAACGCTGTTTGTGGACGAAGAGTTAGGGGAGGGTTATGTGTCGAACAGAACTAACAGGCAAACGCACTGTTGCTGTTATGCCAACGGTTGATCTACTCTTGTGCATATGATCAAGTTAAGCGCACATTTTTAACATGTCTCAATGGGCGTTTTGGTAAAGCGGCGGCTCAACAAGTCGATGTGCCTGAGTTCGAATCCTGGTCAGGGTGTTTCACTCAAACAACAACATGTAAGTTTTCTTCTCCTCTACTTAATAAGCACAATTATCTAATACGATGAGCGAACGAACGAACGAACGCACTCACTCAAAGTCACACACACACACACACACAGAGGCAGCGACATACACGTATACGAAGCAAATCAATCAAACCATCAATCAATCAACTGGCAACGTACAAAGCAAGCATGGCAACAACAACAACACACAACGACGACGACGACTACGACGACAGCGACTAGCAACAACAACAACACAGCAGCAGCCTTTGAACGAATGAGCGGGGAATGACGCATGATAAAATATAACAACGAGCCAGCCGCCAGCCAGCAAGCAAGCAGACAAGCAAGCAAGCAAGCAGGAGAACGAAGGCAAGCATTGAAATTGACGCTCTCACGCTTGAAAATCAGTCGAAAATTGTTACTCAAGCGAGCCGGACAATCAAACAATCACGGGCGGAATTTGACTATAACTGTTTTTATTTTCGCATAAACACACACTCACACACAAACACATCAAATACATATACACAATTATATGTACATAAACAATAACAATAAAAGTAACAATTGAAGTGTTTTTGTTTTTGTTTTTGTAAAAAAGAAGAGCACAAACGTGTGACAGAGAAGGCGAGTGTGTGTGAGCGAAAAGCACAAAGATGGCGCCTGCAACGACGCTCCAAGTGCCCGTACAAAAGCGCCAATTTTGGGCCGAATTTTTCGAGCTCTACCGGCGTTTGCCCGTGCTCTGGGACGCACAACATCAGTTCTACAAGTATCGCACCTGTAAATATGAGGCTTATGACAAACTGGTGGAGAAATTACGCGAAATTGAGCCGCAAGCCGATCGGCAGGACGTGCTGCGCAAAATAAACATCTTTCGCACAAATTATCGACGCGAACGTGCGCGTGTGCTGAGCAGCGACACGCGTGGCAAGGATTACAAGTCAACGTTGTGGTACTACGATATGTTGAGTTTTCTGCGGACACAGGAGAAGCCAAAGAAAGGCAAGACGCAGCGTGCCACACTGTCCGTGGGCGCATTAGATTACACATTAGTAAGTGGCATAAGTATGATTTAAAAGGGGTCTTGTAACGATGATAAACGATTTTGCAGCCACACAACGAAGTCTCCAACAACAGTTGGCCGCAATTGGATTACAGCACAAGTGCAGCAGCGCTCTATGAGTGCAAACGTCATAGTATGGAAGACTATATGGTTGAAGAGTCAACATTCTCCACAGCTATGTGGCAAAAGACGCCAGCGCTGGCCGGTCAACAAGCTGGCACAGCGAACGAGACGCAAACGGCGGCGGCGTCTGTAGTGGCAAAGGATGAACTACAGACGCCACCGTTGGCGCCACTGTCACCCATGTTGAGTCCAAAGCTTGAAACGCCCGATGAGGAGACGACGACGACACAGTCGCCAACGCCGACGTCACCGCCATTGCCAGCCCGCAAGGAGCAATCCACCTCGCCACAGCCTGAGAGCGAAGCGCCTCAAACTCACAATCAGAAACCAAAGTTAATGCTTAGAAATCTCACGCCGGAAACGAAAACGCTTGCCGACGATGGCGTACTCAGTCCGGCGGCCGCCATATTGGCGAAAAGTTGGGCGATACAGTACGATGAAATGGCGCCAGAGCAGAAGATTTACGCCCGCAAAGCCATCGCTGAAATACTGTTCGATGGCTGCATGGGAAACTTGGGCAATGAGCAGAATAGTCTTGCGCGGCATAACTTTTAAGCAGGGAGGATATTGATAAAGCATATCTATGTAAATAAAAAAAAGAAAATTATTTCGCTTTTATATATGTAAGTATATTTGTGTAAAGCTTTTAAAAAAATTATAAAAGCTTTTCTTAAAAATCGAAAGCTCACGCTAACAATGCGAAAGCTCTTCTCAATTAAGACGATCAACTCAATTGAAGCTTAGCTGAACTATGTGAGAGCTTTCGCGCACGTGTTCTCCTTTGAACAACTTGTTGAAGAAAAACTGCAGTTTGAGTCTAACTGTGAAAAAACTAAGCAAAACAACAATGGAGCAGCTTAAGGCACGCCAGCAATCCGAGAAGGCGCGCAAGGAACGTTTAATCAAATGGATGGCGCGAATGCCGAATCTTTACAAGCCGAATTGCACGATGAGTCGTTATGAACGGCAGTTTCGTTGGCAATTGATCGCGCAACGTTGTGGCTTTGAGACGCGTAAGCGGCTGTAGCGGAAGTGAGCATGAATGAATAATGAGCTTTTTATCTAATCTTTGCAGCTGAAATGGCGCGTAATCAATGGCGTAGTCTCTTGACTTGTCTGCGCATGCACGTGTTGAAAATAGCCGCAGGCCAATTGGAGGATTGGCCGTACTATGCGAGCTTAAAATTCATGTTGCCGTACATTCGCAAACGTAACTTGGCGCAAAGTAATTGTCGTACGCGGCCTGAAAATTTGGTGCGGCTGGAAAATAATCGCATTGTGGATGTTGAGTCGCATGAGGTTCTCCCAATAACACATCAACCAACGACTGCAGGAAACACAAAGTCAGTACAAAGAGAGATCAGTTCACAGGATCAAAGCTTGAAATTGTTCTTCAATGCAATGCTGCAATCAACACTGAATCTGCCGACATTTCATCAGGAGCGCGTTAAGCAAAGATTGCTGAATGTCGTTGTTGCTGAACAAAATAGTTAGCTCATGTTATAACATAATTATCCTTTGAGAGTTGATAACATTCTTAAATGACTACTATTTAGGTTTTATTAAATAATTATAAGTAAAAAACGTATTTTCTGTCTTCATTTTGAACAAATTTTCATTTTCCAATAGGTCCTGACATTAATTGCTTTTACGAGAAGTGAATTCAAACACAACATATCGCAATTTGTTCGAATTGGATCTGCTGTGTGACCAAATTTAAACCTCCTGAGCTTAACAATGTTTTTAGGTAATTCTTTTCAAATATTGTAGCTTCGGAACTTAATTTACAAGAAAATTTGGTGCAAACTAAATGGAATCAGGACAAATTTTCAAGTAAGGAATTTTTGATAAGTTTTCCGGTAGACAACAGTTTTATTTATTTTTTTTATACTAAGGGTGCAGCACTGGCGCATGGAAAATGAATCATTTTGATTGTTGTCTTCGCTTGACTTGCTTGGAGTCGACTTGCAAACAGCTGTTTCAGCGTTTGGTTTGTGCACTTACTTCCGCGGTGTTTGCTTGTGAAACAAAAATTTAGTGAAAAAGACTTTTTTGAGAAGAAACAGCGGAAATAACTGAGTTATAACGGTCAACTAAGATGGATGAAATACCGCTGGATCCGGTAGTACTGTACTATCTCAAAATCTCCACGTAAGAAATAAAAGCAATCGAAAAGTTCCCAGTTAATTACTATTTTTGCAGCGCAAAGGAAAACGTAGGGTTTAATGAAATTTGCTTGCGTTTAGCCCTGACCCAATTGCTGGGCAGGAGTGTAAGTTTTGTCCTAGTTAATTTTTAACGCTCACCATATAACACTATTTTTGTTCTTTCGCCATTAGCATGTGTTTACTAACGCCGAAATCAAAATGTATGAAAAAGTATTTTTGCTTTACTACATTAGAAAAGGATTCACTGTGGACCAAATAATCAGCATAATGTCTACGTGTTTCGACGCCGCTGCAGTGCGGGAGCACTTGACACTTCCAAATCGTCAACTTATAATCAATGAGTGGCGGAAATTCCAAAAAGAACATCTAATCGAAATAGTTTACAGGGACGCTGCTATTGAAATGCTCAAAGAGTGGCGTCATCGTTGTATGCTACAACAAAACGATAGCAAGTTGGAGTTAAAACTTCCTGATGTCCAAAGTCAAGTGGAAAAAATTTGTACGTTTCTGATATGGGACATGAAACATCGTCAAAAATTTGTATCGCGCATGTGGCTATTCTTAAACGATGAGACAACCGCCAAGTCGTCCGATAACGGGACAGTTGCTGCTAAGCCAGCGTCCTTAGATTGCGTTTCTTTATTTGAGTCAGTCAAGCCGCAGTTAAGTCCTTGGCTGGTCAGTATGGTGGAACGTAGGGTGCGGCAATGTGTGAATCCAATACGGACGACATTACCTTTACAACAAATTGTACAGCTCAAGCGTTTGCCGGAGGGGACCACTATTGAATTGGCGGCTTCTCGAAAGAGGTTCAAAAAATATAATTCAAAGAAACGAATCATTGTGGAAGTAGAGGAGCCAACTAATTTTGAGTCACAGCCAGTGGTGGAAGAGAAAATTTTGCTGGAGTGCCAAGAAGAAGCTGCCAGTACCCCTGCTTTACAGACGGAGGAACCAATAGACACTGATTGTGGGACCAATAAGTACGAAAATGTTATTGATTTAGAAACTGCCATGGCATATATAGTCCAATTGAAAACCTACGCACTGGCGAAGGAGTGCTTTGAGGCGCTTGATCCGCTGGAGCAAATCGAAACCTGCTTCAATTCGGGTGTGAATGGGTAAGCAGTCTTCCAAGATCACTATACCTTCAGCACAAATGAGCCAAGTAGTATATAATAAAATAATATATTGCCAAAATTGTAGTTCTTAAAACATAAGTTCAAATTAATAATTCTGGATCTAAAGACTTTTTTTTGAAGTCAAATAAATATAAAATAATGCCATATTTAAAATTTTGAATTTATGAAAAAAAAAATTTTTTCTTGTTTTTATTTTTTAATTATTTTATGCTGAAAAACAAATGGGAGACTGATAATATTAAAAAAAATGAAAATTTTTTTGGAAAATGTCGGAAGTGCAAGCTGGTATCCTGTACACATACGTCACATTAATTCTTAGGCGATTGTGTAATCGGTCTGTTGTCGTTTTTTGAAATCTTACCAGCTGTTCAGCTTGCAGAAAACAGCTGTTTTAATATTTATTTACTTCAACTCGAATTTATATTCCGGTCTGGGAGAGATTTATCGTTTTTTGGATTTGATCGCTCTGAAGGAACTTCAAAGTACAAACAGGATGGCCACATGTCTGAAGGGTGCCGAGTTCGCCAAGTACATCAGCGAAATCATTGCGAAAGCAACTGGCTTTGAAAAGACCTTAGCCAAGGTCAGGTCAGCCTCTGATTATCAATGATAATCATTTAGATCGGAAATTCTAATAAATTCATTTCGTTATTACTTCAATAGGTCAAAATAACTGGCGGTGGCGACGGTCACTGCACTGCGGAATTCACAGTTGCGCCTGAACACACCAACCGAGGCGGTGGTTTGCACGGCGGTTACACGGCGACGCTCATCGACATGGTAACCACGTACGCATTAATGTCCCAGCCATGCCATCCCGGCGTATCGGTGGACATAAGCGTGAACTACCTGAAAGGTGCGAAGGAGGGTGATAAAGTACTAATCGAGGCAAATACATTGCGTGTGGGCAAGAAGTTGGCGTTCATTGATTGCGTGCTGAAACACGCAAAGGACAACTCAATCATAGCGAAAGGCACACAAACGAAATTCGTGGACTTCAAGTGAAGATAGTGAGTGATAGTGATTTTAATACGCTTTATTTTTTCATTCTGTTGTTAATTACATAATTTATAGATTATGTTGTTATATACCTTAAAAAATAATTCATCAGAAGAGTTGTTGTTGTCTGATTTGTTTGTTTGGCTGGTTGGTTTGTTTGTTGGTTGATTGAGTGTTGCTGGTATGTGCTTGAGACCAAAGATAGAGTTAAGTAAATCGGTGGCAGTAACTTTTTAAGCTGCTGCACGCTTTTCAACGTCAATTGTTAGTACAATGCTTTAATTAACTACTATTTAATTCGTTTACATAATGCGATATGTGTGCTCATCTACCAATTATGCCGTTCAGTTGCGCTTCAATGACTTTGGCAACTTTGGACAGTGTGGGCAACATGCCTCGGGTGGTGTCAACGGATCGATGCCCTCGGAGCACACAACTTCGCCGCATTTCTCGCGAGTGCAGCTCACTTGGCCATGGTAGCAGTTGCACTTGGTGCACACGTCTGGTGACCAGACTTCGTTGTTAAGACGCGTAGTACCATTGTCGTCAACGCAATGGTTTCGACGGGGCTTTGGTGCAGCTGCCTGATAGCCACCATTATTGCCACCACCGCCGGTCGGTGCGTTGTCAGCGTTGCATGTCTCTTCCAGCTTGTGCAACTTCTTGTGCAGCTTCTTAAGTTCCTTTTGGAAGCTGCTGATAAGCTCCTCCAAGCCGCTAACGCGCTCCTCATTGACATCATAGAGCTCCTCCAGTTTAGTGTCGTAGCTGTTGTCGACGTTTAGTTCCGGGCTTGTCACATCCAATGCTTCGGGTGCGCTGTTGAGAATGGCACGCTTGTGTCGATTGTGTTTGACATAAGTTTGGGGCACATATGTGTCAAAGAGCTGTGGCTTGCTGTTGCAATTACCACATTCCTGCCACAAGTACAAGTTAATGCCGGGTATGTCCTCGCATTGCTTGTAGCCGCCCTGGTGCTTGGCCAGTATGAAAACATTTTCCTGCACTTGCTCGATTTTGTCGCCGGTGTCGCAAAGCAAGCGTGCCAAGTTGGATTGCTTTATCTGCTCAAGTTGTTCGGGCATGAAAACCGTAGGATTCTCATAGTAAAAGCGATCGCCATCGCGCAGACGACGGAACTGGTCGACTAACAAACACTGGAAAAGCGGACCGACCTTGCCGCCTTCAACTTGATCCTCCAAGATGCCGCCAACCCAAACGTCAATGTTGTCAGGATGCCCATAGAGCTTTTGCAACTTCTGACGCGTCTGCGCGTCGCTAATCTCGACTGACAAATCGTCGAACGTCTTAGCTACCGTCAGGTTGCAGAACTTGCGATAGACATTGTAGCCGGGTATGCCATGCTCGCGACCACGTTGAATGTTCATGGCAGCCAAGTCGAGCGCAACGGCATGTGCCGTCTGGAAGAGTTTCTCGGTAAGCTCGAGATTCAAATTCTGATCGGGTGTTTTCAACTTTGCCGGCGTGGCAAACATGCCGCGCATCAACGGATCGACGCCACCCTCGTAGGCCACACGCCATGGCGCGAAGAATGCCTTGTGCAGCAACAGATGACCTTGCGGTATTGTCTGGAAGTTTTCGTCCAAACGATGCAGTATGGGATTAATAATTGTGTGCCCAAAACGCAACGCGGCGGTGGCGAACTCATTGGCAATCGATGGATTCACCTGGGCATTATAGCCACGATATTCGCCGAGCAGACGCATGCCGCTCTCGCCCACAATGAGTGGCAGCCAATGCTTGAAGGTAATGTGCTGCATCTGTGCGCCGACAATTTTGCGTGCCTCCTGGTAGAGTGTTTCACCATTCCAATGCGGATTGATTTCGCGCAACTTGATGGCAATGCGATTGTGTTCGCGCATCCAAAGCGTGTGCATTGCCAGCAGGCCCACTTGCTCATTGACGCGTATATCACCGGACACAAAGCAATTCATCGTGTTCTCATCCAGATTACGGCGACAGTCCATGCCATCCTGTGGCGCCGCATACGGCAACATATCCTTTTGCTTGGGGAAATGTACACCCACGCGTAGCAGACCCTCATCTGTGCTAACATTACGCAATTCATCGGAGAGTGGTCGACCGAAGCCATAAACCTGCGAGGCATCTATGTACGAAGTCAACTGATTGATTTGCTCGCGATGCTGCACGCTGTCGAAGAACACCGACGTCATGCCGGAGCCGCAAATGGCGCTGGAGCGCACCAAATCAATGCAACGGCGGTTCTTGATGCGCGGATCATTGGGTGGCACTTCGATGGGATAGCAGGGCGGCGACATTTCACATGTCTTCTTGCAGTCAACGCCATCCCATGTCTCCGAACTGACCGAGGGTAGCGCATGGTCCAGATCGTGATCCAAAAACTGACCCCATTGCATGACCATATGCGTAATGCGTTCATCCGGCGTAATATCCTTGGTCGAAATCATTGAAGTTGAGACCAGACGTGCGCTCGGCTTCGGATAGCCCGCATACAACTTCTCCTTCATCCAGCCGATGGGCATGCTGAAGCCGTTCTCATAGATAGGCATCGCTATGCGTCGGAAAGCGGTCAACGAAGCGCCCCACGTTGGATTGCGCAAATTATTGCATGTGCCATCGATGCTACGGTACCGTGAATGAAAGCACATGTCCGTGCAGTTGGGCATCTCACGGTGTTCGGTGCAGCCTGACAGCTCAGCAACAAGGTGCAAGTGTTCACGCGACAACAAATCGCGGAATTCGAATTTTTCGCTTTCGATGGTCAGATTATCGCCACGTTGTACGTGCTTGCGTATGTTGACAAGCGTGCGTTCGTAAATTTCGGCAGCGCGTGCCAATTGACGTGCCTCGCCAGTGGGAAAGCGGAAGACGCGCAGCAGATCGGCATAGTTGGGCGGCGCACGTTCGCCATTGGGCAGCGTACGCGTGCGATTCGTGAAGAGCGTGTCGATGGTGTTGTTGATGGCCAAATCAATCTCCTTGGCCGCTTCATTGAAGGCAATGCGTACATAACGATCGCCGGGCGAAAGCTCCTCTTTGTTTCTGTTGTAAAAAATGTGTATGCCATAATAATGAATTAAAAACTACATATAAATTATATGCTTATAAATGAACATGTTTCTCCTACCACCAACTAAGTTATTCGTTTACAAATCGTTGAGCGTCATTTCAATATTTTAACAATTCGTTTTTCTCGCATTAAAATGCAAATAAGAAATAGCCAATAAAAAAAAAAAAAAATGCACGCGCACAAAACTATGCTATGATTTCTTGTATTTTGTTTTTTTCTTGCTACTTTGCTGCTTTCAAGCAAAGCCGTTAATGCCAATGCGCGCAAGTTGACAGTTCTTCTATTTTCCTTTATACCGCACTTGTTCTTGCTTTTTTTTTTGCACAAGCAGAAATGTTAAGAATCTTCAACTGCATAAATTTTTCGTTCGCTTTCAAGTATTTCTTTTGAAACTGTTTGTTTTTTTTTTTGTACATTTCAGTCTGTCTCGCTTGCACACACTTGTTCATTAATGTGTTTGTATGCGTGTTGATGTAAATGCCAAGCAATGCCGGAAAATGTGCAACGTCAACGACGTTGTTGAGGGCGTCGACGGCGCCGATGGTGTTAGCGTTTGCCAACTATTACTATTACTATTACAACTGTGCAAACTTTGGCTTTGTGTTGTAAGACGACATGGCGCTACAACAAGCGCGTCTACAATAACTTAACGGTCATAATTCATTCACCCTGTTGCGCGCCGCAAAGATGCTCTTTTTTCTTATCACTTTTTTGTTGGTTACTATGTTCTCTTTGCTACTTTTCATTTGCCTCACCAGCTAGTATAATTTTGCTAGTATTTTTTGGTCTTTATTGTGGTTGCAGTGCCGCGCGCGCATTTTGTTTGCTGCTTACAACAAGTACAACAAAAACTGCTTAAACAGGATAAGCCTTTGTTTGACGCCAGTTCCTGGCAAGAAATTAAAAAAAAACAACTTTTCATGCTCTGTTTTACTTTTGTTGTTGTTGTTGTTCTACTGCTCAGCTCATGCTGTTTTCCTTTGGCGCTTTTCCGTTTTTAGCGGTTTTGCCTGTCATGTGTGTGTGTGTGTGTGTGTTTATCTGTGTGTGTGTACAGGCGTGAGTGTTTACTTTTTCACTTTTTGCACGCTTAGCAGGATCAGACTTTATATCAGCAACAACGACTCGGACTAGTTTTTTCTCATTTTTTTTTAAAGTTGCTTAGTTCGCCTCGCTTCATGTCTCACGTCGCATCCCTCGCACAGCGCATTGAATACTTTTGCTATTTTCTTGGGCTCAGTGGTAGCAAAAGCAAAAGCAACATCAACATCAACAGCAGTAACTGCGGTGTTGTTGGTGGCAGTGGCGGCATTGTGGCAATGTTGCTGATGATTATCCTGATGATGATGATGATGGTGATGACGATGGGTAACACATAATGAGTAAAGTTTCTAATGCCGTTGGCGTTTGTTTGTTGGTTCGGTCGCTCGTTCGTTTTATGCAAAGAAAACTGCAATTACTGACATTTTTGCCTCAACGTTTTGCCACTGCAGTCGGCTGACTTATCCTTAAGCCTTGTTTTGTTGTTGCAGTACGTGTCCTTTTTTTTTTTTGCACACTGGCGTATGAGTAACGTGGGGCGGTTAATTAAATGCCGCCCCCATTTAAACCGCAATTTTTCGCTTTTACAGTTGTTGTTGTTGACATGCTGTGCGTGCATTTAACTTGCCGCAAATTCTCCGCTGTTTTGACTCTTCGCCATCAAACATCATATTTTTTTGCATTTTTTTTTTCACATTTTTTTTTTATATAAAAAAAGTCTTTTATTCTGTCATTTGCATTGCGAGTTGCTCTACTTTTACTCATTGCTCCACTTGTTTACGCCATCTTGGCCGCGTGTTTGTGTGTGCGTCTGCGTGCGTGCGTGAGCGTCTGCTTGTGGTAACATGCAACCGAAGTCATTTCATGTTTACTCAGTCGCCGACAACTTGTCAACTCAATTTCAATTTGGCCAATTTTCTGTGGTTTTTCACTTCTGCCATACAGTTGCAGTAGTCGAACTTCGCCGTCATCATCATCAACAACATCATTATTAACATTAACGTCATCATTAAAGTCATTTACAATGCCTGACTTTGACATGTTTAATGTGCATTTTATATGCAGTTTAGCATCTCTTCACCAAGTACGTCTAACACCAACACCAACACCAACAGCAACAACAACAACAACAACTATTTTTCAATTAATTAAGTAAGTTTTGTTAAATGTTGCCATTTTGCGCATTAAGACTTTGGCATCACTGGCGGCGCTCTTCTTAATGAAATGTGCTGTGCTGATAAATGCACGCACACTTGTCACCTCTCTTTCGCACTTAACTTCGTGCCTATTGTTCCCGTTGCCGTTGTTGTTGTTGCTGCGGTTAGTGTTGTTGTTTAATGCGTTGAGTAGCGCAAGTTAAGTTGTTTTCTTTGTTTTTGCATTCAGTGTGAAACTTTGGCGATTCTTAAGAGAAGTAAAAACTTGACTTGTGCTATATTTTTGACCTGTCTTCATGTGCGTGTGCTAAAAGATTATTTTTGTGCTTAGTTTCAAAAGTGCTAAGTTTCTGCTTCGTTTTCTATTCTTAAAACTTGTGCTCTTTGCTATTTATAACTTTTAAGCTCTCATAGTAAGTCTTTTGAAAAAGTTATTCGGAGTGAAATACTGAGTTTTGGTCAAGTATTGTGCGCCACAACAATTGTGTTACGAATAAGTTTCTCCGACCGCAAAGCGGTATTATTAAATGTTATACGCATTTAACGAACCTTATGGTGACCAGTGCGGATGCTGTCGCTCTGCCAAATTGATTCTTCAACGAGCATTCATAACGACCGCCATCGCCTGACGTCACGTTTTTGATGTAAAGACTGCCGGAGCCGCTGATTTGATACTTCTCCGTCAGCTGAACATTCGGATCGATATTGCGGCCATCACGACGCCAGGTAATCTGTAAGCAAATACAATGCAAATAATATGTATGTATAAAAAAAAAAAAAATATATTAAAAGTATAAAAAAGCGAATTGAAAATGCCAATTGAATTAAGCAAACAACAAAAAACAGAAAAGGGACCAAAAATGAAAAAAAAAAAAATAAAGAGAGAAGCAATAAATTCATTTATGCATACCTGCATGCCATCCTCCTTGTGTTCCGCCTTGCAGGGCAACTCGACGGTGGTGCCGGTGAAGGCCGTCAAATCGACTGGTTCGATGATTAGTCGTGGTGGGCCATGGATGCGTTCAATTTCGATTGTTGCTGTGGCGCTCGACTTGCCGTTCTCATTTTCAGCAATGCAAGTGTAAACACCTAAAAGTATGCAACGACGGTATTTGAACATAATGAATGAATGAACGAATGAAAGAACGTTTGAATTGATATTGAAATTGAAATGTACACACCTGCGTCCTCATTGCGCGCCACACTCACAACCAATTCGGTGTTCTCGTTCTCCAACAGTAATCGTTCGTTGGCCACAATTGGTGAGCCATTGAATTGCCATGAAATCGTTGGCAAAGGATTACCATCGGCATCGCACTCGAGCACAAAGGGCTTGCCAATTTTAATTGTTTGATTTTCAGGCGCCATTAAAATTTCAGGTAAATCTAAGTAACCGAAAAAACAGAAAAAAAGGCGGAAAAAAAATAAGGTTGAAAATGTTAGTGATGCGGGTAGAAATGTGGCGAAATTTAAAGCGTGGCATTTAAGTGCGCGCTTTGATTGCAGCAGCATGCGCCATTTTGTATTTACGTACGAGTTCATGACTCAAAAGGGTATAACGGAAAGTGAAAAACATGTTTGTGCCCATTCAATGTGCCCATTTTAATGGTTTACATGCTCCAAATAGCAGACACTGCAACAACACCAACAACAGCAACAGCAACAACAGCAATAAATGCAAAAACAAAACATTCCGTAGAACGTTTTTCAACACTGCATATAAATCGCCTGTGGTCAGTTCTTCATTTGATGCTGCCGCTGCTTGCTTGCTTTTTGGTCCAACGGCAACAACAACAACAAAGCAACGGCAAAGCGCACACAGGTCGGTCGCAGTCGCGGCCGCTGCCTCGCCTCTGCCGCTCTCATACACTTGCTCATTCGCTCTTTGTTTTTAACAAGTGCCACTCGCCCATGCCTTGGGCGCGCTCTTCAACCGTTTCACTCTTTGTGCGGACATACGCACATTTGACAGCACACTCGACCCGCTTTAAAGCGCCGGCATGCAAAAACAAAAACAAAAAGCAAAAACAAGCACTCAATGAATGCCTTCGGGGTCAACATATTCAAATATTTTCCGTTGAGTGCGCTCTGTGCAATTTTTTTTTATTTTATTTTATTTTATTTGCTTTTGTTGCATAGCAAAAGTTATTTGCACGTTTTTCACAGTTAATTAATGCGTGCGTGCACTTCATTTTCGGTCATAAATTCTCCGTGTGGTGCGCCATTTTTGCCGTTTCACACACACACACACACACACACACAGACAGAACTCGATCCGATTTTGATTTCGCACACCGTCGGTCATTAACATGATTGTTGTTTTTATATTATGTGCAAAAACAAAAAAAAAACAATATTTGTGCTTGACTTTTTATACATTTTAATAAATGTTATTTTTCGGTTATTTTTTTATGCATTTATGCTTGTCGCCTGTCGTGCAATAATTAAAATCGCATTTATAAATGTTGGCATAAAATTAATTATAAATTAATTAAACACATTTTCAACGGCTTGATTAAACGCTGCGCAGCTTTTGCCGTTGATGAGTAACTCAATTAATGAATTATTATAAATTTCCCAGGCTTAAATTTAAATCGTTTGGGCAAAGCATAAAAGTTCTTTGAACAAGTGTTATTAATGAAGCATTGAAAAACATTAATTTGCCTTATGTTGCTTATTTACAGTTACATTTTAATTGAACATGTGTGATTTGTGTTTACAGACACATAAGAATTTTAGTTTAAGTTTAAAGGCGCTTATATGTGCAAGCAGCATAGGCGACAAACAGCAGTCTAGCACACACCAAAGACTACTAAGACTGAATACAATGCTAGACTGCCGTATGTGTAATGCTTTGATGTGTTACATGCGTCTATTCATTGCGGAACATGTGCTAGGCACAACTTGCAATAATTCAGCATTGGAATGAAACACAGGGTGGCTGAATTCCCCAAACAAATGCACAAATATACAAAGTAAAACGTACAACACACACCGCTCTTTTGCAACGGAAGTTCAAAATATTTCAGACTTACAAATTTAACATAAATGCAATTTCCGTTTAAATGCAACAGCAACAACAACAACAATAACAACCTTCACTTACCCTTCACTTCGATGCGCGCTGTTGCCTGCACGCTGCCCCAGGGATTGCTCGCCTCGCAACGATACGCGCCCGCGCTGAGCGGCGTGGGGGCGATGAGTATGAGGCTGCCATTCGACTCGATGTGCACAGACGGCGTCGACTGCGTGATCAGACGGCCATTGATGAACCAATGAATCTCGGGCTGAGGCTCACCCACCGCGACGCAGTCCAATGTGACCGCGTCGGTGCCGTGCAGCGCGACAATTTGGTCACGCGGCTTGTGCGTGAAACTCGGCGCAGCAGCGGTGGTGGGGGGCACGGCGCGTCTTGTCGGTCGGCTGGCCGCATTGACCTGCATGCGTATGGGCTGCGATTTGACCTCGCCCATTTCGTTGCGGCCGATGCACTCATATATGCCGATATCATGCTCCTCGACCGATTTAATGTGCAAATTGCCGCTGGGCAGGATTTGCATGCGCGTTGAGTATTCATTGGAGACTTCGTTCGTGTCTTGCATCCAAATGATTTCGGGCATGGGATCGCCCACAATCTGGCAGGGCAACTCGATGGACTCACCTGTTGTTAGGAGCATGTCATGTGGCGCTACCAACAATGTGGGTTTCTCTAAAGGGTGAGAGAGAGAGGGGACCAATTTAGCTTTATGTAATGCGAAAAGTGGAAACGTTTAAAGTATCGTTAGAAAATGCCACATTCGTGCGTGCGTGCGTGAGCGTGAAAAATATCGTTGTCAGCTCATTTCCGCTTCAATGACGAAAACACTTCAGCAGAGTGAAGGGTGAAAGGGCGAAAGGGGAAACTATGCGTTATATTTAACGGTTGAGTAAATCGCTGAAAAATCAAACTATAATCAAACGCAATTGAACGACGTTAAAGTCGATGCGATAATAATAACGAAGTACTGGAACAACGACAACAACAACGAAAACAACAACAACAATGAAGGACCACTCGTTCTGCATTCGCGCTTGCACTTGAACTTATTTTCTTCTCAACTTTTTGCTTGTGTTTATTGTTATTGTTGTTGTTGTTGCTGTTGCTGTCGTCTTTAGCCCATCAGCCATCAGTGGCAACATCGACGTTGCACGAACGATGTCCGGACGACCGGACGGACGTGCGACTTACGACAGTGAAAATGCTGCTCCAATAAGCTGGCAAAGCTGTGACGTGCCAAGTTGACTGGCGTGGCGCACGTCAACTTGATGGTGATTTGATTGCGTTGCGGATGTCGTTGCCAGCGTTGCCAGAGCGAGTAAACACCACAATTACAATCAATGGGATTGTCATCCAGACGCAAACGCTTGAGACTCGGCAAATTGGCAAATGCGTCCGCTGGGATGTTCGTCAGTTTGTTGTTAAAGAGGTGACTGGTAAAATGGCAGCGATGGTGTTGGTAGTGTTGTTGGTGTTGGTGACGGCAAATGGAAGCAACATGGAAATACAACAATTAGCAAAAATTAATTGAAAAGTTTCCGTTTTCTGGCTGTCTGTCTGTCTGTGAATGTGTGTTTTTTTGTTTCTCGGTGCTTTTTGATTTTTATTCACAGCTTAGGTTACTTGGCTTCGCTGATACTCACAGGCGATTCAAGCGTGGCAGATTACCGAAGGTGTTCGCTGTCAATTCCCAAATGTCATTGTTGTCAAGATAGCTAAGCGACAAAGGTGTGAAAAAAAGAGGGAAACACATTAGTATTGTATAAAAAAGGTCTGATTGAGACTTCGTTTGTCGAACTACTTGAGCGGTTAAACGGCGATTCATTAAAACTTTTAATAATAAAACAACTTTCTTCTTCTTATTTTTTTAATTAAAGTTATAATTAATAAACCAAAAAAAAGTCTCAATAAAGACATGAGCACGTTGCGTTCCCCACTTAACATTATTAAATCTTCAAGCAACAAAACAATAAATCATTTTTAAAACATATCGATTGACGTAAATTATTTTGCAGCAATTTGTTTTTTTCTAAATTATTTTCTAAACATTAAATATTTACATTTGTGCAAAATTTAATATTTAATGACTTCATTTAATATTTGTTTTAGTTGTTATTTTAATTTTGCAAACATTTTACACAATTTCAATTTAATTCATTGTTGCTTTTAGAATCGGACATGTTTTTCACATCGCTTTTGCACTTTGATATTTTATGTCACAATAAACTTTGCAAAACTCACTTACCATGACATGTCAACTACACACACACACACACACACATACACACAACTATAAAAATATACACCTTCACACACACACAGGCACGCGTGCACTTGTGACACATTGCTGTCCTTTACATATGCGTAGTTTTAATTAAATGCGGACTTTGCTGCATACTGGCGCCAATATTTCATAGCATACTTTTAAGCATACGTGGAAAATCAGCATCAGTGCTGCCACTGCAACAACTTCATCAGCAGCAATTAAATGCACCATTTTTTTGTATTCTTTCAAACATCAAATGATTTCAAACTAAAACCATGACAGACGTTTACGCCCACTTGTTTGCCATGCCCCCCCGCTTTGATTTACGTGAGTGGCAAACGCTTGTTAAACGCATACTTACATCCCTTCCAAACGTTGCAACGATTGAAATATGTTCGTCGGTAATCTGCTTATGCGATTATTGTTCAAATAGAGAAACCGCAAAGCCACGAGTCCTTCGAATGCGCCGTCCTGCAGGTGAGCGATCTCGTTGTCATTGAGGAATATTGTCGTCAACTGTGTGAGACCGGCAAAGGCGTTCGCCGGTATCTCCACGAAGTGATTAAAACGCAAATCTCTGTACGGGCGAGACACAAAAACAGAAAAACAAAATGGTGGTTATAAAAGTGAAAAAAGGGAGAGAAATGAGAAATGAGAAAAAAATCAACAAAATCAATTTTAAGTTTTAGTTTCTGTAGAAATTTGAGTGATTGCATCGATGAACGTTGAGTGTTGGGGGCTGGTGTGCTGGTGGGCTTAAGGGCGGTTGGCTGAGTGGTGGATGAGTGCTGAGGCGGTGTGAGGCTGAGTGTGAAAGTGATAGAAGTGCGGGTTTGCAAGCCATAACGACTTTGGTTTGTATGTATGTGTGTGTCTGTTTGTTTGTTTGTGCTTCTACTTCTGCTTGTGTATTTGTAGTTTGCAATTAGTGCAACATTTTTGCTCTTCGTTACTTTTTTATGCTTTTATGCTTCACTCATCGCTTTTTACAGCATGGCTTAAATGCTTTTTGCACAGATATTTTTCGAAAAATTCTATCTATCACTGCGCACTGCCTTAGCTTGCTCCACACACACACACACACACACACACATATGGACACAAATTGTGTTATGTTGCAAGGATTGTTTTATATTGCTGCACACATCGGTTAATTGTACAAGGCAACGAAAGCTTCTTAGAATAATTAAATTTGTTCATTTGTCTGCTAAAAGTGAACATTTTACAAGTTCTAATTGCATCTTCTCTCATGCAACGATAAAATAGCTTATGCTAGTACCTTCACTGCACTTCACTTCACATCACTTTGCTCATCGATGCGCTCATGCATGTTGTGTTATTACCTTAACTACAACTGCAAACACAAATACAAACACAAACACAAACAATAATCAAGCATGGGCAAGTGAAAACCAATATTTAATTGTGGCATATTTGTAGCTGTGCAAGCATGAATCTTCACTTAATTGATACATAATTAGGTCAGCCATTTTGGTATTTCGTGCTGGCTTCATTTCGAATTTTAGTCTGCACACGCACACGCACATATCATATCAATTTAACTACGGTTATACATGACGTATGCGTAATATTTGCTTTGCCATGCTTCCTATTAAACTAATGAATATATTTGCCTGCGTTTTTTGACTGTTATATTTTACAGCTAATTGTGTGCTCGCATTAATATGACTTAATGAAATGCAGCATAACATTTAATTAAAATGCCTTCGGCCAATGCAACTTTATGCGCCTCAGCTCAGCGGTAAGCCGTGTGTGTGTGCGTGTGTATTGAAGACACTGCACTGCAAAGAGTAAAATAAAAAAGAAATTTGTTGAAAGGATTTAATTTCCGTCTTTATTTATGCCTCTTGCCGTTTGTTGAGTGCTTTTTAAATAAAGTGACGTTGATTTTTCTGCTTTCGTTCTTTGCCTTTCAACATTTATGCGTAAAATACATGCACACACACACATACACACGTACATTTGTCGAAGTCGGTTGACGTGCTTATAATAAATATATGGCAAACGAACGGCAAAGTAGTATAAAGAAGAGTAATTTATACGCAAAGAAAAATAAAAAGCAGTGAAGGCGCGCAACGCAGCAGAGAAATGGCACAAGTGCTGTCGAGTGCTGCTGCAATGACAACAACAACAACAACAGCGAACAAACAGAAGACGACGGCAAGAAGAGAGCCAAGTCGAGCAAAATGAGATCGGACGCGTTCAGTTGAGTTGGATTGCGTTGAGTTGCGTTGCGGTGAGCGAAGTTTGTGTGAGCGTCGTAGAATTCGATACGAATTGACACGACACGCATCATGTTACATTGTCAACGTCAGACATGTTGAGTCTTGTACCGCATGATGTTCATACATAATTATGTTGATATGAGCCGAAATGATGGAAATGAAGGAAAAATGATGATGAAGCGTCACATGCGTCTGCGTTGTCTTCGAGTGTATGAACATTTCCAACAAGTTGGCTGCTGATAAGCATGAGTTGCAGTTCAGGTTCGGTGATCGAAGCTCAAGGTTACTTAGGTCAAGTCTGAATTTGCAAAACTTCTGGTTATACAATTGAATTGACTTATGTAAGTTCGATAGAAATGCAATGATTGGTTAAAGTATGTTTTGAAAAATAGTCTTTTATTACAAATTTAATTTCTTTCTTTGGTCAATTTCAAGTCCGAAATGTCTCTACAACAACAATTGAAGCGTTTAACATAACAAATTAGTAACAAATGGAAAATGTTTACGTTGTTGTTTTTTTTATGGTTTTTGAAAAAGTTGTTCACCAAACTTGTGTGGCAAAATTGAAGTATTTCTTTGTGGATTAACATTTCAAAAACAGTTTCGGCACTTCAAAGTACTTGAGTGTCAAAATTCAACAAACTCGGCTTCATTCATCAAACCAACGAACATAATCACACACACACATGCATACGCACGCCCGCGCACTCACACACACAGCGACAACTATGTATGCATGTATGAGTCTGGTCCGAAAAACCGCTATCATAAGGGAAATCCCACACACACACACACAGACACAAAACATCAAATACAAATGCGGTTTTCAAGTTGGTACGAAAAGTGCACACACACACATACACACATACTCATACATGTATACTTACATATATTACGTTAGTCAGCCACGCAGCGCTTGAGGACTTTTGCCATCAACAGCATCAACTGAACTTACATGGTATACATGTGTGTGTGTGTGTGTGTGTGTGTGTGTGTTTGTGTTTGTGTCTGTGCCTGCTGTGTTTGTTTGTGAAGCCTCGAGCTGTTCATGTGAGTGGTTTTAGTGTTGTTCTGGATTTTAAGGTTGTTGTTGTTGTTGTTGTTGTTTGTCATTGTTATTATTTTTAGTTGCAATTTTGCAAGCGCGTAAACACACACAAACACACACACACACATACACCTTAGTGACACTCAAACTGCTGACACCAATTAGGTTTTGTTTGCTTGTCAAAACCCCCCATGCGCACGTCCCCCCCGCTGCCACCACCAATACAAACAAAATATCATTGAGAAGGAATATCGAGCATGCTCAACACTCCAATGTATTGCATGTGTGTGTGTGTGTGTGTGTGCGTGTATTTGCTGTGGTCACATAATTTTTGTTAGAGATCTCTTGATGCGAACTCACACACACACACGCACACGCACACACACACAGAGGCACGCTGTTTATCTCGCCCTGCAGCTGCATAAATTTGTTTACATGCATGTTTGTATACTTTTGCAACAACAACAATAACAACAACTATTCTGGCATAATTACAAACAACAACAACAAGAAGAACAGCATTTCTAAAATTTTTGCTCGCCTTCAGCCAAGTTTTGTTCATATGCGTGTGCGTGTGTGTGTGTGTGTGCGCTGCTATGGCACTAAAATGCCATCACTGTCGTGCCATGCAAACAAAAAGAAAAAAGTACACTGAAAAAAAATCAACTATTGTGCAACAAATAATTTGAAACTCGAAGTTGGCCACTTTCGGTTCGAGCCAACTTCGGTTTCCGCTCACACATATATTACATATTTGCTACAAGTTTTTGTTTTTGCTTATTTGCGCTTTTTTCTGTTCTGTGGATTTTCCATTGTTGTTGCTGTTGTTGTTGTTGTTGTTGTGTTTTGTTTTGTTGCACTCAAGAGTTGATTAGAATGAAAGAAAGTTTTGCCATGCGGCATGATTTTTCGCAACGTTGAAAGTTTTCGAACGCGCAACTGTTGTTGTTGTTATTGCTGTTGCTATTGTTGTTGTTGTTGTTGGCCCGTCTTTGGCTCTCCAGTGATACCGTTATTTTGTCCTTGTCTGAAGTCGCATGCGGTTCAGAATCTCTATGATTTTCTCGGTTTTGGCTTAGCGGTTGTCAGCTAATGTGTGTCTATGTGTGTCTGTGTGTGCGTGTGTGTATGTGTGTGTGTGAGAGACATATAATTGATTTTTAATTATTTCTTGTCAGATTGTGCAACATTTTGCATGTGCGTTTTTAGTGAGTTTGCTGAGGAAACTTTCTGCTATTGGAAATGCAATTTTTTAATAAATGTTTATATGTTTAAGCTTGGCTTAAATATTTAAATATACAAATTACATAACTCATGTTATTAGACTGCTTAGTAAACGAGCGTCGTTGAATAAGTATTCGTGTTTAAGGACATGAGTCATTCTTGAGGCTGAATTGCATTATCATCTTTTGGTGGTTGACAAAAATATTTAATTAAATCAAAGACAAAATGTTTAAATATTCTCAAAAACTCAGGAAACAAGAAAATGTTTCCATGGTTTCAAGAACGATTTTGAGAAGAGGCAATCAAACAATGCAAAAAAAGTATTGAAACTACTTTTTTACATTTGAATTCATTTCTATTTGCTTGTATTGAAAAAAAAACTCTATAAACCGATAGATAAGAACCTGATCTATTATATTTTTCCTTTTAAAATTCATTCCTTATAAAATTCACAAGTATACTTTGAAGTATTCTTAATTTTGACGACAGACTTCTAACAAGATAAGATCGAAGTGTTTCTATCACTTCAGCTCGAATATCCGAATTTACGAATATCCGAAGACACTTTCAATTTAAGACCTTAACTGTTTAAAGATTGCTGTCCTATCCTATTCTATATTAAGACAGATCCTGAATCGGGCACGAATTTTGTCCATATGAGGGTTGTCCAAGGGAAAGTCGTAGTCAGAGGACTTGCGCACGCACTCAGCACATTGCATAATGCAATCCTGAGTTGTCAATAAACTCGGTAAATCTCATATGCCTTGTGGCCAACAAGCGCAAGAATTGAATTTACTATCGAACAATTGAGTGCAATGCCGCCATCGGAGATCAAATCAGTTGCGAATGTTGTGCGATAATTCAATCTCAAAAGTGAATCCTTGAATTAAATTTCACAACATAACATTTAATGAAATTCCGGCATCAACAACAACAACAACAACAACGACAACAACAATCACATGCACACAAGCAATTGCATAAAATAGCAAGGGAAAAGTTGCATTTGCGAAAAAATACCGCCGGGTAATTGAATTTCACACCCGTAAAAATAAAAATAAAAATAAAAACATGAATGAGAAAACATATAAGAAAAACAGTCAAAAGTTTAAATAAAATTTATTTGCTCGTCGACACACTCAGAGATACACCTGCAAACACACACGCACACACACACGCACACATACACAGACATAGAGAAAGCAGCCTGAAGTGAAGTGCACGCTTGAAGTATCAGAATAAGATGAAAGCTGAAAGTTCACACTTGCCACTTGCCAAAAGCGTTGGCAGAAGAGCGGAAGCGGCAGCGACAGCGTCGGCTGAAGCAGGTGTGCCATACAGCAACAACAACAACAACACGAAGCCAAGTATTAAGGATAAGCCTGAACCATCAAAAGCCTGTACATTCGCAGTCAGGCAACCGCCTCGTCTTCCGCCTCTTCGTCCTTATCGTCTGGCGGGCATCTTGCAATGTTGCTTGGAAATCTTCAACGAGTCTTCAACAGCAGATTTTTATAGCGCTTATTTGGTGAATCGGCCAGCCAGTGGAGAGGGCAGCACACACACACACACACATGCACACATTTATGAAGATTGAGCGCACCTGTAGACGCGTGCGGCGCACATGTGTCATGGCTTAGAGAAAACACATTAGCAGCTAAGATGCGATGCTGAAGTGCCTGCTGGAGCATGTGGTGTGCATGTGTGTGTGTGTGTGTGTGTGTGTGTGTGTGGAGAGCACATACTAGTGGGCACACTCGAGCGATAAGAACGAATACATACGGCAATAAGTGGCAAGTGACTTAGGCGTTGGGCAATTTGTGACTCTGCGTTAGCCAACACTGGCTGCGTGTGTGTTGCTCGAAATGAGTTGGCGTATGCGTGAGGAAAGTGTGGCAAGAGCGGGGTTAAAGTGGAAGCAGAAGTTAGTGGAATGTTGTTGCAGCTGTGTGCGACTTCAACTGCAGCGTGTGAACATGTGTCCTGCTGTTTTGCTGCCCCTTTCCACGCTTCCCTTCGCTGCACACAGCACATGCCTTTAAGTTTCAACGAGGGCTGGCGTGCAAAAATTAGTGAAAGTGCTGAAGAGGCACTTTTATTCCAACTTGAAGTTCTTTCATATGAGTTGAGAAAAAGTTACCTAAATCAAATGACATTAACACTTAACATGGCAATAAAGTTTATTTTGTTGACGTAACCAAATTTGCGAACTTAAATGCACAAGCAAGTTGGCAGCCCTAGTGTTCAGGCATGTTGTTGCATGTTGACCAAGTTCTCGCATTAGGAAGCCATGTTGTAGACGGTCGGTCAACATGAGCAACACGCATACAAATGCACACGTAACTAACCATAACAACAGCAACAACAACAACAAGAGCCGCAACAACAACAAATAAATATGTTATTACACACAACATTACAAGTTTGTAGGTTGGAGGAATGCATGCGACTTGAAAATGTTCACACAGAAATGTTAACTTAGATTTTAACTTGAAGTATTTTCAAGTGAATTTTTCCATTTTATGCTTGCGAACTCGAACGCAACTTCATTTTGACCAACGCCCCAAGCCCTCCCCCCGGCACGTGAGTTAGTAAGTATGCTGTTCTTTTTTTCTTTTCTGTTCTTTTTTTTGTTGTTTTTGCATTTCTCCTAAGCAAATCTTCGACGTCAGAGCGCAAACAGCAAAGAGCTTTAAAGAGGAGGAGGGGCAGCGGGGTGGACGGCATAGAAATTTGGTAGCCTGTGTGTGCACGTGGCTTGTGCGAGTGTTGCTTGTGGTCTGAACGTCTGTTGTTGGGTCGGCTTGGTGGGTCGGTTTGGTGGGTCGGTTTGAAGGGTCGTTTTGAAGGGTCGGTTTGGTGAGGTCGGTTTGCTTGCTTGCTTCGTTGGTTACTTTATTTTTAAGTTTATTCTTTGGATTTTTGCTTTGCTGTTCGTTTTGTTCTTGAATGGCTTTTTAAAATAATTTGCGGCAATATTCGCACAGAGGGAGGGGGAGCGCTGAGGGAGAGGGCTGTGACCGGAAGGAAATGGGCAAGCATGTCGGAAAATGGGTTAAAGCTTACATAACGACAACGACAACTACGACGACAACTACAACATTAACGTTATCATTGTCGGTTGCTGCAGTTGTTGTTGTTGCAAGTGTCTATGTCGTTGTTGTTGTTGTTGTTGTCGCTGGTGGTTATTGAACATAATTACTGAAAATAACAATTTCAAGTGTGCGAGTCTTTTGAGGCACGCAAGGCTTTATGCGGGTTAATGTCGTAGGAGTACATAACTAACTAGCTCTGTGTGCGTGTGCGTGTGCGTGTGTGTGTGTGTGTGCGTGAGTGTGGATGAGTGTTAATGTGACGTAATAAAGCCACTTTAACAGTAATTCAATGGCTTTATGGCCATTTCAGTGTAATGGCTTTTATAGACCGTTTCATTTGAAAGTTTAACAAGGAGCTCAAGTGTTTGTCCGAGACTTGTGCTTAACTGCAACACTCACGCTCACGCTCACCCTCTTGATGTCTGTCAGTCTGCCTGTCTGCGTGCATGTGTGTGCATGCATGGCCGGCAGTGAAGCGTGTTGGCGTTGAAGCGTACAGATCAATGCTGCTTCAGTGCGCACATGTTGGCGTAAATCAGTTGTTGTTATTTGCTTTGCAACAAATTGAATGCCGTAGCATTACTCTCATGTGTATGTGTGTGTGTGTGTGTGTGTGTGTTGCATAATTTTAACATGAATATTCATGAGCTGACAAGTTGTATAAGAATTTCAATTAAATTTGCCATAAATGCTTAAATTTTTATGTGCAAAATCTCTCTTTGAAATTGATTGACAAAACATTCATAATTAAACTTATAATAATACGTTGCCATGGCATACTTTGAGGCGTGCTACACTACACTAAGACGCCTCTTTTCAAAGTGTATTATTTGGCAAATTAACAGTTGATTAATAACACAGAAAGACAAATTTTAATTAAAATTTTACATTCATCAACAGTTATTTGGCACTGACATAAAGGCATAAATAAATCGCATTGCGACAAAAGACGCGCACAAGATTTCAACTAAAATGTTATGCGGTTTTTTTGTTTGCTTGTTTGCTTCGTTTTGCTTTAAGCAACTCTGCTATGCAACCATGAATTCATGGTGATGTAAATCATAATGCTGAGCGCTGCTTTGTCTATGCAGCAGCACCAAACACCCTCAGGACCACCAAGAATATTATAATAATGCTGCTAAGACAAGCAAATTCACACACACACAAACACTAACACAAATAAAGAGACAGAGATAGAGACAGAGTCGCAGCGGCACATGGCAGTAGAAAAACAACTGAAAATGCTAAAACAACTATTGAAGAGACTTAAGCTGCTTTTGAGAGCAATATTTTTAAACCAAATTTATTAGCGTTGATTGTTTGCTTTTGCAGTGCTTTGTGGTTGGTTGAACAAAGCGTTGCAGAGGCGGCGTGGAAACGGCAAAGATTTGCTGAGTTAAATATTTTGTTGCATACTTCTAGGGTCTGCAATGAAAAGGTTTCTTGCGTTTCGTTTGCTTAATTTTCTATATTTTTGCATTTTATTTAAAAAAAAAAAGAAATTTAAATCATGCTAAGAGCGCTTTTAACAACACAGAAAATAAAAGCTTTGCACAAATTTACAATGCGTAAATTGCAGAATTTTGCTTATGCTTTTAAGGCACAAATGTCGTAAGAAGGCGTTTGATTGTCTTGCAACACCAAAAAGAAACGAAGAAAAGAGGAACTGCTTTGTCTGCGCTAATGTGTTGCAAAAGGAATGCAGCATGTGTGAAGAGAGACACGAGACCTTTTTGGCTTTTGTGTTATCATTTTAATAAAATTGCGCTATAAAATCAACAAAAAATAAAACGCATGCAACAACAATAAGTATAACAACAACGACAACAATAATGTGCGGCTTTATATCATGTTAAGTACATGCAGACTCATGTGTGTGTGTGTGTGTGTGCCTTTATATTGCTTGAAAATGCATTTCATATGCCAGAAAACATGCAGATGACAAAACTTGCGACAGCTGGCGAGAAGTCGAGTCGACTCGAGTCTTGAGCCTTGTGTCTCTGCTCCCTTTTCGCTTTGACATGCCATTATGAGAAGTCATCAGTTTGTCTCTCTGTCTGTCTGTCTGTCTGTCGTTGTCTGTCTTTGCATGCATGTGAATGTCTTAAGAAGGCATGCGGTTCGCTTGGTTTCGTTGCCGGTCCTCTCTGCACTTCGCTTGACTTGACTTCACTTGGCTTGGCTTTGCTTGACTCAGGTGCTGAGCTGGTGAGCTGGTGAGCTCCTGTAAGCCTTTGATTTAAACAGGTGCCGTTGCTGTTGGCAGCAGCCTTTTGTTCTTATTGAAAATTGTCAGGGCAACCCAACACACACACACACACGCACACACACAAATACACATAGTTACATGCGCATTTATGCAATTTCTATCTTTGCATGTTGTTCGGTAAGAGCTTTGCTTGTTTCTGCAGCCCCTCCACCCTGCTCGCCCGCTCGCCGTTCATCGCTTAGTCATTGCTTATTATCTTTTTCGCCTTATAGTCTCTGAGCGCGTGTAAGCGGTATTATTACAATTATGTGGTTATGTATGCATGTTTGCTACTGCATGTGCTATGTCTGCATGTGTGTTAGTGTAATTGTTTGTGCGCATATGTTAGGACTTTTGTTGTTAAAGCTTAAGTTGAATCTTGTTTTTATTGTCATATATGCAATTGAGGTTGAGCCAACGCAAAGCAACGCAACAAAAACAAATAACATGTTACAAAAACGTTCATGTCACTACACATGCACTATGGGCATCATTTCATGTGTGTGTGTGTGTGTGCAGTGTGTGTGCAGTCTTGTTCAATGAATATATGTGTATGAAAATAGATCATGTTGTGCGGCGCATTTATAACAAAATACCAGACAAATCATAATCATAGAGCAAAAGCAACAACAACAACAACAACAACAGTCATAAAAAAACAGTTTCAACAAGCACAACATGATTGCTGACAATACACATTTGCACACACACACACACACGCACACACACACACACACACACCCATGCAACTTGACTATAAACACTTCACGTTCATCGCTGATAAAAAGTGTGAAAAAGCATGGGGGCAAAGAAGCGGTGATAAAGTAGTGTGAAGAGCAGCAGAATAGTAAAAAGGTTGACATGAATGTTACAACAACAACAACAACAACAAAAACAGGCATAAAATAGTGTGAAAAAAGAGATGTTATTGTTGTTGTTGTAGTTGTGAAATACAAAGTGCTTTCGATTTGTATGATTGTATAAGAGTTTTCTTATGTGTGTGTGTGTGTGTGTGTGCGTGTATGAATTTCTAAATATTCGATGAGTCTTGTAGCAACCTGTGAAGGAAACATCTTCGTGCATAAATTCTTGAACAGCTTCACAAGGCAAGTCGATATAGACATGCCCTTCCAGATACAGTGAGAACTGCCATAGCTTATTGGAGTGTCCGGTTATCGGAGTGGCAATTTGTATGAAAATATTATAATAAAAGGATATTTGTCCGGTGATGGGAATTGTACGATTAGAGCTGTTCATAATAGATCCTTTCACATTATTTATAATAAATTTGAAAGCCCACAAATTGAATTTATGTCTCCAGTTTTCTATGCGCTGCAATCAACTCATTTGTCCGAATGATCGTGGTCGGATTACTAGAACTGGTAGTCTCCAGACACTTCAACTCATTGAAGGCGTTAAGTCCTCGAGCACATCATGACTTAACCAACGCTCGAAACATTTATAGTCCGCCCTAAACTATAAACTTCATCTTAAGATACATGTATAGCTTAAAGAAGCAAAGTATTCACTCCCACATATAAAGTTCTCCAAGCAGTTGTTCCATAAAGCGTATGCCATCTTCGGCATGGCTGAAGTTAACTTTATGCTTGTTGTGTTTCAACTGTTGTCGAAATGTTTTGTTGCGTTTAACATTTAACGACAGCAAAGTGGGACGTTTCTTCTCAACTTTATCTTAGAGTAGATAGAAATCTTAAAGAACTTTACCTTAAAGTCTGTCAGCTAGTATCAATGAATAACAAACGGCTTTTAGGAAAACTAACACGACTGCATGATTAGTAGCTAAACTAATGGAACGTGTTCGAATGGGACGTAAATATACCTTTTTGCATGCACAGTGAAAAATTCAATTGAAATTCAAAGCCATCAAACTGCCCACCTTGCAAATTTCTTCAACGGTTTTTCATGCATTTCTCGTTTTTTTATTGTTCATGCCGTCACTTATTATTATGTGCCGTTACAATAGCAAGAACGGCATTAAAAAAAACACGAACGTGGCCTGCCGAGGTGAGCGGTCCCAGCAGTGCTCTTGTTGCATGACTACGGTGTTCTTGGCTTCCTGACTGCCTTGGCTGCCTTGGCTGCTGTTGTTTGTTGACTTTACCTGTCAGGTTGCCTTCGCTTGCAACATTTCGCTTCGCTTCTTCGTTCGTTCGTTCGTTTAGTGTTATCTGATGCACGTTTCTGCAACACATGACTCACACACATACACACACACTTGCACATGAGCACGTTGCACGTTGCACGTCGACAAAAGCCTGCAACTGTCAGCAACAACATTTTTTGCTTAGCTTCGTTTGGCTCAGTTATGTGCCTTTTCTATTGCATACTTTGTGGCGACTTTGCATTTGTGAGTTTGCCTCTGATGATGCTGTTTCTGTTGATCCTGCCACCCCATCACTTTGACTTCTTTTGCTGCGCTTTGTCTGTGGTGCGCTCACAAATTTGCCCTTGTTCTTGTTTTCTGATACGCTTGACCAACTACCAAATGCTCCTTTTGTTCGTTCCCATGTACTTTTGCTTATGCCAATGCTCCTTTTGTCTCTGTCGGTCGCTCCAATCGGTTGCGTAGACAACGCTTACTTCTCTGCTCTGTCATTGCGCAAATAGACAAATGCCGATTTGTTAACTCTTCTTTTGCATTATTTTGCCCTCCCTTCCTTTCGACTTTTGTTTTTCACTTGTTTTTTTCGCTTTGCAATCGGTTTTTTCTTGTTTGCTTGTTACTCATAACGGTACTTATATTTTACAGTAAGCACTTTGAGTTCTTGGCAACTCTATCGTTTCCACGTTCCCCCTTCTTTTTGACTTGCGCAACACTAACGAGCATAAGAAATGTCAAAGCTTTGTTATAGCTCCTCAAGGGGGACGCCGGGCGACGGGGCGCTGATATGCACGCATTTCTATGGCAAAGAAAACAATCTCAAGTATTGCATGACATGAGTAAGACTTCAAATATTCCCAGAAGCAAATTGTCGAAGCTTAAATTTGGCAGATGACTTTGCTCAGTGCATAATTAAATGCTCTCTGTTTGGGAATACTGTTTCGACATTCCGACATTTCGACGTGCGCTAAAACGATTGTTGTTTACTGTCAAGTGTTTAATTAAGACTCTTTGTTTGAGCTTCGTTTCAAATATGCGAGAGGAAGAAGCAGAAGCATGTAAATAAACGAATGGTCAAAAGGATTGCCAAATGAAGGCGATAATGGGCGAAAGTGCTTAAAAGCTTGTTTGTTGGAAGGAGTAAAATCAGAAAGAAGAAGAAGAGCACAATTTCCAATTGAATTGAATCATTCAGAATTCGAAAATAGCAAACAATTTTAAATTTAAATAAAAGGGATATTCAGGAAAGGTGCGTAAAAATACTTCTATACTAAAAATTTACAAGATCATATATGTTTGATATTATAAGCAGGAAATCTACGTGGGATTCTCTTCTTTTTGAAAATATGGTAAGAGTTCACTGAAGGCTTCTTGACAAATGCAAACTGAGGCGCAACAAACAAGCAACGTTTATCATATACAGAAACTTGGCAGCGAACTCTTGAAAATTGGCAGTAAATGAAATCTTTATGATTTTCGCAAATGCAAAATTAATTTCAATTGTTTATGGCTCTTTGACAGAATGTATATAAATTAGCGGCGGCGTGTCAAGTTGACGCTTCGTTGGACACACGTTTTCACACATGATTCTATTTCACAAATAGTGGCCAACAGATGTGCGAACATTATTTGATAATGGATAAAATAATACCCCCATTTTGACCAAAGTTTTTTAATAACATATTAAATTTGGTTCAAACACCAAACTATATAACTGTCAATAACATAAAGTCATTCAATTAGTTCTCTCTTTTTATTTTCACTTCAAGGTCTTCAAGATCTCTGAAGCCTAACTCATGATCTGTCTAAGTCTTTGAGGCATACATAGCTGAACTCATAAATAAATAAATATATAATTTACCATAACATTTCACGCGGCCTTGATAGATAATGTTTACTGGCATAGGTGAAGTACTCTACGGAAATTTATCGTCATAAGAACTCCTATTAAAATATACTAATTGGATAAATAACGCGTTTTCATGCACACCCTTTAATATTTGAGTTCTTTTTAAAATCACAGCTGAAAATGTTCGAATCAAGTGCTGAAACAATAAAGTTTTTAAGTCAAACAGAGCTGAGCATTAACACAAGCGATCATATTCAATGTGTGCCAAACGGATTTCAGCGCATTTGACAAACACATCTGACAAGCACATGTGCCAATTTTTGTATCTTTTTTGCGCCGCTTTTATTTTTCGGTTTTGTTGAAAGTAAACATTTCGACAGCAATATTTAATCCCACACAGAAGTAAAAATACGCAAAAATATTTGGACGTGAATACATTAGTTTTTTTTTTTGTTTTTGTATCTTTCGATGGTTTTTTATTTATTTTTTATTTTTTTTTTTTGCATTTTGATTTAGTTTTCTTTTGTGTTGGTTTAATTTTGTTAATGGAATGAAATTTGCTTGTGCATTTTCATTGCAACAAAGACTGCTGAGTGTACAAAACCAACAACAACAACAACAGCAACAATGAGAGGAGCAATGTGTACAACATGCAAAAGGCATGCCGTAATGTAAAGAATTAAATGTGAAACGTTGAGGGCGTCGGGCAAAGGGGGGGGTCCGTTGGCTCTGTGCATGAATAAAAAGTACCCGACATTGGTCAGCATGCGTTCAAACAGACAAGCGTTCAGCCATGCCAATTCATCTTCTAAACGCAGTCACATTCATCTTCATCTGACCCAGCTTTCTTTCAAGACCGCCCACATGCAAACGCAAGCGAGTCATCTGTACATCTGTACATCTATACAAGTGTATGCAAGGCAGAGCCAGTGAGCTGAGTGTGCACGAGCGGCAAAGTGTGCCAAAGAAAACACAAAAGGGTGGGGGGGGGTTGGCAAAAAGAGTGAAATTGGAATTTTTAAATAAAATAAATACGCTTGATTTCATTTTGCAATGTTTCATGTCATGTGCAATGTGCCGCTCTTGCCGCAAACCCCACACCCCTTAACCCTTGGCAACGTTACACTGTTTTCTTTGAGTCTATGCAGCAATATTGCAGCCACATTGTCATAGTCATGCGAATATTATCTCTCTTGTTGTAGATACAAGTGCTACTCATATGAGATAAAAGATACATTTTTATATTTTTTTTGTTTTTATGTTTTTCTCCTTGATTTTTATATCTTATTATTTTGCCATCGTACGCTTGAGCACACATAAAATGCACGCGTGCATGAATGTAAACGAAAAATGTTGCATTTTTAATAAAAATATATTCCATGCGATTAAAGCATGTTGCACCGCAGTGTAACCCCGCCTCCTGCCGCCCCCCCTGTTATAGTTTATATTAAAAAGTTTTTATTAGTTCATTGCGTAAACGATTGAATTTCACAAGGACTTGCAGACACACACACACACACACACACACACACACACACACTCGAAATTATCCTTTGAGCCAAGCTAAGCCGCGTGCCGCACGGAAAATAACGGTAAATAAGGCTAACGGTAAATTCGACTTTTAAATGCGCTGTAAATTTATGTGAAAAGTTTTCGAAGCCAGCGAAGTGATGAAGCTCAACTTTTTTATAGGGCATATGTATTTTAAGAGCGACTTGGAAAAGCATATATCATATTATTATTATTGTATTATTATATTATAAATTAATATTATTTTACATATTAAATGTTATATTATTTATTTAATATTTCTAGAATTTCAAGAAAAAAAAATCCTTTAAGCAAACACAACTTCAATCAAGTGAAGCGTATATGAAAGTCGTGTTGATAAACTTATATGAAAGGACATGAGTTTGTATATTCAATGGAAAATTGAATTACAATAACAAAAAGGTACGAAATAAACGCTTTGCTATACAATTTTCAATGTTTCAAAAACTATTCAAACAATTTTCTCGCATGCGATTTTTTTTTTTTATTTTTATTTTATTTTTGTTTGCTATTCAAAAATATTGCAAAAATTCGTTGTGCGCAATTTTCGATAATTTTCAATGCTCGTGCCGTGTCTGCGTGTCTGTGTGTGTGTGTGTGTGTGTGCGTGCAACTTTTCTGCTCAATTTTTCCTCTTTGGTTGTTGCACGTTTTGTATTTCATCATTAAATATGCGCAAATTTCTGCGTGAACTTTCAATTTGTGGCAACAAAATTATTAGTTTTATTGAATTTTTGCTGCGTGTTTTTTCTACTAAACATTTCTTTTTTGGTGTCATATTTTTGTGTGGCTTTTCCGCAATTATGTACAAATTTGATGTGATTATGTCAAATTATTATTTTTTTTTTTTCGTGTTGACTTTTTAATTTTCACATTTCATGTTGGCATACACAAATGCAAATACAAAAACTGCAATCATGCTATAAAATATGTTTCAGACTTGAATATGTTTTTAATTGTCGCTCACTAATTATGTTAATTAAGGGTTTCAAACCAAATTCATACATAATTCACTCGATTATGTTTGTTTTCATTTTTGACGAATTTTCAGTTTGTTTTTTTCCAGAGAGGAAATAATAAATATTTGAACTTTGAGCTTAATAAGTTTTCATATTTAAATTTCAGAACAATACAATTTTATTTAACGTTCTTGACAATGTTCTATTTGTGTATAAGGTCTTGTAATGTGGTCCCGTGTTAATATTTTCGTGATGAAAAGTTTCGCAATTAAATGAAGATTTGTCAATTCATGCTTTCTTTTGTTCTAATCACATCTTGTGAATGGCATGATAGATCTAACTTCAATTTTGATGTGTTTAAGATGCCTTAAAATTTTCATCAAAAAAATATACGTTTGTTTTTGATTCACTATCTTTCATTCTTGGCACAATTACCTAAATTATTAAATTAACGTAAGCCTTCATTGCTTTCGAAAAACCGTTTGAAATTTCACTATTGGAGTATTGGTGATGATATTTTGTATTTATAGAGGGATGTAAAAAACGTTGGAAACAATTTGAAATAAATTTGTTAAATTATGAGTAATCAAAAACATATAATATTCTAATATATTCGATGAACTCTTGGATGTCCAACTACGAGAGTTTTCCGTGCTTTTTAACTTACCTGCGATACATTTCATAAAAGTGTGTGATTGGGTAGCTATAATATTTCTTTTTGAATTATTTTACAAAAAATCTTTTGTGCACTGATCGCCTTATTTTGAGCATGTTAATTTAAGCTAAAGTTTATATTAAGAAATAATTAGCTTCCGCAAAATTTTTGTTGCAGTGGCTCAGACTGGTTAAGTGGAAAAGAAATAAAAGAGGAAAAGGCGTTTCATTTATCAACGTCCAATTTTCTTTTTTGCATTATTTTGACATATAAAATATTTCTAATCAATAATCTGCTGATAGAAAATTCCAGATTATCTTGAAAACTTTTTAATAATTTGCGATCTGCAATACAGTCAATCACCCAATCAATCTATCAACGAATTTTACAAAAGCGAAATTGCTATACATAAATAAAGATGAGTTATATAAACTCTGGTCTCTAAATTCGAGACGCTGCTGCTGCAGAAATCTCAAACCATCGCTGCACTATCCAACTTATTAGAAATATTTGAAAAAATATCCAATGAGCTCATTTACATTACCATTGAAATATTTTCCAAAAATTTAAAATGAATTGAATCGAACTTGAATAATTTGTATTCTAAAATCGCACATATTTCCTACTCAAAAGCTGCCGCCTACACACCGTCATCGCCAACATCATAATCATTGCAATGATCATTATTATGTAAATTGCACAAAACGCTGAGAAGTTTTCTCAGAAATCGAAATCGAAAAATGGCAGAAAAAGTTTGCAATGACACATATTCGAGAAGTTATTTGAAAAGTCATGACAGATGATATAAACAGAGAGATAGAGAGACATATAATATATAATTCAGCAACTGTTCGTGCGCCAAATTCGCCAGAAAGACATTTGCAATTGACTGACTCAGCCAGCGGCACGATGATGTTGCAGTCGGATCGCAGCTAAGGCGAACTTTTCGATGGCACAGAAGCGCAAATAAAAGACAGATAGAAAGTAAAACATTTAAAAACTAATTTATGAGTTGTCGAATGAGTGCCTGAGTGGGTGAGTGTGAAGCGTATGAAGGAGTGAATAAATTAGTGCAAAAGGAAAGATGTTGATTAGTTTGTTGCTGACGATGTATTTCGGTTTGAATACAAAGAAAGATTACTCACAGCAAAGTTGTATCCTGCGGCACTTGCGGCAACGTGGTGAGGCGCGCCCGTATGCAACGCACCGTGCGCTGGTAGCAGTTGCAACCCGCGGGGCAATACTGATTGCCTGCCACGTTTGAGGCACAGGCGAGCGCAACGAGGAGCAACGCCAGCGGCGAGGCCAACAGCGAGCGTGGCAGCATGGCGGCTGACGACGAGAAAAAACTGTTGACAAAATGCAGCAAAGTCGTTTGTCAATCGATGGCAGCGCAGATTTGCCGAATTTAAGTATTTGAAAAGTTTGATTACACACGCACCGGAAAACGCAAAGCGCGCGCGTATTCGACTTGGTTGACGCTCCTTGGCTTGGCTTGGCTTGGCTTGGCTCAGCTCGGAGCAATGTTCAGCACAGCTCAGCACACTTTGAAACTTGCGAAGCAATTAAAAATTCTAAAAGTTTTTTAATGAAAGAAGTCGCGCTAAGTTGAGCAGCAAACACACGCGCACACACACACATGCGTAGCGGCACGCACACACGCACAGCACTTAAAGCGGATGTGGCGTGTTGTTTTGCTATTTTTATTTGTTTCTTTTTCTTATATCAAATTCAGCTGATTTGAGTCTTTTGTAGCAAAATGATATTTTTAATGTTTTTTGTTCTTGCTTTTGATTATTATTATTATTATATCATTTCTTGTGTTAATGTATAAGTGAGTTAACGCCTGAAGGAATGACCAAATGTCTGATAAGCGTTTGTTTTGCTTTTCATTCAAGTTTCGCCTTTGTTGCTGCCTCACAAGCGATAAAAGCCGAGCTCAGCACAAACCGCACAAGTTACACACAATTTTTATCTAAATTAACATTTTTTTGTTTAGAAATTCTCATATTTTGCAAACGGAAATGTTTGTTTATTCTTGAATATCGTTTTTGCTTTTCAAAAATAGTTTTTAGCAACACTTATTTTTCATTTCGAAAACACAACGATTACAAAAACTCAAACGTATATTTTGCCGTTGCTGTCCAAGAGTGCACACGTCCACGCGGTTTGAAAGCCGACGAGCATTTGAGCTTCGACGAACGACAATTGCAACCAGTAAGGGAGCTATTTTCGGCTATGCCGAAACTTAAATACTCTTGCAAACGTTTTCACAATTATTCTTATTAGGAAATCCTTTTATAATTTTCCAATAATAATCATATACGTAGCCACGCCCATTTTATTATTTGTCTTAAAGATGGCAATGTAGTCAAACTTCACTACATTTTCCAATCTTGTATCGTTAGAGAGAAGTCCCATTTTTAAGTTTTTAGTTTTATGGGCGGTACCACGCCCTTATGTCCGATTATATTGAATTCTGAATTTTAGTCAGGCATTAATAAAAACACGTAATAGCAAAGTTTGGTTTGCTTATATTCAAGAACAAAAAAGTTTTTCTAACAAAAACATAATTTTTGACCGATCCTTCCTATGGCAGCTATATACTATAGAAACTTGATCTTAACCATTTTTGCACTGTATTTTTGTTAATGTCAAAAAAGTCTTTGTGCAAAATATTGAGTCGATAACTTCAAAACCACGTGGTTTTTTAAGCAAAAACATCATTTTTGAACGATAATTTCTATGGGAGCTATGTATATGCTATAGTCATCCGATCAAACTGAATTTTACATACCAAATACCTGCAAGAAGAAGAAAATTTTCTGCGTTTAAATTTTTTTGCTAACTATAAAACTCTGGCTGGAAATCGCATTGAAACAGACAGACAGACAGACGGACAGACTGACAGACAGACGGACAGACGGGCATCGTTATTTGAACTCGTCTCGTCGTGCTGATCAAGAATATATATACTTTATATAGTCGGAGATGTCTCCTTCTCTGCGTTGCAAACTTCATGACAAAGTTAATATACTCTTTTTGCAAGAGTATAAAAATGCTGTTGTTGCTGTTGTTGTTGTTGCTGCTGCTGCTGCTGTTGCTGCCTTCTGTTGACTGCATTGCAAATGCAGAATTCTGTTGCGCAATGTTCGTCGACGACGTCGGCAGCAGCGTCATTGCATGCCGAGGCTGGGGCTCAGGCATAGCATCGTTTCGGGCAATGGCGTAGGCGTCGCGTCGCATCGGCTTTGGTTTTGGCTTCGACACAACTCGGCAATAGATGGCGCTGCAATGTGTTCGCAACTCTTGCATGCAGTCGAGTCGACGTCTTGGCTGCGCTGCTTCTGACGTTGACGTTGATGTGTGTGTGGATGCCACGACTAGCGGATACAGTTTGTGATAACATTTTCCTCTGGCAGCACTCATGTGTTGTGGCAATCATCGAAGACGTGGCATGTTATAGTCACATTCACAAGCGAGAAACTGCGTGAGGCATTTGCCTATAATTATTTGTATGTTATGTTGGTATGTGTATAGTTGTTTATGAAACTAATACACTGTGAGAAATATTTGTACAAAAGCATGTTTTATAAAATTGCATACGTTTATTAAGCAAATTTCTTAAGGAAATCATAAAGTTTTTTATCAAATAATACGTTAGTCTCTTTCTTTGAAGTATCAAAAACTGCACAACTCAAAATATAATTACATTTAAAATTAATCAGTGATTTCAAATAAAAAGAAGAGAAATATTCTAACAATAACAATTTCTATACATAAACACTGTAAGGTAAACGTTCCAAGCATGGATCATGTATTATAAGGAAAAATTTAGCCATTACTTTATTATTATATGTCATGCATATAAAATGTTTGTTTTTTGATTTAGTCCTCTAAAAACAAAATACACTCATTTTATTAATTCATTGTAATTATTAAATCATGCCTATTTTTCCCAGTGATTTATCAATCATCCTACTAATAGTTTGGTTTAAAAATCTAATGATAAGTTTCAAATACAACATAATTATTATTTGTTTCTCAACAGAAATTAATACTCAATGATTAGACATTAAAAAATCAGTTCTGGCGAAGATACAAAAAGATCTAAAGTAACAAAGTTTATCCAAATTGTTATTGTTTGATGTGCTGATCCCTGAGCCCGAAGTTCCCTTTAAATAATTTCCTAACAATAAGTTGTTGGTCTTTATTTTCAGTGTATGATACGCTAAGCACAAGTTCAAGATATTCCTTTTAAGCAAGAGTTCGATAAGAATTGTTAGTTTATTATTTCGTTTTGTTGGCTTTTGTTTTTGAACTATCGCGAAATTGAAATTAATAATATTTTAGGGAAAACTTAAAAAAAGCGTAAAAAGTTGATCAGAAACTAATTGAAATTTTACTTAAATAACTTGTAATGTTTCCGACGTTGCATTACTTTTGAAGTTGCAACTTATGCAACATGAACATGTCTCGTTGTCAGCTAATCAACTCTTCGCTTAATGAACTTTACCAAAGTGCTTCGCTATTAAAATGTTTTGCTAAGAATTTCATAAATATTTGAGTACTTTAAAGCAAAAATAACAACAACAACAACAACAACAAATTGCACTATTTTTTTTTGTAACATTTTAAAACCTACTAAACCGAGGAGTGTAAAACAGTCGGTGAAAAGGAGCAAAAACAAAAGCAGAGAAACAAAAATGAACAAACAAAAAAGTGTGTTTCGTCCTCGGAGTCAACGTTGGTCGTTAGTTGCATGAAGCGTTGCATTCTATTCGCAACGCTACATTTGGCGCGTGTCCTGCAGCAAAATGGACACCATTGTGCACACCAACACTTCCTGCCAACACACACACACACACATACACAGACACATACAGACACAAACATATCCGCTTCCGCTGCTTGCACTAGAGGCTGACTTACTTTCAGCTCTCTGGCCGTGTGTGTGTGTGTGTGTGTGTGTGAATTTTCTGGCCATTTTGAAATGCCCACCACAGCAGATTTTTTTTTGTGTGCTTCTCTGTTTTTGCTTTTGTCGTTTTTGTTTTAATTTTGGTTTTATTTCTTGATTTTTGTTTTTTTTTTCCTAGCCTTTTTTTTTTGTTGGGTTTTACGTTACGCTTTGGACTTGAGGCAGCACAGCACGATTTGTTTTAAACGATGACAGATCTGCCACCTACAAATGGCGCCCGGCAATTCAGGTCCTTCACAGCTGCCACAGCAACTGCCACCGCGCCACTCGAGGCGTTGCACTGAAACGCAACGACAGCAGTCAAAGAAGACTGAATGCAATTGCAACATAAAATGTTTTTCGACTCATTTTTAATGCATGAACATTGAGTAACCAGGCAACCAGAAACACACACACACACACACACATACACACACCTATGTGCGTCACTAACACACACTCAGCTTGAGTACTTTGCACTCGTTGCTGTGCATCAAAGTAAGCAGCGCAGTTGGCCAAGCTAAGCCGCTTTCAGTCGTTCGGTCGTTCGTTCGTTCGTTTGGTTGCCAAGTCATGTGCGCCAACTCCGCGAAGCCAAGATGTGAAATCAAATTTAAAAGCTATCAATTTGATATTAGTTTTGGGACATGTCAAGCTTCTCAAAGAACTGCTCTTTTCTGCTATTGTGCTGAACTGGAAAAAAAAACAGAAATGCAACCAAAACTTGTCAAAAAATTTTCACTCAAGTTTGAAATCAATTTAACAAATGATTTATTATGATACATGATGGCATGAGTGGCTCGTTTGGCTGTTGGCTGCTGTTGCACATGCCACTGCCACTGCCACCACCACCGCCAGTGGCATGGCTGGCAGCGCACTTGCATATGCGAGCACTCAACTCGCACTCTGACACAGACAGAGCCGCCGTGCGTTCTCCTGTTCGATGCTTTGATGAATGCCTCTGTGCATTGTCATTGCTGTCAATTTCGAAACAATCTGTTTGGGAATTGTTCAGGTAATTTTGTTAGTTAAGCCACGCCTCTGCCCTCCCGCCCGTCTCACTGCCTTGGCAAATTTTGGCTCGTTTGCATCCTGTTGCATCATCAACAAAGTCCTTTATTGTGTTGGCAAAAAAGGAAAGGAAAATGTGTGTAAGGAAAACTATGCAAAATATGTGCACGAAAAATAAACTCTTCGTTAACTAAAATTCGTTAAATAAAAATTTCATGCACAAATTGTATTCGATCTCTGCGCTCTGCGCTCTGCTTCGGTATTGGAGATATTTGCATTGAATATTCCAGGCTGTCAGAACACAAAAAATGTTTTGAATTTCAACATTTTTGTTATGAAAAACGGTTGAAAAACGAAAACTCACAAATTGTTCACTGGTGAATTTGAAGTTTTTTTTTTTGTTAATTGACAGCTGAGTTTTGCACATTCGTTGCATTTCATTGCAAATAACCGTAAATTTTGCACGAAATTTAACAGAAAAAAGGTCTGAGTTATTATTATAAATATTTGATTTGTATTCGTTAACAAATTGTGGGTCCTTCTTCAAGGATTTATGGCTAGAACAACGCTTATGTGATTGGCAAATATGTCTCATGTAAATAATGTAATATAATATAAATAAAAGATTATTCCCAAAAATGAAGTGCACCCTAAGGAACCATCGTTTTATGGCTAATCTAGCTTTAGATTATAAATATCTCAAAGATTGTTTCAAGTGGGATTAGTTGAGGGGGAATGACATGCGTGTAAATGAATAAGTTCGATTATTTCGAAGAACAAAAATGATTCCAATATTTCGTATGTACATTATGAGAACATGTATTATATATGAGAACATTTCAAGTTCCCCGTTGTCTTCGTTATTCGCTGAACTTACTGGAGATCAATTAGTGATTTATTTAAGAGATTAAGATTTTATTAAGATGAGATTTCAGCGTCCGTTATAGACTGGTCATATGCATTCCACCACACATGGCTGTGGGAAGGGTTATTCAAGGACAGCTAGAATCTAAATGGTCTAAGTTATATGACATTTATGATATTTTATTTTACTAATGTTATTTTATCATATTATGGGTACTTTAGCTTTATTAGCTTTATTTATTTTTTCAGTATTATATTTTACTTGATTACTATTATTATTTAAGTTGACTGTAGCCTGTAGTATTTTGTAATAATCACAAAAAATTCTTTTTGAATTTCATCCGTGGCAGAAATCAAATGTTTGTGTAACTTTTAAGAGTTACTCACAAAAAGTATGAAATCTCGATTACAAAATAACAGAATTTATGTTACATAAAAATTTATTGAACAACAACTAAACGAGGTTGCGTTTTTCCGAGTGTTGAATGTAGAAAGATATATTTTTTAAATAAACAATTTTTTTTAAATAAATCAAAATTATTACAAATTATTAAAATTAAGCTTAGATTAATTAAATTTAGTTACTTTTGTTAAGTCACGCAATTTTGGCCAATAATAAAGAGAGTTTTGCCATGCAACTAACAAAAAGGAAAGAGCAAGCCAAGTAAGGCAAAAGCTCACGAGCCAGTGAACATTAGAATCGCGATTAGAATGAGAATAGAAATTGAATAGAATGAGAATAGAAGTGAAAAGCTTTCGGCGATGTTTGCTCCAGCGGCGGTCGCGCGCCATATAAAAGCAGATGTTGCGTGCAAACATCAACAGTTTGAGAGAGACAGTCGGGGCAGCAGCAACAGTTGGCTCCGAGAACACAACCGAGATAAAGAGTGTTTTTTTCTGTGTAAACAAAAAGCAAACAAGGTAAATACATAATAACAATAATAAATTAGCTCCTTGTGTGTGGGTGTGTGTGTGTGTGCATGAGCATGCGTGTGCAAGTGTGTGTGTGTGCGCGTGTCGAGTCGCACGATCAGTGAAAAAATGCTCAAAGGAAAAACAAAAATAAAATTCTCAAATGTTTAGCAATAATTTTATCTTTAAACTATTAAAAATTGAATGGAATTTTTTCTTTTCTATGTTTTTTCATTGAAATTTCTTTAGCCAAAATGTCGAATGTGCTCTATGTGAAGAATAATGACGGCACTCAACTGCAGGCCATCGGTTTGGGCACTTACACGGTAAGAACTTGCTGTTTCTATTACCCTTCTAATGGCCTAATGGCGCTCTAACAACAAACCGCGCGCAGTTTGACTTTGAATGCTAATTAATTAATGTTTTGCGCGAGTGGGCGTGTCTGGGGCGGTTGTCTGTCTGGTTAAAGTGTCATATGCGCGCATAATAAACAAAAAAAAAACATGTAAAAAAAACGATGTATATATTATAAGAGGCCCACTCGCTTATCACAAGAGCGCACACGGTGTGGTCAGTAACAAGACGTGGCCCGTGGCTTACAAACGTACTAGGCTGATAGCTGATGTTGTTAATAAAAGTTATCGCCGTGCAGTCAAGTAGCCTGATACTTGATAGTGTGCTTATCAAGGCAACGCAAGAAGTGCTGCCTGGGGGGGGGACGTGCGTTGGCCAGCTGTAACCTCAAGACAACTTCAAGTTCAACGCGACTTCATTAAAAGTTGTTTTGTTGTTTCATTTTTAGTCCCTTGGCGGTGATTGCGCCAAGGCAGTGCTTCATGCCATCGACACAGGCTATCGGCACATCGATACCGCGTACTTCTACGAGAATGAGGCGGAGGTGGGCGAGGCGGTGCGCGCCAAAATCAACGAGGGCGTCATCAAGCGCCAGGATATTTTCATAACGACAAAGTTGTGGTGTCATTTCCACGAGCCGGAGCGTGTCGAGCACGCGTGCCGCAAGACCTTGCAGAACTTTGGCCTGGACTATGTTGACCTGTATCTGATGCACTGGCCGTACTCGTACGTGTATCGCGGCGACAACGAAACGATGCCCACCGATGCCAACGGCGAGGTCGAGTTGAGGTGCGTTGGTGTACTTAATTAAGTAAGTCAACTCTTATATATTTCATTAAAACTTGTCATGTGCACAGCGATGTTGACTATTTGGACACGTGGCGCGCCATGGAGAAACTTGTCGAGCTGGGACTAACGAAGAGCATCGGCGTCTCGAATTTCAATTCGGAGCAGTTGACGCGTCTCTTGGCTAATTGCAAAATTAAGCCCGTGCACAATCAGGTAAGCTAAACAAAAAAAAAAACAACACTTCTACTGACCGCAACACATGACTCATCTTGTTGCCGCCCGTGTGTCTCTTTGGCAGATCGAATGTCATCCTGCTTTGAATCAGAAAAAACTGATTGCGTTATGCAAGCAACATGGCATTGTCGTCACCGCTTACTGCCCCTTGGGTCGGCCCGATCCCGCTAAGAAATTGCCGGCTTTCATCTACGATGATAAGGTGCAAGCGATCGCTGATAAGCACAAGAAATCGACCGCTCAGGTCGTGCTACGCTATCTGGTAAGTCTTTCAGTCTTACATAACATTTGTACTTTACTCTTATTTTCGTTCTATTTCTGAACAACAGATTGAAATCGGCACTGTGCCGTTGCCAAAGTCGTCGAACCCCAAACGCATCGATGAGAACTTCAAGATTTTCGATTTCAAATTGGACGCCGCCGATCACAAGGTCTTGGACTCGTATCACACCGGCGAGCGTCTCATCCCAATGGAGCACGCCATCAAGAGCAAGAACTATCCATTCCACATTGAATACTAAGCAGCTTTGTTTGTTTGTTGCACTCATAATTTGATTTCATTGCAAACTGTTTGCAATTATGCTAATATTCTTATAGAATTACCTTGGCTTTGTTTTATTTTGTTATGCTTTAAATGTTAGTAATAAAAACGTATCTTAATTGTGATTTATTTCGCAATATTTTGGTGGGCGTGGCCAATGTGTGTTATTTTTAAAATTTGTCGATATTTGTATATGGCAATACTTTTTCATCTTAAGGAATTGTTTGGTCGTGTAGGACAATAGATCGTGGCACTTGTTGGCGCATGAATTGTATAAACGTCAAGACTGTGGAATCAAGATATTCGGATCAAGCAGGTAGCAAAAACAATTCCTCGCAAAGTGCGATTTCTATAAGATTATTTCCAAAGGCGGTTTGAAATGTGGAAAAATATACAGAACACTTTGTTATTTGTGCTCAGCGTGCTTGTCTTTTTTTTTGACTCACCTCTCAACACACTTTGCCGACAAGCTCAAGTCAGCAGGTGGCATGTTTATAAATTATATTTACTTAAAAATTTTCAATCGCATTTGTGCAAAATTTGCAATTAGTTCGTTTCCACATGACCTTGAATCGGACAAGTCTTATCGACGTTTGCTAATAACTGAATTAAGATTGCAAAAGCTTTTAATTAACTTGGTCAGTTTGGTCACGTTAACTGTCCTGTGTCTCCTTATAAAAAGTCTTCTACATTTTTGTTGCAGGAATTTGCATAAATCGGCTTTTTTTATAAGAAGTCCTTAATCCGTATTGGTGCGAAGTATAAACATGTCAGTTTTAATTGACAAAAATTGTTTATAGAACACTAATGACCAAATAATACTGATTGACGTCCCAAGTGACAATTTGTTGTTGTGATTAATATAAACAACAACAAAACGAAATAATAAATAATCGTCAGCTTTCATAAGTAACTAAAAGTTGCGGCAAAGCTCATAAAGAACCTTCCACAACATAATAAGGAGATACCCTACACACGGCACGCACTGTCCATCACTTGATGGAGGGCGGTTTAGAGTGACTGGCAAAAATACTTTTATAAGTACAAAATTAACGTCAAATAATATTTTTTCCTAAAGAATCTAGAAAGTCATTTCATCTAAGAAAGCTTTTAAATCATACATTAACGTCACACAGTTTTGCTAACGTTATTCCAGTTTTGCTAACGTTAGAACAAGTCAACTTTATCAAATTTCTCAAGGTCTTACTGAGAGTAATAGCAAAGAACAAATTTACTTCGGTCTTGTCGAATCTTGTATACCCTTCATCTCTTCATAGCTCAACTGATCAAAAATTTTAAATCCAAATAATCAAGCATACACATTCTATATACATAGATGGGGAGAAGCCGATCCACAAAAACATATTCAAATTCATTTCTAAAACTTAAGAAAAAAATAGATTTTATCATAGATGTCTTAGAATTTTTCAAGATCCATTTATAGAAAGTAGTTCTTAGAGAGGACCGAGTTTTTATACGGCCCAGGTGTGGAAGTATTACTGCCCATATTTTATATATATTATACAACAAATTCAACCTGTCGTTCTTCACCTTCCTTATTTTGTATCGGTACTATTATTATTATGTATGTAAGATTAGGAATAATATACTTATATCTCTCTCTATAACAAACTTAATGGCAAAACTAATAAACTATTTACAGCGTGAAGAGCCAAATTAACGTCAAATCAATAAAAAATTTTGAAGAGGTTTTGAAAGTTAGTTTATCTATCGATGAAAAAACACTTCTAACTACAACTATTTCCAGCAACCGAAGGCAAAGGGGGCTGACAAAAGAAAGCTTTTGAAAATCAAATTAACGTCACACAGTTTTGCTAACGTTATTCAATCCCGCAAGCCAACCCATTAATTATCTTGAAGCCTTATTGAGAGCAAAAACGAAATTGCCTTAATTGGCAGTCAAGTTGCATGCACGACAATCGGGAGAAAAGAGAGATCAAATGACAAATAAATAAAAGGCAAGTGCTTCTCTCCTTTTCACCGCTCGCTTGCATTCTACACGCCTTTGCACTTTTTTTTCTTTGACTTTGGCAATGAATGAAATGCATTCTTGCGTTGTCATTGTGTTTGTGACTTCGCTAAAACGGTGTTGAGCAAGAAAATACAAAAAGACTAAGCTGCAAAAATGCTACAATTGCAGCGGCAAGTGTGGCGTGCGACTTCAATTACATTAGCGCTCACAACAAGTGCAATAAATAACGAGCATGTCAATTTTCTTGGTAAATTTGAATAATTCAATCTTATATTATATTCTCATACTTTGTCATATAACGAAGCAACAACAACAAAGTGTCTGAGCAAAAGCTTTCAACTACCGGCGTAGGTGGCGCCACTGTGCTATGCTTTTCGAAGCAAGCTTTGCGCTGTTCACACACAATAAATTTGCCGTTGCTTGCTACTTTCACACATTTTCTTTCTAATTAGCTGCCAGGCAAGTTGTTCGTAATTCGAGTGGTGTTAACCTTCTGAAGAAAGTTAGCAGACGTGATATTTACACAAAATTACGCGGAAGTGAAAACTTTAGTGGCTACAACAGGTGTGATTATATTTTGTTCGGTCAAGACAAACGAGAATTTACGCACAAAATGTCGGCAAAGATTCTTGCGCCCACTGTCAAATTGAACAATGGCTACGAAATGCCCGTGCTGGGCTTGGGCACCTATGAGGTAAGTAACTGTTAAATTGACAGTATTTATGTATTTGCAAAGTATTTACGCATAAAATCATAAACCGAATTGGAAAAAATTTGCCAAAATAGTTTTGGCCTTGAAATTAATGCATGAGAGTGATTGTGTGAGTGCGAATGAAAAGCTTTGTGTGCTTGTTGCCGGTAAGCAGCTGTTAGTGCTCGCAGTGCTGGCAAGTTTCATTGAAGTAGTGTTGCATATGTTTCTACTGACGTGGCCGTTATTTAATTTTGTGTGCATTCAATTTCATTTTTGCCCGCGACAAATGCATTAAGCTGTCGGATCAAAAATGTGTAAGTGCTGTTAGTGAAGCAATCGATTTGGGCTATCGTCATATCGACACGGCTGCTTTCTACCAAAATGAAAAGGAAATTGGCATAGCTTTGAAAGCCGCCTTTGAGTCCGGTAAAGTAAAACGCGAAGAAATCTTTCTCGTGACCAAAGTGAGTATCATAAATATTCAAAACATGAACTTTGACTAACAGCATGCTTTATAAATTTCATAGGTCTGGGACTCGGAACACGAACCAGCACGCCTAAGGAAGTCTTGCAAGAAACAAATGGAAGCGCTCGGCTTGGACTACATAGATCTGTATCTGATGCACACACCAGGCATGTACAGGCATGTATTTCATGTTTAGTTTTAATCTTTCCGTGCTTATTTAAAATATCGTGTGTAACAGCCATATTGACTTCCTGGAGACATACAAGGTCATGGAAAAACTTGTGGATGACGGTTGGGTACGCAGTCTTGGTATCTCCAATTTTAGTGAAAAGCAAACTCAACGTATTTTGGATAATTGTCGTATTAAGCCAGTGACCAATCAAGTCGAATGCCATCCCTTACTTAATCAATTGGCATTGATTGAATATAGTAAGAAGCATGACATTGTCATTACGGCATATTCTCCATTGGTAAAGCCACGGAAGTCACAGCCAAGAAAGAAGTTGTATGAAGATGAGCGTTTAACCAAAATTGCGGAGAAGTACCAAAAGACGCCCGCGCAGGTGGTGCTGCGATTTTTGGTATTTAACTGATTAGTTTTATAAAAGCTTTCAAATAATTTGTTATCTGTCATTGTCTTGTAGATTGACATCGGCACAGTGCCCATACCGAAGGCGGCGCAGTCACAGCACTTGAAGGAAAACATTGATATCTTTGATTTTAAACTTACTGAAGATGAAGTCAATATATTGAAAACATTGAACGATGGCACTGTCATTGGCGATTAGTCTATAAGGGATGATAAATTTTTATGTATAACAGAAATAAAATAAAGTTTTTAAAATGTATAACTATTACAATTATTGTTTAAAATACAAATACTTTAAGTCGTGATAGCTGTTTAAGAATTTTCAATTGAGTTCGTACTAACATCTTTTAATTTATTTTCAGTCTAAGAACAACGAAGGTGAAATCGCAGTGAAGCATGCCATCGATGTTGGTTATCGTCATATTGACACCGCCTACTTCTATCAGAATGAAGCTGAAGTGGGCAAAGCCATACGCGATAAGATTGCTGAAGGTGTTGTCAAACGTGAAGATATCTTTTTGGTTACAAAGGTAATAATTTTGTCAGATAAAACGATAATCAATAATTAAACATGTTATCTGTTTTTTAGCTGTGGAATATACATCATGAGCCGGCGCGTGTTGAAGGCGCATGTCGCAAGCAACTGGCCAACTTTGGTTTGGACTACATCGATCTGTATCTAATGCACTTGCCAGTCGGTTATAAGTTCGTTGATGAGCAGACGCTCTTGCCGAAAGATGACAAGGATGTTTTGCAGTTGAGGTGAATATTTCGGTGTATAAACAACTGCTGGCAATATCACTAATTTGCCTTTAATTTTTAGTGATGTTGACTATTTGGATACCTACAAGGAAATGCAGAAACTCGTTAAATTGGGTCTCGTACGCAGCATTGGCGTCTCGAACTTCAACAGCGAGCAATTGAAGCGTGTGCTGGACAATTGCGAAATCAAGCCTGTGACCAATCAGGTTGAGTGCTCACCAGCTCTAAATCAAAAGAAGTTGATAGCATTCTGCAAGCAGCATGACATTACTCTGACTGCATACTCGCCTTTGGGTCGACCAAAGCCAGCGGAGAAGACACCAGAATATATCTACTCGGAGAAAACGGCTGCCATAGCGCAGAAATACAAGAAAACTCCAGCGCAGATTGTCTTGCGTTATTTGGTAATTTCAATTGAGTGACCATTTTTATAAATTACTTTTCTAAGCAAGTATTTTGTCTCTAATAGGTTGAGATTGGTGCTATCCCAATACCGAAATCATCGAATCCCGCACGCATTGAGGAGAATTTCAAAATCTTTGACTTCAAGTTATCGCCAGAAGACATTGCTGTCTTAGAGCAGTATAATACCGGCGAGCGGTTGGTGCCATTCAACCTAATCAAAGGACAGAATCACAAATATTATCCATTCAAAATTGAATTTTAATTTTTGGAGAATGTTGAACATTTCGATGTGTATTATTTGCTGGGCATAAATATTTTTATATTATTAAATCTTTTATGAAAATTATAAACTGAGGCATTTGTCTTTTGATATTGTGCGCTCTTCATCTTGTGTGCTTAACCAAACATAAGTATATCGTAGCCTTCGCCAAAAACGGCGAAGATGTTTGCACAACTGGAAATATATGAAGCATTAATGCACGATCGAGTTTGTACTGATCAAAATTTCTTTTATATTTCGGTGATCCAAGTCATAAACCGAATCAGAAGCTGTTATAATTTTTGGCATTATAAGTTGAAATTTCTGTGATTTAAACTGATAGGCAAAAGTTTGGTTGACAATTTGGATTATGTTCAATTAAACAAAAAAACTTCAAAAATATATTTAAATTTAAAAATTATCAAAATTTGTATGAAAAGCTTTGTTCAATTGCATCTTCAACATGCCCTGTAAGCCCGATTGCAGCTTTGAGCAGCCTGTGGACATGCGCTTCCAGCGTTGCGGTGATAAGCATCCGCCGGAATGCGCCGAAAAAAAGAACATCTCAGTGCCGACAGTGCGTCTAAGCAGTGGCCAGGACATGCCCATGCTGGGCTTTGGCACCTATAAGGTGTGTCTGGGCACACGCATACCAGCATAGTAAATTACTCACGCTCTCCACCACCCACAGCTTAAGGGATACAAGTGCAACATAGCGATACACGCTGCTTTAGACGCTGGCTTTCGGCACTTTGATACCGCTTTCCTCTATGAGAACGAGCGTGAAGTGGGCGACGCCATACGCACACAGATTGCCATGGGCAACATCAAGCGTGAGGATATATTCATAGTGGATAAGGTGAACTCATCTACTGAGCGGCAATCTTGACACACATTATTGATTTAATTCCATACAGCTCTGGAATATACATCACGATCCATGTGAGGTGCGACGTGCCTGCCGCAAGCAATTGGCAACGCTCGGCTTGGACTACATTGATTTGTATCTTTTGCATTTTCCCGTCAGTTACAGATTCATATGCGATGAACTGCCAAAGCCAAGAATCAATGACAAACTGCAATTGAAGTAAGTTATCGTTGCATACATGTTTCTGACTCTCAAATTCGCTACACAACAACAGCATGATTGATTATGTCGACACATGGCGTGCCATGGAGGATCTGGTGCGTGAGGGTTTCGTGCGCAGCATTGGCGTCTCCAACTTCAATCAGGATCAAATACAACGCATTATCGCGAATTGTGTCTACAAGCCGGTCGTCAACCAGGTGGAAATCTGGCCGGGCTTCATGCAAGACGACTTGGTGGGTTATTGTCGCTACTGCGGCATTGTAGTGACAGCACACACACCGCTCGGACGACCCAATCGTAGTGAGCACACGCCCATCTATTTCTACTCCGTGAAAATGAGACAACTTTGCAAGCAATATAAGAAGAAGTCCGGGCAGATTGTTTTGCGTTATTTGGTGTGTTATCATCACTCTGTCATTTGATAAATGTGTAAGTGTTGCATTTTTATAGCTCGACTCTGGCATAGTGCCCATATCGAAGGCTGCCAATCCGGCGCACATCATACAGAACATTGACATATTTGACTTCAATCTGAATTATGAAGATATTGAAGCATTTCGCGGCATTAAGCCCAAAAAACGTATTGTAAACTATGACGAGGTCAAAGCACAGAAGCATCCTTTTTATCCTTTCGAAAGCGATGATGAAGATGAGGCCGCACAGGAGAACAGAGTTCATCCCGAGCCAAATGCAACAGTAGTGAATAGAAAGCAGCCACCAAAAGAGGCGTCGAAAGAAACGCCCACTTACATAAATTGAAAGGTTATAAAAGAACTTCTTGCTTCGAAACCGGAAATATGTTTTCCTTCACTCAACCTCCTGGACAGTCATAGTTCTAAAGCACACAAAGCAAGGCGTCGATGTAATGTAATGAGAATGTATCTAAAGTGAAATATTCGTCTTATCATCTCGTCATATTCGTAAAAGTTTCTTTCAAGTGTCAATTTAGTGAAACAAAAAAAGGAAAAAAAATAATTCTTAATGAAAAAATATCGTTTATTTTACAAAATTCTAGTGAATCTCAAACAATTACACATACAAAATGTTGCAGCCGCGTTATTTACAGGAATGCGGCGCCGAGGATGCCTTCGATGTGATGCTCCTGCCCGGCGGCGACCGCGATATGCCGCCGAGCGGCGAGAGTAAATTGCTCTTTGCGCCGACAATCCGTTTGAGCAGCGGCCAGGATATGCCCGTCCTGGGCTTCGGCACTCACGATGTGTGTAACAACATGTGTCAGATACTTTTCGACCGCGATTGTAATGAATTTCATCTTCTGATCATAGCTAAAAGGCTACAATTGTTGCACGGCGATACACAAGGCCATCGAGACGGGCTTCCGGCACTTTGATACCGCCTACAGCTACGAGAACGAGCGCGAGGTGGGTGACGCCATACGCACGCAGATCGCGCTGGGCAACGTATCGCGTGAGAATATCTTTCTGGTGGATAAGGTGAGTTGTCGAAGGTTGCGTGCTTAGCCAATGTGGCGTAATGTTTGTGTGCTGCAATAGCTTTGGAACACGCATCATGATCCGAGGGAGGTGCGTCGCATTTGCTGCAAGCAGTTGGGTCTGCTGGGCCTGGAGTACATCGATTTGTATCTCATGCATTTTCCGGTTGCTTATCAATTCTATAGCGATGACGTCTTGGAGCCGAAAGAAGATGGCAAATTGCAGTTGTCGTAAGTCCGCAGCCATGTTTTGTTACTCAACCAACTATCGAACTTGTCGCCATCAGCGATATCGATTATGTGGACACTTGGCGCGCCATGGAGCGACTCGTAAGTGAAGGTCTGGTCAAAAGCATAGGCGTATCCAACTTCAATGTGGAACAAGTTCAACGCCTCATCGCGAATTGTCAAATCAAGCCGGTCGTCAATCAGGTGGAATTCTGGCCGGGCTTCATGCAGAAGGACCTGCTGGACTATTGTCGCTACAATGGCATCGTGGTGACCGCCTATGCGCCACTGGGCCAACCCAACCGTGAGGAGCATACGCCCATCTATTTTTTCTCCGTGAAAATGAAGCAGATTTGCAAGCAATACTGCAAGAGACCTGCGCAAATCGTCTTGCGTTATTTGGTGAGTTGAGCAAAACAAAAATATTGCAATAGCTTATTCATCTATGCTCTGCAGATCGATGCCGGTGTCGTGCCCATACCCAAGGCCGCGAATCCCAAGCATATCAGCGAGAATCTTGCCATCTTCGATTTCAAGCTGAACGGTGAGACGACGGCGGCCATTCGTAGCATTAAGCCCAAGAAGCGTCTGGTGCAGTATGAGGAGGTGAAGGCCCAGAGGCATCAATTCTATCCCTTCGAATTGGATCCCGAAGAGGAGGAGCCACGAACTGAAGCTTCCGAAGGACCAGTGACTCCCGATGACGCAGAGATTGAAGGCGACGAAGAGCAGGAGGAATCACCAGAGGTGCCACCACCAGAAGCAGCAGAAGCGCCACCACCAGAAGCAGCAGCGGCGCCACCACCAGAAGCAGCAGCAGCGCCGCCACCACCACCAGCAGAACCAGCAGCAGCGCCAGCGCCAGCACCAGCAGAAGAGGTAGCAGCAGAGTGAAATTTGTATAAAATTTTTTACAGTGTAGTGAAATTTAATTGTGATGAACGAACTCATTTGCTTCTATTGCGCATTTTTACGGCTGACAGCATAGAAAAAAAAATAGAACAAAATAAAAGAGTATTTAAGTGGGCGTAAATGAGGCAGAAAAATATAAATACAAAATTATTGTATATTTTTTAAAGGTTTTGGAATGAGTTTGAACGGAAAAGCTTAAAAAACGATAAAATATAATAATTTCCTTAAATTAAAGTTTAATCATGTTTTTTGATTTTGTTTTTTTCCATTTTTCAATGGCAAATGTACGAAATGTACACGCCTACAAAAATGTAACAAAAATATATGATAAAATTAACGTAATCAACGCAAGAAATCACGCAACAAGCAAACAAAAAACAACAGTCACAACTTTATTAATGAAGAAATCAAACAATGTTGTGAGCTAATGCGACGTCACGTCATGCAGCGCGTAGCGCAGTAGTGAAAGCGCAAATCGACCTGAGGGCGAATCGAACTTTGACGATTTGACGTCTTCAGACACACTTCTTCTTCTTCTTCACTTTTATCAAAATGCAATCATTTCGCCCACGTTGCCATCGCCATCGCCGTCGTCATCAACATCAACATCACCGCCGCCGGCGTTGAGCATTTTATGCGCTCTCTCTGTTATGCTCTTTCGGTCAGTTTCTTTCTCGGCGCGCAGCATTTAACGCCGTTATGCCATGTTCATGGTCATCATCAATTTCTTGCAGCTGTTTTTGTCGTCACAATCACTTCGCTCTTTCACACTCGCACACAAACACACAAACTGGCTGTCACACTTCACTCCTTCTTTAACGAAGCCAGGTGGTTGTGCAAAAACGCAGTCAACTTATTTCGCTACTTGACATTGTAGTCGCGTAGTTGTTGTAAGACCTTTTTCAATACATACGCGGTCAGTAATCTTTGGAACAGGAAACTCTTTCATTACACTCAACACACACTTAGTGATATTATGTATGTTTTTTGGTGAAATAAATCAAAAGTACGCCTTTGTAGAATTTACAATAATTAATGTGCTCAGCGCATGTTAAATGGAGATCAGGAACCTTCCTTGAATTTATGTGTTAATTGTTTACATAAATAATTGCGCTGTTGTTTTCAACACATTTTCATTATAAATTGCTTAAATCACGCACAAAATGTTACTTAATGTGAACGCATTTCATCTTTCGAGACAACATTTTTTTTCTTCTTATTTCTTGATCTCTTATTTTTATTTTTTGGTCTAATGAGTCCAATAACCTTTGAAAGCACTCTTCTTCTTGACAATCAAATTTGATAATTTGTTGAAAATATGTTTTAATGAATAATAAAAATGTGTTGAACATTAGTTCATACTTTTTACTACGAAGTCTGTTTTGTACTTCATTTCATGAGTGACTTGCGTGACTTTAATATTGAAAGTTGTAAGTTAATCAAGTGCGCAAAGACTTTAAGTCCACTTGAAGGCTAATTTGGGTATATATATTATTATATTGCATTAAAAATGGTGTAAGAAACACAATTAAATATCCCCGATTCAAATAAATGTTTCTAAGAAAAGAGATTAAATAAGACAAAACCGTTTCAGGAGGTCTGGAAGTCTGGAGACACTTCATATAACTGTCTAAGAAGTCCTTCAACCATGTTCTTTAATTAAACAGAAGCCAAATTTGAACTTGTCTCAGTGGTGTTTTTCCATACATTGAGCGTCTTTAAGCACTCCAACGCCCATTAAACGAACGCCGATCGGCCAAGCTTTGTGTCCTTGTCTGCGTGTTTTTTATGACAATCAATCTGCCATAATAAATAACAAGTATTTTCTGGAGGCAACTTGTTTTAAATGTCTTCAGTCTAAAATTAAAACCATTATCAACACACGAAAACGGTTGTAACATTTTTAATGGGCACTTTGGCCATTTTAATATACCATTTAATTGAGTTCTATGAATTTTACAATACGAAAATAGTTTGGAATTTCGATTTCGTTTCGATGCTCAAAATAGATGCGTCAATTTGTTTTTGGCAACACAAATAATAATATAAGACAACTGACACAATTCACATAAAAATAAAAAAACCCAAAACAATAAAATATTAAAATTAGAGAAAAACAAAAATATGCCATGAACAATTACAGGAAATAAAAGATTACGCATACGCGCCGTGTACGTCATGAGGAAATCAGTTATTTGCTCAAAATTGAAATTGAAATCGAAGCAAAGCAAAGAAGCCTTCAACTTCAAACAAACAACGAGCAACAACAATAAAAAAAGGGCTACTAGAAAATAGTTGGCGTGCGGCACGTAAATTCAGGCAGTGTGGCCAACATTGACGCGAGTTGACTTTGATTTGTGCATAATTTACAAGTTTAAAGTTAACTTAAAAAAAAAAGCCAACAACACAAAAACAAAAGCAAAACCAACATTAACGAAATCGTTACAAAAAAGTCAAATCAAACAAAAACAAAAACAAAAAAGAGCATGCAACGAATACCCGTTTGTGACGTCAGCGCACGGCGCACCGAAAGCACTCAAATGCTCAACTTTTCGACTCAATTTGAGCGCTTCTGTGGCAATGCCAAAGCGCTCAAAAGTTTGCCAACGCGGGTTTTTAAATAAATTTTCATTTTACCAAAAAAGTTTAGTTTGGCTCGAACCGTCTTCACTACAACAACGCTCAGCGCAGCAAACAACACAACAACAAAACTGAAAAGTATTAAGAAAAAAACTAATTTGGAGAAGCAAAAAATTAACGCTTCAACCATCGAAATAAAAACGGATACGCGAAACGCGTACAATTAAAACGAATTTTTATATAATTTTCGGCGTAACGAAAACGTTAAGAAAAAAAGTGAGTTTAATTTTGAAATTTGTATGGCCAAAGAAACATTAAAAAAAAGAAGTGTGTTCGTTGATTAACAATTGACATTTGAAGTTGAAAACTGTACACGAAAAGTAACAGGAAACTTAGCTAAGAAAAGCTCAAAGAAAATTTGTATATGGAAATGGTAAAACTTTGTGCGCTTTCACTTTGTTCGTTTGCGCAGCGGCAGCGACGACGACGACGACGACGGCGTCGTTTGGGCTCAAGTGCGTTTGCCTTCAAGTGCGCTCTCTCACTGCTCGCAACATACACTCTGCGTGTGCGTGTGTGTATGTGCGCCTCGGCAGGATAAGCGTGTGTGTGTGTGTGTGTGTGTGTGCTTGTTCGTTTCGCTCTAAATGAGCGCACAGCATTATTTCATCACAGTTGCTTTTGCTCTACTTCGCCTTTGTCGTCCATGCACGTTGACTGCGCCGTTCGCGTCGACAGCGACGACATAAATTTTGTTGCTTGAAAAATATGATCGCGTGTCTTCCTTTCGCTTTCTTTCTCACTCACTCAACCGTTCATGCATTCACACATGCTTGTGCGTTTCATTGGTCTGTCTGTCTGTCTCACTTAGTTGCTTTCCTGTCGCTTGTGAAATCTGTGGTCAACCATGAAATCTCGCTTAGTAAACCTTTTCTCGGCCAAGACACGCAAGACATGCTCATGAATGCGTACTACAAACATTCAACATCATTTTGATGTAATCATTTTGTAATCGTTACATTTTTGTTTTAATTTTTTTAAATATTTTTTTGCTTTTAATTTCGTTTTGTACGCACGAATTTTATGACGTATGAGTAACATTTGTGCTTAATTTTTATTTTCGCACATTTCTTACTTTTTCATTCATACCGAAACATGTTGTTTGTAATTAATCAAATGGCAAATGAAAATATTTACATTAAAAGTTAAAACATATTTTTGCATTTTTTTTCCTACGAAATGTGTTTTAAACATAAAGTTTTTATAGTTTAAACTGTGTTGAATTTTCTTATTCTCTTTTTTTATATATGAAGAAAATAAAATTTTCCATTTATTTGTTGGCTTCTTCTTATAAAAAAATAATAAAAAACCAAATCCTTGAGTTTGTTGACCTCAATAACAACAAAAACAACAAAGTGGTTTCCCTTCATTGGACATTTTTTTTTAAACTACACAATGTCATGGTTCTAGAGAAGTCTACAAAGCAAGCCAAAAGTCGAGATCAACAACTCTCAATGATTAATGAAGTTGTCAAAAAGTTTCAACGCCATTGAATCTCAATAAAAGTCTTCGAAACCGGAAATAATACGCAATGCAATGCAAACTTGATCTTGAACAGTTTCCAATATAAACATGCTCATCTGCTGCATGGCCGAAGACTCAAACCGCAAATCAGCCTTGAGTACCGTTTCCAAATTGCATAATGATTCGATTTTGGTTACAAGGACATGGCACAAACGCACGCACGCTCAATTAGAACTTTGACGATGAACAAATTTCCAAAGCGCAACAACAACAACAAACAAACAAAGCACAAAGCAAAAGCAAAAAAAATATGATGCAATAAAAATTTGGTTTTAATTAACGAAATTTTGTAATATTTGAGCGACCAAAGCCATAAATTTATGCAGCGCCAAACGCAGCAAAGAGCGAACAACAACAACAACAGCAACAACAATGAACAACAACACGAACAAAATAATAATAAACATAAAACAAAAACGGCGCATGAAGGTCTTCAAAGTTGGCTAACATTGGTCGAAATAAACGATCGCAACGATCGATTCGATGGCAACATCAAGTATAATAGAAAACCGACAACGACAAGCGACAACAACAACAACATCGACAACAACAAAACACAACAAAAAGAGCGAAAACCGACCGACAAGAAAATAAATATTCATGACATGTAAAATTTTGCAATTGAAAAACGCTACTTTACGTTGATTAGCGAGCGTTTTGTTCAAGTTTTTTCTTTCTTTTTTTCGCTTGCTGTTAATTTTGTTGCAAAGTTATGGCAAAACACCCGCAATGAGCAAATTAAAGCGCTTAAGTTCAGGGCGGGTCAGCGGCAATGCGTAGAGGCGTGCAGCAGTGGCGCCCTCTAGTGGCAGGTGGCGTTGAACTTGGCCAATTTGCTGGCATTTTGTGTTGCTTTGAGCGACTTTGGGCTAATTTATAAATGCAATGGGTCATAAATACAAAACTATACTTAAAGAGTGAAAAAAAATCTTCGACGTGCTGCTTTTCAGTCATTTATTTATATTAAACTTCTAAGTAACAATTTGGCTTTAATAGTTGTTATATTAAATTGATCCCATTGCCTTAACATGAAACTCATATTTTTTAAAATTATTATAGGTGTGTTTTAATAATTTTTGGGTTTCAATTTGATACTCTGGTTTTACATTTTGATGTTTTTTATACTAAACCGATATTTTTCATTATCGAATTAATAATCTCAATGAAGTTCTTATAATTAATCATATAACATTTATATTTTTTATACGCTTGCAAAAGCATATTAACTTTTTCATGTAATTTGCAAGGCACGAAAATCCGAAATCTCTCATAAATATATTCTTCATCAGCTCGATGAGAAGAGTTGATATAGCCATAACCATCTGCCCACCTGTCTTGCCGTCTGTCTGTTTTAACTTCTCACTCAGTTTTAAAGCTTGCGAAAAACATTAAAACCGGCAGATTCTCTAATACCCATAGGCAGTCTATATGTAAAAATTAGCTTGATCGGATTACTATAGCATATGGCTGGCATAGCAATGATCGGCCAAAAATTAAGTTTTCGTTGGAAAAAATAGTTCGTTCTTGAACAAAGGACGAAACTTTGCATTTACTTACGTGTTTTTATTAATACTAAACTCTATAAGATTCTTATAAAAATCGGGTGTGGCATTTAGAAGAAAAACTACAAAATGGTATTATATTTCACTATAAAGACGATTGTAAGAAAACCTCTCAACTATTTTATCTTCAAAAAATAAATGTTTCTTATAAAAAAAACTATAAATTGGCGCGATCCTTGCAAGAGTAAATAAGCGCCGACAAAGACCAAAATAACTTACAAGCAGATTATTTAATTGGTTAACATTTTAATTGAATGCGAGTAACAAAGTCTAAGCAGATACAATTTTTTTGCTTGTATATAAGTTTGCGCATATAAATTCACACGTGCCGATGACATTTGTAGATTAGCCCTTTTAATTGGAGCGTTTTCCATCACTTCTTTAAGTTCCTCCGATTGCAAATCAATCTCAGTTTAATGAGTTAATTTTGTATAACTTATACAATAATAACGTGGCTTAAATAAATACCAATGAGGCTGTTTATTTTACAATTAAAATAATTTCAACATATTTGCATGTTTGCGCAAGCGTTAATTGACATGATATAATTCGTTGGCGCCTTTGTGACTTTTGCACCGTTTGAAGTTCAAATTTCGCTGAGAATATAAAAAACCCAAAACGTGCGCGCCTTCAACACTTTCGTTGCTGTTGTTGTTGTTGTAGCTTTCGTAGGTCAATTACGAAATAAAGTTTGTTGTTTTTTCGGCCATAATTTGATTTTACTATTGAGAGAGACTAAAGTTTGCGATTGCGACACACGGCGCGGCGCGGCGCCCCTGGCGGCGACCTATGAGAACGCCCGTGTGTCAGAACGTGCCCCGCCTCATAATGTTTTCACACACTCATGTTTACCTTTTGAGTTATAACACTTTTTTTTGTTGCTATTTAAAAAGAGTGTTTTTTTATTATTTTATGTACGCAACTTTGATTTTCTATTTTGTATTTGTTTTTGTTCGGTTTTGTGTTTTGTACAAGTCAAGAATTCCAAGTTGTTTTGCTGTACTTGAGCTTATGTAAATCACCGTTTGTATTTATGTATTTGTCTGTCCGTGTGTCCGTCCGTTTGTTTGTCTTTCCGCATCTTCGATTGAGCGTCAACTTCGACGAGGTTAGTTAGGTTAGTTAGTCAGACCGCCGCCATAAATGGGGTCTGGGGACTGTTTTACACTGTCATGGCCACTTGGGCATCATCGTGTCTCACATGCAAATCAATTTGAGTGCATTTTTGTTTTTGTCGCTGCTTCTTTGTTGTCATTGCTTTGTTTTTGTTTGTTTGTTTCGCTTCTGTGTTAATGATCTTAGTTATCATTCATTTTATTGTAGTTTTTGTCATTACCGAAAGGAGTTTTTTTTCGTCAAGTCACGTTGCACAAAGACGGGCGGCTCCCCCTTGTTGCTGCACGCTGCGCGCCCTGCCAGAAAAGTGACTGTCATGGTCATTGCATAAGTTTGCTTTTGCTTTTGCTTTTTCTTGCAGTGTAATATTAAACGAAGTTGAAGGTTATAATTGCACACGATCTTCATTAACAACTAACTTGAGTTGCTGTCTTAATGAGCATTTTTTTTTGGTTTTTGTTTTTAATTGGTTGCATTTTGCCGCCTCGCATTCAAAGAGCTTCATTAAGCCGCCAACAACACTTAACAAAAGATGGCAGAAAGACTTTGTTAAGCCAACAATTCTTTGTTTGTAAGTAAATATTAATTCGTTTAATATTTTCACACTCGAACGTGTTCTTTAATAACAAAACAAAAGACACATTTTGAAGCCGAACAAAGCAGGACACAGCGGAGAGCATTGACATTGCGGCTTGAGTTGATTCAAGCCGATAAGTCATCAAGCGCTTACCTTCACTAAATATCAAGGATTATTATTATTATTGTTTTGTCGTAAGAATTTTTTTTTGGAGATGACGAAAAATTGCACACGCCCTTCTTGACATAAATCAAAGCTTAGTTTGACAAGCGCAATTAATAATAAATTCTTGTTATTGTTTCCTGGCCGCACATGACAACACGTCATTAACTAACGGTAAACAATGCCGCCATAAAATCGGAAAAAATTAAGCAATAACAAAGGTATTTGAAATTGTCAACGAATAACTAAAAAACAACAATAAATAAATAATAAAAGTATGCAAAAAGAAAACTAATTTAACGAAAAGTGCTCAAGCGCGCATTAAATCACTCATAATCGCGCAAAATTACTCATACACGCAAAATTACTCATACGTGCAGAAAGACTCATACGTGCGCTCAAACTGCCAGTGCAAAGCAAATGAGCGCAACAGCAGAAGAGAGCGCGCGCATGAGAGCGAATAATAGTTTGAGTGTTTTTGTTTTTGTTTATGTTTCATTACTTTTTGCTGCTGTTATTTATTTTGTTGTTGTTGTTGTGCGACGTTCGCGCAGACGCCGTACGTTTTTTTCTTTCTTTTTTTATATGCGTTGTGTGATGTAACAATCTGGCTAATTGGACAACGAGTCAGCGGATGCAAAAAAAAAAAAAAGGGTTATAAAAAAGTAATGAGACATAAAAAAAAGCGAGTAACATCACCGCAAACACATCGACGATGAGCATGAGCGTTGACTGAGAGAGCGCAACATGGCCTGAAAATGCCGGATTACGGCAGATTTTTCGAACTTCATTGTTGCTGTTGTTGTTGTTATTGTTTATTGCGTTGCGCTTATTGTTCGTTCAATAGCAAAATTGGTAGAAATCGTTGTACATATGTAAACTAAAAAGAAAAAGAAAAAAAAAAAACAAAGAAGAAAAGAAAAACATGTGCAATAAACATTCATTTCGTATTTATAATTCGTTCGAATTGACCAAAAACCGAACTAAGACAACGCGAGTCAAGTCGCCAAGTCAAGTCAACGCAAGTCAACTCAAGTCAAGCCAAATTGAGCCAAACCGTTCCGAAATGTGTGTGAAGGCCATGAAAGTCAAACAAGTCGAGTTGAGTTGCCATCAACGTCGACGTCGACGCCTCTTGACCAAAACAATAACACACAAAAATCGTTTTCAATTTCGCTTTCATTTCGATTTGAGCGTTTAAATATTTATAGCTCGGAGCCATTTGAGCATGTCTGTGATGACTTCTTTACTCATTTTTGTGGTTTTTCATTGTTTAATTTATTCATAATTTATGCAAAATAGGGGTTTGTTCGCTTCTTCGGACATTATCGCATCTTCAGTGATGGCGAAATGAAGTTTACGAGCGCTCGGAGGCGATTCATTGTCATGGCGGCATTTGCATTTCTATTGACCTTGGTGATATACGATTTCGGGCGCTCTTCTGAATGAATCTGCACTTTGTCATTTGCATATAAAGCATCCGAAGATGTAATTTGATTACGTTTGGCTTTGTCAAATGCATTTGTTATGAGCAAATTGTGTCAAGATCAATGGACCGGCTGTCAAGGCATGCATTTCCTTTGTTCGGGCGGCATTATCATTATTATGATGTGTGATTTAACTAATTTTTAGTCTGAGAATCGATTGTTGCACGTGAACAAAACGTTGAATTTCATAAGACTTTTGTTTCAAATGAATTAAGTGTAAAAATTGTTAATTAACAAACTTGAGCAACAAAACTTTCTCCCGACAACTATCGTGATCAATCAAATATCTTCGAGTGCTGCTTTGAAGTTTTGAGTTCACTTCACTTTCATGCTTCAAACACGCTTTCTTGCGCTTTGTTCTCAGCGGTGATAATCAAGTGTTTTCGGTATTTGAAACGATTTGAAGAAACACTTTGTACAATTTCCAAAGAAACTGAAGTTCACTTGGCTGTCATTGTATGCTTTTGAACATTCAACATCATTTAATTGTCAACTATTAACTCAAGTCGTAACCCTGAACTATAAATCGCTCAAGACGCATAACACTTGTAGTGCTGATGAGCTCAGCTCACAATCAAAGTTCATTAGCCAACGCTAGACACCCACTGGCCTGGCGTTTCCCACAGCCGTCGCCAACGGGTGACTGACCAGCCAAGGCGAAGGCGTTCCAGTAGAGCAGCAAAGCGGCTTTGATATGTTTTCAAAATGCTTCAAAAATAAAGCAAACACAACAAAAAAATAATAATAATCGTTTTTGTTGTTGTTGTTGTTGTCTTTGAGCTTGTGTGACGTCTTCAAATGTTAGGCGTGGCGATCACATTACGCCAAAGTCGCGTGTTGTTCATGCCACTGACTGCGTTGCTTACAAAAGATACGAGTTTGTTTTTTGGATTTTTTTTTGGCATTTTTTATTATTGTTTATTTCTTAGTTTTATGAACGGCGCAAAGTCGCATTTTTTAAGACGCAAACGAACCATTTTACGCAGATTGCGCAATTATGTTTTATGTGCAAGTTGTTGTCGACCAAGGTCAGTCAAAGCCGCGGCCAACAGAGGGCAAGTAAGCGAGTGTAATTGCTTCATGCGCAAGTGCGCGATTAAGTCATTGGCCGACTACGGACTGTCGACCGTCGACTGTCGACTCAAGCCTAAAACAACTTTTTAATTGATTTTTATGTAATTTAACGAAATACTTGAAAAGTATGCTAAGTTGTTAACATATTTTTGCCACTTCCCTTTGCCGTTGCAGTGTTGGAAACCGAAGTGCTGCAACAGCCCAATTTCAATGGTCCCTCGTCCGACTACGATCCGTACGTGTGCCAGCTCAGCGCCGAGATGAAAGTCATCGCCAAGTCGGAGCTGCACGAGGACGAGAACATACGCAAGCAGGCGTTGGCACAGTTCCGCGAATGGATCGCCAAGCATCCGCACATCAAGAAATGCCGCACCGATGCCGTCTTCCTGCTGCGTTTCCTGCGCACGAAGAAGTTCTCGGTGCCGGCGGCCTGCGAGATGCTCGAACGTTATCTCACCATACGTCAACTGTTTCCGCAATGGTTCAAGAAACTCGATATCAATGATCCCGCCATCGATGAGATCTTCGACAATGGCTACTTGGTGCCGTTGCCGGAGCGTGATGAACTGGGCCGTCAGGTGATCTTCTCGGTGGCGGGCAAATTCGATCCGTATAAGTTCACATCGGTGCAAATGGCGCGCGTGCATTCGCTGATCTGTGAGGCATTGCTGGACGATGAGAACTCACAGGTGGCCGGCTATGTCTATGTGAACGATGAGAGCGGCATGAACATGGGCTTCGTCAGCCTTTGGTCGCTCACCGATTTGCGCAGCATTGTCAAGTGCATACAGAACTCGACGCCGATGCGACACAAGGAGACACACTTTGTCAATATACCGCACTATGCCAATCGGATTATCGAACTCGCCGTCTCCATGCTCAGCGATAAGCTCAAGAAGCGCATTATTGTAAGTTCTTGTAGTTGCTATACTTGCCAGAAAACATGATTCATTGTATTCGCCCACAGGTACACAAGAATGTCGATGTGCTCAAGACGAAAATCGATCGCGCCATTTTGCCCAAGGAGTACGGCGGCAAGGTGCCCATGGCCGATATGATTAAGGACTTCAAGCTGAAGCTGCAACAGCGTCGCGCCGCCATTTTGGCGCTGGACGACATGCAAATCGAGGTGACCAAGGATGCGGCCAACTTTGCGGGCAATGATATTGGTGACATCGATGCCGGCGTCGTCGGCAGTTTCCGGAAATTGGAGGTCGATTAGTGTGCATGTCAATTGCACTTGCGTTCCATGCGCCTTCTTCGTCGTCTACATAAGTTAGTCTACTTAATTTAATATTCGTTATACGCAAGTGGAAAAGTTAAATCACGCACTTACTACTTTTAAGAAGCACACACACACACCCACACACACACATACATGTCCGTTCAGCCAGACATGCCTAAAACGGATTCGTTAAGTAAGCAAGGCACAGCCACATTGCATTGGCTCCTTCATATGGTATCCCTTCTACGCGCCCTTTGCTTTACTCCCCTTTTGAAGCGCAAAACTGTTGTATGTATTTTATTCGCTCTTGTTGTGTTTAGTTTTTATGTTATTTATGTTAAACAAAAATTGAACAAAGTCGGCAAACATTTTTTACCGCGTTACATGAGTAACATATTCCATTAATTGTTTAAACAAAAAAATAAGAAAAAGAAAATCTCGTTTATTTCGTTAGTTGTACGTTTTACATATTGTATAATTTAATAAAAAAAGAAAACAAAAATTGGAAAAGTATAACAACAAACATGTCATGCAACTCAGGCATCTTGTAATGCTGCCGCCGGATGTGCCTCCACATGCACCTTCTTGATGGGCACACTGGTGATCTCGGCCTCCTTGAGGTCCTCATCGGTGGTCGACTTATAGATGTGCTTCAAGTATAAATTGAAATAATCGGTATAATTCATCGGCGTCGATATGCGATGCTTGCGTACAGGCAAACGCGGCGACAGCGACAGCATGCTCGCCCACTGGCCATCACAGAGATCGTCATAGCGCAGCAGGCCGACCTCATGGCCGCCAAGGTCGCCCGGGCCGCGGCACATCGGCTGGCCGTCCCACAGCTTGGCAACGAACTCGCGTATCCAACGGGCCAAGTAGAGCGCACGGCAGTCGCAATGCCACGGATTCTTGTCCAGCTTCACGGCAATCAACTTGTCCAGTCCCTTCAACGCGCCATGCGGCAAATATTGCAGCTTGTTGGAGTCAATGCGTCTGTCGGTATTCTAACGCTGCACATGAGGCAATCTTTGAGTGTTGATAAGAACTTACAGTTTCTCGAGATTTTTGAGCGGCGCAAAGGCCTGCGCATCGAAATACTTGAGCACATTATTGTTCAGCATCAGATGGCGCAGATTCGTGAGACCCTGAAAGTCATCTGCCTCCAGTGTCGTCAAATTGTGCGAGAAGAGCGTGAGTCGCGTGAGCGCTGTATTGTGCAGGAATAAGCCACTAGGTATCTGCGACAAGGCGTTCTGACCCAAAAGCAATTCATTGAGATTCTTTAGCTCCGCAAAAGCATGACCGTCGATCTTCAATGTCAAAGTTCTTAAAGCACGACACTAACAAATTTCAACACATGGCACTTACATGCGTTATGCGATTCGTTGTCAAATCAAGCGTATTCAAGTTAACTAAATTCTCGAAGATCGTGGCCGAAATCGAAGAGATGCGATTGTTATGCATGAGCAAACTGCGCAGACTCTTCAAGCCCGCAAAGAAGTCGTCGTCAATCGTGGCTATAACGTGTGACAAATGAGATCAAACCTTTACCTGGCACACACACATACCAATTGCATTCCAACTGAAGTCTAGCACGAGCAGCTTATCCAAATAATGCATGCTGCCCGAGTGCAGAGCGCCGATCTCATTGCGCGACATGTCGAGCTCCTCCAAGACCAACTGGTCGCGCAGCAGGGCAGCCGGAAAGTGCTTAATGTGATTGTCGCACAAATTGATGACCGTCAAACGTTGCGCGTGATAGAAAATCGACTCGGGCAGCTCGATAAACGCATTCTTACTCAGATCGAGCAGATTCAGATTGCGCAGCTTCCAGAAGGTGCGCGTGTCAATGTCCTCAAGTTGATTGCTTTGAACGCGTCTTACAGAGCAAAGTGAAACGGTTAAAGGACCGCTTAAGGATATACTGTGAGCACTTACAATTGCACAAGACTGTCAAGATCTTGGAACAAATCGAAGGGCAAAAAGTCCAAGACATTATACGAAAGATCCAATTCCTTGAGCAACGTTAGGCCGCGAAAGGTGTCCTTGTGCAGCGTCGACAAGGAGTTGCGAGAAATGTCACTTGTGTGTTGTATTAAAATGCAATTAAAAGCTGATATTTTTCGTGCACTAAACAACTCACATGGACACCATATTCATGGGTATCACCTGCGTGACGGGCACCGACTTCAAGTTCGTGTTCCAGCAGGTGAAGCTTTTCGTATCCGGATTACAGCGACAGACGCCCGACGTGCAGTGATTCCACTCCATTTGGCTGCCGTGCGTCAGACGCCACACTGGCTGCTCCACCGAGCGCAGACGACTCTCGATTTGACGCACACGTTTGCTCAGATCCAACTCGAGGGCCGTACTGGCCACGCTCTCACTCGTACCGCTTGCGACCGGTCTCGGCACATGCTGCGCGACAATCGCCTTCGGCGCGGGTGGCGGCGCCTTTGGTGGCTGCAACGGTGGTGGCGCGGCTTTGATTGGCGTTGCCTTGATGAGCAGCAACAGCTGCGAGACAATCTTCAAGGACTCGCAGGCATTCAAGGTGCAATTGCGGCCATCAGAGTTGATTATGGGCAGCAGATAATTCTTGCGAAACTCCTCCAGGCTCTCGTGGCTGAGGTTTTGTGTGGCGCTGTGCGGCTTGTGCAACAGCAACAGCAACAGCAGCAGGCAAGTGCAGCGGCTAAGCCAAAAAAGCGACATTTTCGTGTAGAAGTGCGCGACTGTTTGAAGATGTGCTTGCCAAGAAGCGGCTTTTTTATAGTCGGCCGGTTGAGATACTTCTGTGCTACGGCAATTGCAACTAATTCGGTTACGAGATTTGACAAAATTTGCATTGTTTGATGGAAAGCAATTAGTTTAAGTAGTTCAAGTCTTGGCGGGACGCCACACACATGCTTGGACAAGCCAATGAGAGACATGGAAATGCGAATTTTGCATCTTAATGGCAACTGTGTGCGTCTGCCTGCCAGTGTGTGTGTGTGTGTGTGTGTGTGTGTGTTTCTGAATGTCATTAACATTCGTTGCCGGCTACTTGTGTCTTGTGGATGCCATTTGTTGCAACTGTGGATCGCATAATAGCAAACGCCGCTGACCGACATATGCGTCCCACGTCAATTGCATCAACGCTCTCAAAAGGGAATGAAAGAAAAATGATGTTCAACCTTCAGCGCAATTGTATGCGTGCTTGCTTGTGTATATGTGTGTGCTTGAACATGTGCACAACGTCCGATGAAGCGTTGCAAGTATTCAAGCGCTTTGTTTGTGCCAAGCACCCCGGAAAATATGGTTTTCCGAGCGTTGAGAACAAAGTTCTATGTAGTCTGTGCGCCAGATTCAACAACATTTTATCTTGCGGTACGTACATGTGTTCTTGCCAAAGCGCAACTTGGATTAAAATTGTCTGTGAAAGTTTCTCGCGCGCAATTAACAATACAATTAAGTTAGTTATTGATTGGCAGTGGTAGCGTCAAGTACTGTGCGAAAATCGTAACGAATTCAGATAAAAATACATTCATTAAAGGAGAACAAAAGTCATAATACCCAAACTACAAATCAATGAATATTCATTGAGCCATGTTAGCCACATTACTCATAACTTGGCTCAGTGTGCTGAGCCTGGCACGGATCGAGGCGATGACAGTTGGTCTGTAGTGTCATGCGTGTCATGTTTTACACACAAGGGATACTAGCAACTTTTTCAATTTCCATACAGATTGCAGCGCGGAGAAGCCCATGATCAGCATCAATAATCTGCCGCTGGAGCTGACGCATCAAGGCACGATCATCAAGTATGAGCAAGTGCAGATCGCCAGACTTTTGAACAGCACAAATGTCGGCATGCCCAAACGGTATATTGCCGCCAAATTGGATTCTGGCAATTTGCTGATTTACACGACCACGGAGTTCGTGTATTATGCACGTGATCAGATCGCAACGAGCATCACGCTCGAGCTGAATTTCACGTGCGCTGAGGCCGAACGCGGCAATCGCACGTTGGTGAGTCACATTGTTGTTGATTTGTCTATGCTTCGTCTTCTTCTTCTAAACAGTTTCAATCACGCACGCACAGGTGTTCAAGCAACCCATACTCGCACGCAACTATTATGCGCCCGTCTTCACGAAATCCCTCTATGAGTTGCTGCTGCCGACGCCCATCTTTGCCGGCTTCGAGCTGACAACGCTCACGGAGGTGGCCGCGCGTGACAATGATCTCACGCAGAATCGTGTCACCTTCAGTGTCGTGAATGTGACACAGCACGGCCTGAGCGTGAGCACGAAAGCGGAGACGGATGCCCTGGGCAAAGTTTACTATGCCTCGTTGCGCTTAGAGCGCATGTATTTGCGTCTGGAGAAACGCATCGAGTTCACGCTTTGTGCAACGGTGAGTGTCATCTGATTTGAGGTACAAACGTGAGTTCTAACTATTGAGTTACCTTACAGGACAGTGGCATGCCGAAGCGCAATGCGACGGCGCGCATCATCATACGCGAGGACAGCAAGCGTCACTTGCCCATAATGCCGCGCTTCGAGCAGAGTTACTATCACGCGAAGCTGGAGCGCGATCTCACCATGAAACCGCTGCGTGTGCACTTGACACGTGGCAGTTACACGAACGGCCTGCGCTTCCTGCTCAATGAGACGGACAGCGCGTTGTTCAACGTCAGCACGCCGATCATAAGCGCCGTGGATGTGCGCCTGGCACGCCCACTCGACATCAAGCCGCTGAAGAACCGCAGCTGCTTGCACTTCACCATCATAGCCGAGCACAAGGACATGGACGACATGTATGAGCTGTGCATGGCCAAGACGGTGGTGCTGGTCGAGGTGCCCAAACTGGAAGGTTTGTCTTGACTCATGACCCATTGGTGCTTACTGTAATTCGCATTGCTTGCAGCTTACTTTCACTTTCTCAAGCCGATCTATGAGGGTTACATCGACAGCAATGGCTTGCTCACGATGGGCAGCGAGATCGCCTTCAATCCCTTGGGCTATAGCGCGCAGATCAAGTTCGCTTTGAACGGCAGCAATGCGTACGCCTTCAGGTTGCATCAGCAGCAAAATCAATTGAAATTGGAGCTTGTTAATCATAAGTTACTTGATGAGCTCACAAATCAGACCTTCGTCACTTTGGATTTGGTCGCAGCTGCCAATCTGATTGATCTGCAGACCATTTCGAATGTGCTGATCAAATTGCCCGCCTTGCGTAAGCCCGGCGATGTGCCACAGTTGCAGCCGGAGTTCGAGAAGACGATTTACCGCGGCGTTATCATTAATGACACAGGTGTTTTGCATCTGGCGCCAATTGTCTTTATCGCCACGACATTTCGTATCTTCAAAACAGAACTTTCGCTCGCGGGCGATCAGCATAAAAACTTCGAGTTTAACGTAATGGATAACAGCGTAAAATTACAAATGTTGGCACGACCAAAGGGCAATCTGGCCAACGGCACGGTGCTGCTGCTCACGCTGGCGGCGCAGAATGGCAAATTGCGCGGACACACGACGATCGCATTGACTTTGCTCAAGCACACGAACTCAAGCGAAGCGCACAATCGTGCGATATTCGAGCGCCGCTGGCTGGTGGGCAAAATACTGGGCAGCAATGCAACGCAGGTGCTCTACTTGGCGCCGATCGCGCTGAGCGGCGTGAAGAGCGCGGCGAGCTATGTGTTCATACTGTCGGGCGGTGAGTCGTTTGTGTTTATAGCTAAGATAATAAATTACTTTCATGCATTTATTGCCTTAGATGAAGCTGAGCACTTTGGCGTGTTTGTCGATCAGCATGCTCATATACTTAAGCTGAAGCTGGAGAAGCCGCTGGGCAATGTGCAGCCCGCCAATCGCACGGAGCTTGTGCTGCAGATACAGGCCGAGCACAAAGACCAACCGGACTTCAAGAGCATCATTGTCGTATTTCTGCAGTTGCATCGCCGCGATTGCTTGCATCAGATAAACGCGTTGTTGCCGAGCGCGCCGAAGTTCTCCAGCGATTCGTATGTCTTCACCGTCAAGCCGAATGTCATGGGCAGCGTGGGCCATGTGAGCGCCATGCGGCCGGGCCACAATGCCAGCATACATTATTCGCTCACGGTGAATGATCGTAAGTGAAATACGGCTAACCAAATGTATCTTTCTTATCGAAGACTTTACTTTTTCCATCAGCCGAATTGCGCAAACGTATTTCGATCAATGCACAGACCGGCGAACTCATGCTGCTCAGCTATGTGACGCCCGGCATTTATTACTTCACGATCACGGCTGAGGAGACGCTGAGTCTGGCACAATCGAGCGCACAGGTGCGTCTCAATGTGGAGACAATCTTCAAGTGCTACAAGGACGAGCAGCCCGAGGTGGCCGACGCCGTCATCGTGAAGTACATCGAAGAGGGTCGCGCTTATAAGCAACTGCTGAACGTGCGACTCGATGAGTTTTGCGCTTTGGTGATCCGAGATGTTGTGCCAAGTGATAAGGGTAAAGTAAAGACTTCTTGCTCCCATTTTGTAATTGTCTAACAACTCATGTGTTTACAGAATACGTTTACATCGATAATTCGACGCACATGTTGGCGACCAAAGCCATCGATCGCGAGTCGCCCACCTTTCGTGCCATGGCGGTGCCTCAACTGCGCGTGCGTCTCACCATGTCCTGCACGGCTGAGCCAATCGGCACATCGTTCCTCCAAATGACGACACAGAACTTCAACGAGAGCTTTGTGGAGGACATACCCTACTCCAAGGACACAACGCTCGTGCGCATCTTCATTGTGGATGTGAATGATAATGCGCCGCAGTTCCTTCAGCCCGCCAATTTGAGCACACTGGGCTACCCGGCGCCGAATGCTCTCGCTGAAATCTTTCCGGAGTATCTTGTGCGTGTGCTTGCCACCGATGCGGATGCGGGCAAAAACGCTGAGTTACATTACTCAATGCATGAGAATGAACATTTCGAAATCGATGCTTTGAGCGGCATTATTTATCCCAAGGCGTCCGCTCTGCTCTATGACAGCCATGTGAATCTCGTGGTGCAGGCCACCGATGCGGGCGGCCTGAGCAGTCAGCTGAAGTTGATGGTGCAACGCCTTGAGGCGGATTACTACACAATGCTGACGATCGAAGACAACGGGCGCAGCGGCAAATTAACAAGAATCTTGGCGACTTTGAGCAACAACACGGGCTTTGACATAACCGTCATCCGGCAAGCGATCATGCCCAGCGTCAGCCAAGTGTTGGAGACACGTGACGACAACGGTAAAAGTAATGTGAGCACACAATTGGTGCACAAGGTTTGGTTGTATGCTTTCGATAACAATGAACCGATTACGACAAAGGACTTGCAAGTGTAAGTTGTATGCGAGCGATCACATGGCTTGAAAGACTAACAAGTGTGCCGTTACTTTCAGTGAACTTGCGATTGATAATCTGTACGAGAATCAATCGTTGACACTTCAGAGCTTCACGGAAGTGCTGAGCGAGCGTAATCAACGCGATGACACCTTCGGTTATATCCTGACGATTGGTTTTCTGGCGCTCATCAGCACGACATGCATAAGTAAATCCCATATTTATATGAAATCCCATGTGCTGTTAAGCTTTTCCAACCCATAATCCCTACACAGTTTTTCTCATCTACACCTTTGACTGTTGTTGCTGCTGCTGCAAGGCGAATCAGCGTCTGCACAAGGCCTATGACTTGAATCCCGAATCGATCAAGGAGGAACTGCGCATGGATGAGGTGTGCGGCGTTGTGAGTCCCATGTCGACGCTGCCACACAACATAACACGGCCGTGCGTTACCATACCCGTGCGCAGTGTCTGTCATTGTTCGAGTTGCGAGCGTGTTAATCAAATAGGCAACGATGGCTCAACGGGTCAGCGGGAAACAACGTAAGGTGTGCGGTAAGTTGCTTAATTAGATGCCGGGAATACATGTTCTCGCTTTCTCTCTCTCCCATGCTTTAGCGACTCAATGAAAATTCTGCTGCTTTATCTTAATGATCGATAATGTGTAAAATTGATAATTGAAGAACAATCTAATTGGGTCTCGCTTTGTTTGATTTGTACATTAAGTGAAATTTAGGTTAACGTAAACTATTTAACGTCTAAGTTATTTATGTAGACGCTTAATTTAGTAAATCAAACGATACATCTTTTGTTTGTATATGTAAATACAGTGGCGACTGTGGGTATTTGTTCATGAGTTTGTCGGCAAACTCGCTTCAAAGTAATAAGCGCTAATTTTAAGTACAGAAATCAAATTTTTTGTATATTAAAGTTAATAAAAATAAGTGTCTTTGTGCACGTGGTTTCACTGTAGACGCCAGTTGACTCACTGCTTATCTTATCAGAAATTTGAACAGTGTAAATACTTTTTTCCGTGCTAACGTACGTGTGTGTGTGTGTGTGTGTGTGTGCTTGCGTGAAGACAGAATTAAAAGTAAACTTCTGAGTTTGATAACCCAGAATGACTGCGTCGGGTCGAGCCGCGTCAGACGAGTCAAATCAAGTAAAATCGCGCCGTGTCGTTTTTTTCTAACCCCCTCCCATTTCTTGTGACTGTCTTGTCTGTCTACTTGTTGTACTGGCGACATGTGCAAACGCCGAAGCTAACGTGCGTTAGAAAGAGAAATACACAGAAAGAGAAAGCGAGAGAATCTAATTGCAGTACGGAATTTCAACAAGAAATAAACATGATGTTTTTTTTGTTGTATTTTTTATTATTATGATTATTTTCTGCTTCATAAGAAAATATTTTTCAGTTCAACGTTTCAGTTGCGCGTCAAATCAGCTGGAGAACGGTACTGCACGACATACTCACACACACACACACACACACACACACACACGAACGGCGAAACGGCACCGAAACGAAGCGAACCAAAACGAAACGAAGTGAACCGAGCTGATTAAGCAAGCAGCGACGGCGCTGCCAATAAGAAAACCAAAGATCATCAACGTTTGTTTGCAGTCACTTTTGGGTGGCGGGCGGTTGCGGCGGTATTAGTGAGAGGGCGCAAAACGAGACATAATTTTCAATTAAAAACGGTTCGTGTTTCTGCAAATTCTATCAAAATAAACCGCAATAATAATGCAACAAAAGCAATTGTGCAATGATAATTTTTCATAAAAATCAAACAAATAATTATAATAAGTGCAATCAGAAAAAAAGAAAAAAAGAAACAACAAACAAAACAGAAGAATTGCTTGTTGTTGTTTTCTTGTGTGCGCGATTCTTTTCAATTTAAATTTATTGCATTGCTTAAGCAACAACATCAACTACAACTACAACAACAACAACAACAATGTCATGCTTCAGTGTGTACAAGTTATGAAAAAGCGATTTAATTTTTTCACTTCTTATCTCCATGCCAGCTGATGGACATTCATTATTGACACACTGCTGGCGTCTGCGTCTCTATATTTGTGCATATGTGTGTATGTGTGTGTGTGTGTGTTTACACCGGTGACGCTCCCAAAGCACTTCTTCAGTCTTGCTCATTTCGCATGCCAGCCGTGTGTTCGTTTGTCCGTCCGTCCATCCGTCCGGTTTGAAAGGTTCGTTTCATTCGATAATCGATGAACCGTTCATTTACTTTACTTTTCCTCTCTGAGCGCATGATTGAGCGCACTTGAGTAATAAATTGACGCTCTTGAGACAGCGCTGCGGAGCACGCTTTAGAATCGGATAAGAAGCTCTTGTTGTTGTCGTTGTTGTTAATTGTTTTTGCTTTTGCTTTTCTTAAGTTTATTAGTGACTTTTTTTCAGCTTTGATAAAATCAAAATTTCAGTTCAACACCGTCGTTCGTATGAGTATGAGTAACAACGTTCGTCTTCATTACTCATACGTTCGCTCATCTTAGTCTGTAATACTAATACATAATTAATGTTTTAATTAATATTTGGCACGTGATTTTTATTTAGTTGTTGTTTTTGTTTTATTACAATTATTTAGTTTTTTATGCCAAGCGCCGGTTTTTTTTCTTTTTTGATTGATTGTTGTGAAAATTTCGCTTGTTCAGCACTGAAAAAAGAGTTGTGATTTTTTAATTAACGGTAATATTTTGTGAACTTTTTTATTTTATTGCTAAATCTTCTTCTTATTGCTTTTTTGCAAAGCTGTGAAAATTTGTTTTAACAAAAAAGTGTTTGAACAAAAAATTTATAAAAAATATTAAATAACAATAACAAAATAGTTCTGAAAACGAATTTCAAGCATTTAAGTGTAATTTGTTGTTGCAATAAGTCAATGCCATTTTTGCGCATTAGTCATCTGTTTGACTAAGTGATATTTCCCCTTGGTGTTTTAGAAAGTACTTAACATGCCTTTGCAAAAATTAGAAAGCTTTTCGAAATAGAATTGGCATGTTTCTTCAAAAAGATATGCAAAAAGAAAAACATAAATTGTAAGAAAATTGCTTGAAACCGAAATGAAGTCTTCGAAAAGTCTTCTTGACATTTGAAAAGTATTTTCGAAACAATTCTACAAATCTCCATGTGCGTTTCGCTTTGTTTGCATGCCACAACGTGAAAGGTTAATGAGTTTTTTTTAGTGCTTATCGAATAAATAAAAAACACGTCTGATTCAACTCATCAATTCAATACACTTGTTGTAATTTTATTTATTTTTCTTATTTATATATTATTTTTTGTGCAAATCTTTGCATTAATGATTCAACTGAAATTCCATTTCAACAATTCAACAATTAAAAACGACTCGGCGAAATTAGTGTCAGTGGGTTTTGTTTGTTGCAAATAAAATTTTATATTAAAGTGTGCATAATAATAAGAACAAAATAATAAAAATATCAAGAAGCAACAGATAATTAAACCTGTTCTCGTGTACTTACTTCACTTCGAATCACTAAAGAGTCAACCTACATACCGTCGTATGTCGAATGTCGTCTCGAGACACAAATGAAGTCTTTGCAAACGACCACGCTTCTTCAACAGATTTGCTACTTTTTCTATTATACGCTGAAATATTATGGAAAAAATGAATTAATTACATCAAAATATGTGCGCAGGCTGTAAAAAACAACAACAGCAACAACAACCAACACTAACACTAGCACTAGCACTAATAATAATAATAGTTTTAAGAGCAACAAATAAAAGAAGAAGTTGTTCTGTCTCGGCAACGCGTCGAGCTGCGATATGACATAGTTTTGACGGATGTGCCTCAAGCAGCAGTAGCAGTAGAAGAAGACGAACACGAAGTCAAAGCAGTAACAGCAGAAGATGCCACATAAAGTGGCAAATAAGTCAAATAAAGCGAAATCGAATCGAAACGAAACCAAAGTCAACCGTGTTGTTTCGCTTGAGTTGCTGATTCAAAGCTGTTGAGTCTTACAATTGCATTCATTATTGCGTTGAGTGCAACAGCAAACACAACAGCAACAACAACAGCAATAACAGCGGCAATTACTACATGCCAGTAAGCCAAACACTGGCCAACAAGATTTTAGTTTCAAAGCTTTTGAACATTTCAAATAAACTTCATTTTAATTAAAAAAATTTCGAGTATGCTCGACAATAACAATACACTGCACACATGTTTGCTTCAAATTCGAAGAAAATTTATCAAAAATGTGAATTTTATATAAATTTCAGTTTAAATGTCTTTGAGGGGTAAAATTGAGGAAAAATTTATCATTTTTAAGAGGTATGCTTATTGTATCGACAAACGAAGTCTGAGTTTCATAGCTTCTATAGTTTTCGAGTTATAGACTGTTTTGTATAAGGGTTTTTGAGGGGTAGCTATTTTCTTTTGTTATACCAAAGTTTTTTTAGGTAAAAACCTTATCAATCGTACATATATTATTCAAAACGATTACCCATGAATCAAAAAAAAAATTGTTATTCAAATAACAATAAAAATAATTTTACGTAAATGTTAACAAAAAAAAAAATACAACTTCCCTTCTCATTAAGAAAAACAACATGTGCACTCATTTGTGTGTATTAACTTTGTACATTTCCGTATTTTTCTTATCGCTTAAAATTTTTTTTTTAAGTTTCAAAGGGTGAATTCTTTTCGCTAATAATAAAACCGTTCGTGAGCCTTGAAACTTTTATTTTGTAAACATTTTAATGGCAAAATTAAAACCGATATTAATTATATAATCTTATCAACAACAATCTAAGCATTTCTTTGAGGTGATTATATCATTACATTTCTTAGAAAGTGAAACGAATACGAACAATTAAAAGGTTTATTAAAATAAGTTGACAAACGCCCTTTTTATTGGCTTTGATGACTTGATTCAGTTATATAAGACTCAACAATCGAACCTGTTGACAACAAACGTAAGCATTCAAGGCACAGAACTTGTAGTGCAGTGTACGAGTCGATGCATCAATTGTAGACACTTATTCTTGTCTCTATCTCTGTTGCTATTGTTATTGTTGTTGTTGTTGTGTTGCTGTCATTGTTGTTAGTGTTGCGCTTTGGCACTATCGCAATTGCTGCTGTTGTTGTTGTTGTTATTGTTGTGTATTGTAGATGAAGACTTTGTTGCAATTATTGTTTTATGCATGCCAACAACACACATACACACTGAATGACTCGTGGCCCGTCTGCACTTTAGAAGTGCCATGCTCATTGTTTGTATGTGTATGTGTATGTGTATGTGTGTGCGAGTATTTATTTGCTTGTCAAGCCTTGTATACAACTTTTCAATCATTGTAATTATTACTGCGATAACAATAACAAGAAAAAGGCAGCAACAACAACAACAACTCGAAATGTAATTGAAATTGAATGTCAGAGCAGCGACGCTGACAGACATGCGCGCGCAGCAGCATAAATCAAAAATTAACGAGAGATCAACTAAAGTTACAACAACAACACATTGAACTTCATACAACAACAAATTTGTACTTATTAGTTGTTTCCGATTGTCAGAATGCACGTTCCTCTCTCGCTGCTTGCGCTCTTCTTGCAGCGTGCATTGTTGTAAATCGTTCTTGTATAAACAGTAAAAGTGCGCGTGTATAAGTGCGCTTGTGGGTGAGAGTAGGCAGAAAAGAGCGAGAGTGCATGACAAATGAAATCAGCTGGCTGTTGCTTTTGCACTTGTCTTTGATATAGTCTGTCTCAGTTGGCGCTTCACTTAAATGACCAGCACACAGCTGAGTTTATCGTAGGGTGTTAATGAGCGGGCTGAAGTGTAGCGGGGAATTGCCCGTTTGAAGTGAAGGTGTTAATGAGTGCACACTCAAGCGTTTTGTTACGACAACAACGCATACAAAACTTACTGAATTACTACTAATAAGTGAGAATAGAACAGATACTATAAACTCAACTAATCAAAATGACATTGTGCCTGATATTTTCCAATAAACACAAGCAAGTATAAACAAATATGAAGACACAGCAGGCAGGGCACAATTGCAAATTAATATTTTCTTCTTTTTTTTAACTTTTATAATATGCATACAAAATTTTATATATAAAAATATTTTATAAATTATTTTCAGACATCTGCTACAACGTGATAACAACAACAACAAGGAAGACATGCATTATTCGAATTGATGTCACGCTGTCAAACCGCAAAAAAACAACAAAAGGTGCAACAATAACAACAACATCACGGTATACCTGAGCGCGTTCAATAAATCACACTCATCGCAAATCCCATAATCATGTCATTCGCAATGCAAAAGCTACGCGCCTTACTGCCGGGTCAGCGTTCGGAGTCATCGTCAGCGGCCGCAGCGCTGCGTCATTCGGTGGTGCTGGAGCCGGAGATTGGCTTTCAGATAACGATCGAAACGTCACAGCCTACGTCGGGCGCGGAGAATGGCGGCATGCATGAGCATAGTGGCAGCAACGGTTATGCGCGCGCTTCGGTGCCCGAATTGAATGTGCACTTGATGGCCGCACGCCATCTGCCGACACTTTTCGGCTTTAAAATTGTGCAGGGCTACTTGATCAAGGTAAGCTTTCTTCTTTGCATGTGTGCGATCGCGCGGTTGAAGCTTTTAGCCGTTTCAAAGCGTTTGCGTCAATATTGGAGTGCCGCATGTGTTATATAAAAAGCGTGGTATTTACGGCACTGCATAATTAAAATTTTACAATTTACACAAGCAATCAAAATGTAAATTGACAAATGCCAAGCTTTATGTTTACTACCTACACTTGTCAACATAGGCGCCTTACATCGCGAATTTGTTGAACGTATAACAGTTTGCTTAGGAATGATGATAGGTGCAAATCTCGGGTTTGTTTTTGGTTCTGTTGACTCGATCGTTATATGAGTGTGAAATACTCTCATTTTGTGTGTAATTTTGACTTGCAGTTACTCATGTAGAAGCTCAGCAACATTTAACCAAACAACTCTTGGCCGAGACTCAATTAACATTTGTGTGCACTTGCAGGTGAAGCTTTTTCCCGGTTCGAAGCGCTTGGACAGCAGCATACAAACGAACTCTTGGCCGAAATTCAATGAAAATTTCAAATTTCCACTGGCGCCTGACATCAAGTGAGTGATTAAATTTTATTGGACATTTCGTTGTTGTTGTTGTTGTTGCGGTCTGTTTTTGTATTTGCAATTAGCCAAACATTTTTTTACATTATTATTATTATTAACCATGCCAGGCCATCGCTGAAGCACACGCCACGACGCACCGGCGCCGGCAGCGGCAGCGGCAGCAATCAAGCAGCGGGAAGTGAAGTGTTCGCGCCGGAGGAACTTTTCGCTGGTCAATTTGTCGTATTCACGGTTTACGCTTTGCTTGAATTGCCGCCAGCGGTAAGTGCACACACACACACACGCACACACACACGACTTGCATAATCGCCGTCGTTGAAACATGTTGTTTCGTCAATTTATGTTTGTACTTTTCGTTGTTATTGGCAAATCTTAATTGATTTTGCAGAGTTTCAATCGCTTCAACAAAACTTATCGCTCGCTGCGTGACAAGAGCACAAATTTCGTGCAGAAGGTCATCGAAAGTTCAACGTCAGCAACAACAACAACAACAACAACAAATGGCAACAAAGATGATGACACGGCCAGAGGCGCAACAACAAATGACGCAAAGAAGAAACAGAAGAAGACCGAGAATCCGCGTGATGCCATGCCCCCTTTGACCATCAGCGAATCAAGGCGTAATATTGGTGAGCTTGCAAACTTTACCACAATTTTACACATCACCCAACTCATATATGATTAAAGGTTCCGTTACTTGTTACCTGGAATCGAAGCTCTTCAAGCGTAATCCGCGCACGGGTCTCTATGCCACCGAGGAGCTTTGGTTGCCCATTAAAGACATAACGACGACCGTAACGAAGCCGGCCAACAACAACAACAGCAACAACAACAATGTAAGCAACAATTCTCACTTTTCTAGCAAAATTTTCCAAATGCCCATGACATAACCGCACAAGCTGACCTCAGCGCACTAACACAGACACACACACACACACGCACACAGCCACAGACAGACCCAATGAAGTCATGTCAGTGCACTTGTTTAAAAAGCGTTTTTCGCGCTCGGACGGACGCGCAGTGAAAGTAACAACTATAAATGAGTGAAACAAAAACAATCAAGTGGCAAAAACAAGTCAAGAAAAACATTGCACAGACGACTTAGAGTTATTAAAATGTACAACAACAACAACAACAAAACAAAACACTTTATTGCGCCTCCAGTCATTTAATGTTTTTCGTTTTCATTACAAAACATTTTTATTTTCTTATGGTTTTTTTTTGTTTTTTGTTGTTTAATTTCATATTAAATGCATTAAAAATTTGTTACTTTTCCCAACACACACAAACAACAAAAACAGTTGACAAATGCGCCCAAAGGCGTGGTCGAATTAGCGCTCGAATTGCGCGATCTCAGCGAAAACGCGCAGACGTCCGGCCATGCCCACGACAGCGGCGTCGACAGCAGCTCGGACACAGCGACGGCAACGCCGACAGACTTGGCAGCGACGCCGACGTCGACGCCGACGCCGACGACGACCAATGGCCATGTGAAGTGGCAACGCATGACTTCGGAGGTGAAGCGGAAAATGGGCATCAGCAATGCGAGCAACGGCCACCGGCGTAATCTCGTCCTGCGCGTGACCACGGCACGCATGCGTTGCTCGAACAAGGTCAAGGACGAGCTGGAGGCGAATGCGGGCAGCGTGTACGTGAAGACGACCGCCTATGAGCATGGCATCTATATTGATGCCTGGAAGTCGGGCAACTTCTATCCATCGCTCTCCACCAAATGGGACATGGGCACGCCCGCGGCCACCATGGAGATACCGCTGCAGAGCATGGACAGCTTGGAGAATATCTTCATACGGACGACGTTGGCAACGAAGACGAAGATGGGCAAGAAGCTGGTGCTGGGCACGGTGCTGGTGGGCGTGGCGGCGCCGGTGGGCTCGGGCACGGAGCAGATGCAATTGCTGCGCGAGTCGGCGCTCAATGAACGCGTCGCGATGTGGCATCAATACCAGTAGAGCGACTTTAGTTACCTTTAGTTAGTGTGCGTGCAATTAAGCGTGTTTTAACCAAATATTTGAACTGCGTTGAAATTAATATAAATAATTTAGTATTTTTTGTTATTGCATAATAATATATATAATTTAATATTTTTATATTAACTCATTAAATTATTTACATTTTTATAAAGTTTTAGCGAAAGTTTTTGCTTATTTTTTTTCTTATTTTTTAGTTTTTATTTCGATTTGATTTCTGTTACCGATTTTCAATCAAAAGCGACCTTCAGCGTCAATTTGCCGCGAGATGGCGCGCCGCATCTGCGTAATTAAGTGCCGACAGCTGTGCTCAATTAGCATACTCAAAGGCTGCATTCAGCGCTTATTGATTGTCAATTATGTTGGCTGTCATTTTTATTGCATTCTAAACTATAAATTATAGATTTTTCATATGCGTGCCATAATAATTTGTGCAGTGCTGCAACAACAATAAATCGTTTCATTACAAGGATGAGCTCATTTGCTTTGCAGCCAAAACAACAACGAAAATTCAGCAACATGTCATCTTCTTCAATCCTTTTAAGTGTCATCTTCATCGTGACAATTCGTGCGCACCATTTCCGTTTACGCATTTACTCGCATCTTCAGTTCGTGCGCTCTCAGCTCTCTCTCAAAAAAACAAGAGAGAAAACTGAACAAAGAGTAGCGTTTTTAGGAGAGTATCGGTGCCAGAGAGTATGATCCGCTCAGAGAGGAATGTGTCATGACACGCTGACACGGAATGACACGCAAAAGGAAAATTGACTTATCGCATGTCGCGATGCGTGCCCTGGGCGATTTTCCCGTTCCTCCAATCCTAGGTAGTTTTCTACCTAGGCGGGTCAATTTTGTCCTCTCTTCCCTTCGCGTCTGCGTCGACACTTTTGCGTCTGCGTCGACATTTTTGCATCAAAGACGACGCTTTTGGCTCACTTGTGTTTCAAGCCGTTATTCAAAAATTTTAAACTGTGAATTGATTTTCTATTTTTTTGAATATTTTGCAAATATTTTCGAATTGTGTCAAATACTAATACCTTCAGCTGGACCGTGAGAGACCCTGTCACAAACACCGTCACGTGCACTATATGCAACACCCACCTGCGCGCACACTCCATGTCAATGAAGCACATAGTCCAACAAAATCAGCTTCAATGCCCGACATGTCGAAGAGACGTGATCCAGACGCCACGCCCACCCACACCCACGCCCACACCCACACCCAGGCCCACACCCACACCCACGCCCATACCCACTTCCACACCCACTTCCATGTGCCAATAGATGCAGCAAGCGATCTGTCTAAATTATGCAAAGAGCTTTACAACACGCACTCGAATCTGTACCCCGCCAAGACGAAAAACGTCATGGTACAAATATTGGGTCGCCAATTTAAAAAAGATTAAGGACAGATATCGGACACAGTCGGTTTAGTCTGCTGTTGGATGCTGCAGGACCTCGAGCCTGTTTTTTCTTATATATTTACATTTTACTTAATGGAAATTATTTCAGCTAGATTCCTCTGTGAACCTTGGATTTATTGGGCCAAGAAATATGAGCAAGATTGAAACCACCAAGCACAATAAGAAAATTTCTGTCATGACTTGAATTCAATCAGTTAATCACATCCAGAACCACATTCGTATCTAGGCTAAGTAAACGTACCTCTTAAAAAGTACATAGCTCAAAATATCTCTTAATCTTATTGTTACCCGCAAATTGGAAAAAAAAACACTTTTTAGCTCATTAAGTTACTTTTTATTTCAAAATTTTAACCAAACTCTCATATGTTATATGCATATTGCATTGCTTTATGTTGCAAGGCAGTTGTTTGGCATCTTAGGCGCACAAACAGTGCAAATGCGAGAGAGACGACAATTTCGACGTCGCATCTCAAACAAGCCGTTTCCGTCGTATCGAACGAATACGGGAAAATCCAACTTCAGATACAAGATACAATATACAATTTACGCCGAGCACTTTGCGCGCTCTGTGCTTGTTTTGAGTTCGAGGTGTGCGGTTGTGTTTCTTCACGTTGGCGGCAAAACACGAAAAAACTTATAGTTTTAAAAATATACTTTTGAAGTAAATATAAAAAAACAATAAAGCGTTAAAAATTCAAAATTTAATGTGCGTTTAAATAAAAAGAAAAACAATGGAAATTTAACGAAAATAGTTCGCTTACTCATGAGGTGAATAACACATAAGAAAATAAATGAAGGCAGAAAAAAATCGACTTGAAAATAAAATTGTGCGCTAATTGAAAAGTGCTTAAAACAAATTAGCGCTCAAATAATAAAATCAAAAATAAATAAGTTCAATTTGTATTTTAAATTAATGCAAATTTAAAATAAATCATTTGCAAAAAATAATCAACTTCATTTTGCACAAAAGATACAAAAATATGCATTAAGAATACAAAAAAAAAAAAAGTGTTGTATAAAAAAACGCTCATTCATAAACATCAAAAGCAACGCGGCGTCGCATAAATTGCACACATTGAGATACTGTATCTGCAACTGCAACTGCAACTGCAACATGAAGTGTGGAACGATTTACGCATCCGTTAAAGCATCAATATTTGAATAATTGCAAAAAAAAAAAGAAAAAACCAAAAGTGGGTGAAGAAACATTAAGAAAACAACAACAACAACAAAAACTACTGTAAAGGCAAATGTTTTTTTGTGGCAACAACTTTTGCGCGAATCAAAATGAATGAATGAATGCATGAAAAAAAAAAACGAAATTAAATTAAAAAAATAACTATAAAAATAAAAAACCCACAAAATTTTCCAAACGTGGGCGTTTAAAGTGAAATTAAATGAAAACTTTTATTTATTTAAATATTTTGTGTTTTTTGTTAATTTTTTGTTAGTCATTTGTGTCGTTTAGCTTTATGCATATGTGTGAAGAAGAAGCAGAAAAAAGGTGGCAGCAAAAGTCGCTTATCGCGTGCCATTAACCAAAATCTCTTAAGTAAAAAAAGACAAACAACAACAACAACAACAACGACAACAACATTCATTCATTCACTTTGATTTGAATTGCATAGTTAATGAATTAATCGCTGCCGTTGTGATTTGCATAAACGTCACGAAAATTGTGCGCTAACTTAATAAATTTAAAAAACCAACAAAAAAAACCAACAAAAAAAAAAACGTTCGTGAACAACTTCCGCTCAAGCGTAGACGACGGCAGCGCAGTCGACGTCAACGTCAACGGCAACGACGCATCTCGCAAGCTGCCCACAGTGTTGCAGCGTGTGTTGCAGCCCACTTGTGTTACAACAACAACAAATACAACAACGGCGATGGCAAAGCAACACGACGAACGATATCGATAAAAGCATATTTTACAAATACACACGTTAAAACAACAACAACAACAACAACAACAACAACAGGAACAACAAGTCAACTCAAGTCGAGTCGAGTTGAGTCGTCTTAGGCTTTGTTTTTGTTTATGGTCAACAGCAACAAATACAACAACAACAACATCTCTGTTCGTTTGTTTGTTTATTTGTATGAATCAAACCACCCACGCAGCGTGTGCTTGCCAGCCTCCACTAACTCACACACACACACACACACGCATAGAAACTTTGCAATTGTGCATCATTTAAAATCGCATTTTCGGTCATTGCAACTGCGCACGGATTTCGTCATAAGTGCTGCGCTGAGCCGCAGGTCTTTTGCGCTCCCCTACACTTCGCTTTGCGACACGTCACGTCACTCGCGCAAGTTGTGCTGCCCACACGCAAAGCGCCGCCAGTCGCTTGGCACTCGCAGACTGCGCGTCCAGACGCCCAAGACAGCTGACCATTGAGGCTTAGCCTAATAGCAACAACAACTGCAGCAGCAACAACAACAACAAGCCGAAAACCGACAACATAAAATCGCACGCCTTCTTCTCCTCTTCATTACACACACTCGCGCACGCCAACTCTTTCGCACTCCTGAATACAACGTCAACGTCAACAACAACAACAACAACAACAACAACGACTACAACAACCACGACAGCGACAGCGACTTTGTGTGTCTGTTTGAATTTTACGTTTTCATTCATAAATTTTTACAACAACAACAACACAGCAAAGAAATTTGAATCAAATTGTTTTTGTTTTTGTTTTTGTTTCACTTCATTTCGTTTTTATGGTAAGTTTTTCACACTTTTCATACAAACACACAAATATTAATAATGCCATAAAAAATAATACAATAAAAAAAAAAACGACTTCAATTAGCTGTGAATTCAACGGTTCATGTTCTTTGTAGATACTTTTTAACGCTTTGCTCATTTGAGTATCTCACTTGCTCTTGATTGTTTGCGAAAAATGTTTTTGTTATTGGTTTTTATTATGTCTGCTACATACATACATGCATAAGCATAGGCATGTATGTGTGTGTGTGTGTGTGTGTGTGATAAGCATGTGCAAAACATTCCGCGTAACTATTTTATTAATAAATATTTGTTCATATCAAGTTCATACATTTTTAAATAGTTCATTGATAGAGAAGGCAATGAAATGCATCTTGATTGGTTCGCTTGACAGCGACAACATGTCTTTCTATATTATAAACGCGACATAGCTTGAAATCGTATACACATATATATATACGGTTTGTTAAGCTGAGGTTTCCGGTTGTGGTTTTGCGCGTCAGCAATGCGAACCACCCAGCGGCGCTCATGTTACACACTCAATTGCCATTGGTAGCAAAAACACTCAATGCGTTGACTAAGTATCTTAGTAGGTTATGCAATTTGCAAGAAGAAGTTATCTTCCCTCTGAGTCAACAAGTCATATCACAAAGTCAGACCTAATTTTCAAACACTCATGTGGTTTAGTCATTTGTTGATCTTAGCATTTTCAAAGTTATTATTTATTGCCAACAAAACATGCACTAAAAACATATACAAAAGAAAGATCACGCAATGTTTGAAGAGACAAAATTTCTAAGAACTTCCGTTTCACCTAAATTTCAGTTAAAATAAAGAAAAAAACGATTTATTAAATATTAGACTAACGTTTGTGCAATGGAACACACTGTAACATAGGAGTACAGTGAAATTCCGCATTATGGACAGTCCTTATAAACGGACAACTCCAACAGCCAGACAAATTTCGTAGACACAGCTTTTTCTTTAATTTTTCCATACAAATATCATTCCAATAACCGGAAGTATTTCAAACCATTTTGATCAGAAAACCAAAATTTAGAAAATCCGGTATGATATATGTACTCGTATGTGTCAAATAGGGTCGGCAAGGTTATCAAATGTGATTTGTGTTTTTATAAACTCGAAACAACATGGAACCAAAAAAAAAGTAGTGTTTAATTAAAGAAAAAATTTAAATGTTTTTGAAAATGGCATATCGTTGACCCTCCCTATAAACAGACATCTCGCATAAGTGATCGAGTGTCCTGTTATGAAGGGTTTCATTATATGTGTATGTTATATTGATCACTTTAAAATGAGTTAAAATCTTGCACGTCTTTTGGAACACCCTTTATTTAAATACTTATTCTACCGCCAACTTCATAGATAACACATCACCGCTTATGACGATAAAAGTATCAAGTATTGCTAATTTATGACAAGTTTGACTAAAAAGAATTTAAGTCTTCTTAAGTTGAAGTCCACGAAGTTCGCAACTTGCAAACAAAGTCGCTGATAAGTTGGCTAAGAACGTTGGCAACATGTGCCCAAGCATGTTGCTGACATGTTGCTGGGGATGCTACAATGGTTGAATGTTGCGCAACAAATTGAATTCGTTCTGTTTGACGAAAGCAAAGCAATAAAAATTATATTTAATTTAGCACGAATGCAAATAAATCTTTGGCTTAAAGACGCAAATTAAGAAATAATCAAGTGAACTATAAAAAAATATTTAATAACGCATTTTAAACATTTCACTTGATTCACGCATAAAATTCCTTTTATAAAACACTAAAACCGACCAACAGAAGCACATTTGCTCAATCAAAATGCCACAGGCAGAAAATAAAAACGAAAAGCAACAAAAAAGCGATCGTAAAAACAGAGCAACTAAAATGCTCACCATATTTATTTATTTACTGTAACGAGATTATGAACAGATTAAAGTCATAAACTATTTTTGGTATTTACGCTGAATTAAGGCGAACTGAAAACTGAAAACCGAAAACCGAAAAAAAGGTGAAGGAGGCATGAACAAATGCGAAAGCGACATAAAAGTAACTGATAACTGTGCTTTGGCATTTGTATCTGTTACTTTTACTGATACTTACACATATGTATCTGTAACTGCAATGACTTTGAAGCTGTCAAGATGGTTTGTCTTGGCAGATTTCCACATAAATGCGTGGAAAGTGCAGACAAAAGAGTATCTTATGTGACAACGCTGACAGTGAGCGTTGTTGGCTATGGCAAAGATTTATGAATTGCTTATCTAAGTGAGACCAAACGAAGTTGCACACACATGATGAAGATGATGAAGATGAAGACGATAAAGTTGACGAAGCAGATGAAGATGCTGCGTAAAAACCACAAATGTGTCATTTTGTTGATCTCTATCTGTGTGTGTGTGTGTCTGTCTGTGTTTGTGTGCCTGTGCGTGTGCATGTTTATTAATTTGTATCTGCTGTTTGTAGGTGGTCATGTTGTAACCGCAAGCAAAGTATCTGTGACGTTGTGCCACAACGATGACGATGATGACGATGATGATGTTGAGTTTGGTTGCCTTAAAGAACGCAAAGGTTTATTGTTTATTTGTTTAAATTAAACAATTCTACTTGTTTTTTCTGTTTGTATTATTATTGTTTTCCACGCACATTTTCGTGGCTTATTTTTGGCTTCTTTGAAGCGTCCAGCGTATCGTCTCCTCTTCTCTTCTCTCCTCTCCTCTCGTCCAAGTCGTTGGCGTTGCTTGGTCTGCTCATTTATGCCGTCAGGTGTTTGCGTCTTTTTTTCTATCATTTATATTTATTTCTTGGTTGCGTTTAATAGTTGTTTAGGAATTTTTATTGTTTTCCAACGCTGCTGAGCTTGAATGAAACAACAACAATAAAAACAACATCACACATAAAAGTCATTTATGCGCTCTGTAATTGTATGAGTAACCCGAACATCATTTCATCGAACACCCAAAATAATGAAAACTATTAAAAAACATTGTTTGACTTTTAAAATGTTGTTTATTCTTTGCTTCTCTTCTGCTTCTTCTTGTTTTTTGCTTCTAATCGATAAGCTTTGCAGTTCAAGATCTCACAATTTGTTAACGTTTAATGAAATTTTGTCAAAGAAATCAAAAAAAGACATTTAATTTTGTAGCTTTTGTTTTTTATACTCATGCAAAAAAAGAGTATATTAACTTCGTCATGAGGTTTGGAGTGCGGGAAACATCGCCGACTATATAAAGTATATATATATATATATATATCAGCACGATAAGACGAGTTCTTATAACCATGTCCGTCTATCCGTCAGAGTGTTAAGCATATCAAAAAAATTTAAATGCCGAAATACTTCAGTTGTATCCAGACACTATATATCTCAGATTTATTACGATTGGATCACTATAGTATATAACTGCCATAGAAACGATCGATCGAAAATAAGATTTTTGTTAGAAAAACTTCTTTGTTCTTGAATATAAACAGACCAACCTTTGCAAATACGTGTTTTTATTAATTTCTGACTATAATGCAAAGTTTTATAATAATCAGACATTGGGGCCTGGCACCACCCATAGAAAGAAAAACTTTAAAATAAGGTTTCTCTGTAAGCAGATGAAATACTAGGTTCAACATTTTTTTTAAGACGATTTAGAATATATTTATATGATTCTAATTGGAAAATCGATAAAAAAAAGGATTGTCCAAAAAGAATAATTGGACAAACGCTTGCAAGAGTATATAAGTATCGGCAAAGCCGAAAATAGTTCCCTTTCAGGTTTTCAATTTCAATGTAACAATGAAAACTGATAAATTGTTAACACAAGAAATGAATTGCGCGTGCATGTGTTTTGTCATAGTTACAGATACATTTGAGCAATACACAGTTGTCGTTGTTGTTGTTGTCACCTTGATTGTTATCTGTCTGACATTAGCTACTGCATTGGCTTAAATACTTAGCGCGTCGCACAAAGCCGCCCAATACTTAATTGAAATTTTCAGCTTTAACGAGCTAAAAGATACAATCGTCTAATAGACAACGAACAACACACATTGCACATTGACAATTCAATTTTGTATAGAAAAAAGCAAAAACAACTAATAAAACGGTATGCATTTGCAATGTCATTAACGTAAACACCTGAAACACACCTTTTGGCAGTGAATCGATACGTAGCTACATTTACATACAGATACAAGATACATTTACTTCATGTCGGTTTTTTTTTGTTTTTTTGGTAGTCACGCTTTCGCATTTGCGCCTAAGACGCCCACATGTATCGCATATAATATACGATTATTGTATCTAGATACTTTCAATTTCATTTGCAAAGGTCAAAAATAGCTGTGAACGCATTTCGTACACAAAAAAAATATGCGCCTCTTTTATAAGCCACAAATGATTTGCAAACTGACAGTTTGATTTTGTTTATTTAGCACTGTCGATACATTTGTATCTCTAAGAGTGAAACAAAGTAAATGAAAACAAAATTGCGCAATGCCAAAAGGATTAACCAAATCGTCATCAGAGTCGGCATAGTCGGCACAATGAAACACACCCACACCCACACATGCGATTGCAAGCGCTGTGATTTGTATCTGCGACGTCATAAAATTCATAAATTTATTTTTATGCCATTTTAATACGTTTCAGTTCATTAAATCAGCTTCACTGCCGTCGCCATATCAAAAACCATAATCATGTCTTTCGTGCACAGCGAGCGTTCTTTTCTACACCAAACACACATGTATCTAGATACAAAGCTTTTTGTGTGTTTTTGTGTTTTTGTGTTTCTGTGTTTGTGCACGCATTCATCTAGCGAAACATCAACAGTTCATAAATATCATTAAATATGATAATTTTCATAAAGAAAAACGCGCATAATTTATGACATTCGATGCCTCTGTGCAGGTTGCCGCCTCTGCCGCTCTTCGCCCCGCTGTTCCATTCTGCTTCTGCTGCCAGTCATCATCACAGAACGCACACCAGTTGAGTTTATTGGCCAATGATGAGCATAAATTGTAATGAATTATGAGAAATGTTCGCGAAATGAAACATTTTTGTGCGTTTCGTTTTCAAAATCAAATATTGTAATTTAATTAAATATAACGTTTCTGCTCGAACAACCAAAGGTCACACATAATTTATTGCACGAGTATCTCAACCCACTTTGCATAGCTACAAAAGTATATCTTCGCTCTATGCAAATAAAGCAAAACTTAACGTTTATTGGCATTTTTGTTTATATTTTGTTTTGATTTTATGTTTCATGTTCCATGTTGGCAAATTATTGTATAAAATGCGTAAATTTATTGTTGTCGGAAGTTTGATTTGTATCTTGTAGCTTGTATATTGTATTGGTTTTGCATATTACATGCTTTTTACATTTATTTGCCGATTTTGTATGTTTTAAACTGATTTGGTTTTGTTTTTGGTTTTTGTTGTTCGGTTTTTGGTTTTGGTCGTTTTCGCTTTCGGTGTGCGCGTCTTTTGTCGCTTATGTCGCTACAAGTTTTGACGGTCCAAAAAAGGCAAAAACGCTTAATTTAATTATGATAATTTGTCACAACAAATGACAAAACGCTTTCGATAAGGCGAAGATCGCGAACATGTTTGTGTTCGTGTGGGCAACATTGCTTGCTGCTGCTTGTGTTGATTAGTGTAACATTGATTAATTGCAGATACGTCGTATCTTAAACTACAAAACTAGTTTGTTTTGTTTTTTAATTATAAGTTAAGAATTTCTTAAAACGTCGATTGTTCATCATTTGATTTAAAATGTTATGAAAAACCAGTAACGACGACTATAGCCGACTACACTCGATAATATTATACCCTTCACACACGGTAGGCGGTGCCATTTCCCATATGGGAAAGCAGTCATATATCTGGCATTGCAAGTTATAGTTAAAGATGAGACTGTATTTGATTTGACTCGGACTTAAGTCGAGATGACAGTCGTGTGAGATAATCTGAGTCCAATCGAATAAAGTTAATATTTAATTAGATTTGTGTGTTTGCTGGGAATGGTTGCTGAAAAATGTTACACAGAAATGTTTCTGAAAATAATTGATGACATGTGTTGCACAGAAATGTAAATAAAAATGCTGCCGAAAAATTTGCTCAAAAATGTTAGTGATACATATTGCTAAGAAATGTTGTCCGGAAATGTTGGTGACAAATGTTGCTAGGAAATTGTGCTGACAAATATTGCTGAGAAATGTCGCTAGAAAATGTTGCTAAGATATGCCAAAAAATAAATAAATAAAATGTTAGTAAGAAATGTTGCTAGCAAATGTTGGCAAAAAATTTTGCTGAAAATGTTGCTGATAAATTTTGCTCAGAAATATTGCTGACAATTTTGCTAACAAATCTTGCTCAGAAATTTTGATAGCAAAAAATGTTCAATTTTACTTATAAATACCGCTCAAAAAAGTTGATAGAAAATGTTGCAGGAAAATGTTGCTGACAAATGTTGTTGACAAATGTTGCTAAATAATAGCGCTAGAAAATGTCACCCAAAAATGTTGCTAGAAAATGTTGCTAAGAAATATTGCTAAGAAATGTTGCGAAGAAATGTTGCTAGAAAATGTCACCCAAAAATGTTGCTAGAAAATGTTGCTGTAACATGTCACTCAAAAGTGCTGCTAAAAAATATTGCAGAAAAATGTTGCTGACAATTGTTTGCTGAAAAATGTTGCAGATAAATTATGCTGGAAAATGTCACCGAAAATGTTGGTAAAAAATGTTGCTTAGAAATGTTGCTAAGAAATGTTACTGACAAATTTTGTTAAGAAATGTTGATAGAAAATGTTGCCAACAAATATTTCTAGTAATTGTTGCTAATAAATGTTGCTGTCAAATGTTGCTAAATAATAGTGCTAGAAAATCTCACCCAAAAATGTTGCTAGAAAATGTTGCTAAGAATTATTGCTAAGAAATATTGCTGAGAAATGTTGCTGACAAAAGGTTGCTAAATAATATTGCTAGAAAATGTCACCCAAAAATGTTATTAGAAAATGTTGCTAAGAAATATTGCAAAGAAATGTTGCTAGAAATGTTGTTGATAAATGTTGCTAAAAAATGTTGCTAAGAAATGTTGCTAAGAAATGTTGCTAAGAAATGTTGCTAGAAATGTTGCTGATAAATGTTGCTCAGAAATATTGCTGACAATTTTGCTAACAAATGTTGCTCAGAAATTTTGATAGCAAAAAATGTTCAGAAATTTTACTGACAAATGTCGCTCAAAAATGTTGCTAGAAAATGTTGCTAAGAAATGTTGCTGAAAATGTTGCTGTATAATGTCACTCAAAAATGTTGCAGAAAATGTTGCTAAGAAATGTTGCTAAGAAATGTTGCTGAGAAATGTTGCTAGAAAATGTCAACGCTACATTTTTCTAAAAAATGTTGCTGAAAAATGTTGCTAGAGAATGTCACCAAAATATGTTGCTAAAAAATGTTGCTAAGAAATGTTGCTAAGAAATGTTGCTAAGAAATGTTGATAAGAAATGTTGCTAAGAAATGTTGCTGAGAAATGTTGCTGGAAAATGTCACCAAAAAATGTTGCTAAGAAATGTTGCTAGAAAATGCTGCTGTAAAATGTCACAAACATGTTAGTAAAAAATGTTGCTAAGAAATGTTGCTAAGAAATGTTGCTGAGAAATGTTGCTAAGAAATGTTGCTAAGAAATGTTGCTGACAAATATTGTTGACAAATGTTGCTAAATAATAGTGCTAGTGAATGTCACCAAAAAATGTTGCTAGAAAATGTTGCTAAGAAATGTTGCTGAGAAATGTTGCTAGAAAATGTCACCAAAAAATGTTGCTAAGAAATGTTGCTAAGAAACATTTTTAGAAAATGTTGCTAAGAAATGTTGCTGAAAAATGTTGCTAGAAAATGTTGCAACAAAATTGTACTGTCATTTCTTTGGATTTTCCAGCAACAATTGTCGGTAACATTTTTCTGAAACATTTTTAAGCAACATTTCTTAGCAACATTTCTTAGCAACATTTCTTAGCAACATTTCTTAACAAAATTTGTCAGCAACATTTCTTAGCAACATTTATCAGCAACATTTCTTAGCAACATTTCTTAGCAACATTTATCAGCAACATTTCTTAGCAACATTTCTTAGCAACATTTTCTAGCAACATTTTTGGGTGACATTCACTAGCACTATTATTTAACAACATTTCTAGCAACATTTCTTAGCAACATTTCTTAGCAACATTTCTTAGCAACATTTTTTAGCAACATTTTTTGGTGACATTCTCTAGCAACATTTCTCAGCAACATTTCTTAGCAACATTTTTTAGAAACATGTAGCGTTGACATTTTCTAGCAACATTTCTTAGCAACATTTTCTAGCAACATTCTTGAGCGACATTTGTCAGTAAAATTTCTGAACATTTTTTGCTATCAAAATTTCTGAGCAACATTTGTTAGCAAAATTGTCAGCAATATTTCTGAGCAACATTTATCAGCAACATTTCTTAGCAACATTTTTTGGTGACATTTTCTAGCAACATTTCTCAGCAACATTTCTTAGCAACATTTTCTAGCAACATTTTTTGGTGACATTCACTAGCACTATTATTTAGCAACATTTGTCAACAATATTTGTCAGCAACATTTCTTAGCAACATTTCTTAGCAACATTTCTTAGCAATATTTCTTAGCAACATTTCTTATTAAAATTTGTCAGCAACATTTTTATCTTACATTTTCTAGCAACATTTTTTTGTTACATTTTCTAGCAACATTTCTTAGCAACATTTTCTAGCAACATTTTTGGCTGACATTTTCTAGCAATATTATTTAGCAACCTTTTGTCAGCAACATTTCTTAGCAACATTTTTTAGCAACATTTTTTAGCAACATTTTAGCAACATTTTCTAGCAACATTTTTGGTTGACATTTACTAGCACTATTATTTAGCCAACTATTGTCAGCACATTTCTTAGCAACATTTTTAAGCAACATTTCTTAGCAACTTTTTCTACAACATTTTCCATCAACATTTTTGAGCAACATTTGTCAGTAAAATTTCTCAACATTTTTTGCTATCAAAATTTCTGAGCAACATTTGTTAGCACAATTGTCAGCAATATTTCTGAGCAACATTTATCAGCAACATTTCTTAGCAACATTTCTTAGCAATATTTCTTAGCAACATTTTCTAGCAACATTTTCTATCAACATTTCTTAATAAAATTTGTCAGCAACATTTCTTAGCAACATTTCTTTGCAACATTTCTTGGCAAAATTTCTTAGCAACATTTCTTAGCAACATTTCTTAGCAACATTCTTGGTTGACATTTTCTAGCACTATTATTTAGCAACTTTTGTCAGCCACATTTCTTAGCAACATTTTTTTGCAACATTTTTTTGCAACATCTTTTGTTGACGTTTTCTAGCAACATTTCTCCGCAACATTTCTTAGCAACATTTTTGAAAAACATTTTTTTGCAACATGTAGAGGTGACATTTTCTAGCAACATTTCTCAGCAACATTTCTTAGCAACATTTTCTGCAACATTTTTCTGCAACATTTTTCTGCAACATTTTTGAGTGACATTTTACAGCCAAATTTTCAGCAACATTTCTTAGCAACATTTTCTGCAACATTTGTCAGCAACATTTACAACAAATATTTGTTGGCAACATTTGTTAGCAACATTTACTATCAACATTTCTTAACAAAATTTGTCAGCAACATTTCTTAGCAACACTTGTTAGCAACATTTCTTAGCAACATTTTCTAGAAACATTTTGGCTGACATTTTCTAGCAATATTATTTAGCAACCTTTTGTCAGCTACATTTCTTAGCAACATTTCTTAGCAACATTTTTTAGCAACATTTTATGGTGACATTTTCTAGCAACATTTCTCAGCAACATTTTCTAGCAATATTTTCGGTGACATTTTCCAGCAACATTTATCTGCATCATTTTTCAGCAACAATTGTCAGCAACCTTTTTCTGCATTATTTTTTAGCAACAGTTTAGAGTAACATTTTACAGCAATATTTTCTGGCAACATTTCTTAGCAACATTTGTTAGCATCATTTTCCGGCAATATTTGTTACCAACATTTTCTTGTAACATTTGTCTGCAACATTTCTAAACAGCAATTTCTGAAATTGTCAGCCACATTTTATAGCACCATATTCTAGAAATAGTTATCAGTCAAGACACAACGGATTATGGAATGCAAATAGAAAATATTTGTGACAATCCCGAAAACTTCGGAATTAGCCAAATACTGTCCTGGGTTTCTCGGGATCAAAAAACGACTGGGATCTCTGGATTGTATATAGTTACAAAATTCAGTTGATTTTAATATAGTCTAATTGACCGCTTGCTTGCAAGAACGCTTTGGTTATGAGATTCCATTAGACTCGAATGTTTACTTTTAAGCATATCTTAAACCATTCACCTTATGTAATTATAATCAAGTTTTTTGTACACTTTTACGTCACCCGACTACCTCAACATTTTCAGTCAAAATATCCGCAAGAAAAGTTATTGAAAAGTGCTTTAGTATTTCGATAAACTCATTAAGAAAACGAAACAAAAACAAATTTCAAACTAGATACTTTAATGGGCACAAGACAAATTTATGATGATTGTATTGTTAGAAACATTTTGCATTTCTGTTTACATTTTTAAAAACCAATAAAGAAAACAAAAAGTATTTTGTAAATTCGCCGACTACAGCGAAAGAATGATACAAAACAGCGCCAAAGAAGCCTTTCAAAAGTATAACATTTCCGGCTTCGATGCCAATTTGAAGAGGAAACAGTCATTTTGTGTTGAGAGCTGAAAATGAAAATGTGCTGATTAAATTTTTCAAATAATATCGAATAATTGAGAAAAGCGAAGTAGGAAAGCATAAATAGACTTGTCAGCAGCGCTTAATATATATTATTCTATTAATTAAATTCAATTAAAGCGTTGTAAATATTTATAATCAAGACCATAAAAACGTTGCTTGATTTGACCAAAAGTGCCGAAGCAAAAAGAAGAAACAAGTCGAGACAAGATACAAAATGATGCTGCGTTGAAACAAGAGACGCATGAATGTTGAGAGTTGTCAACGCTTTGCGCTTTTAAGTGCTGCGCCACTTGTCGAGTTGAGGTTGTTGAGGTTGTTGAGATACTCTTGAGTTCTCTTCTCATCGGCGACAAACGAATTTGGGCATTTCGAGTAATAAACAGTAACATAAAAATGAAAATAAATCAAGTCGTTGTGGCGACGCACGCAAAGTCGTTGACACAGCATTGTTGCAACAACAACAACACAGCAACAACAAAGACGACAACGCACGAAGGAAGCGTTCAAGCCGCCAAAATGGCGCACGAAAATCACCCAAAATGACAAACTCAGCAAATATTTCGACTTCTGTTGAATCATTATTGTTGTGCTTTGTTCTTAAGGCAAACAAAAGCAACAAACCAAACGAACAAACGATAAAAATCGCGATCGCCGTTGCAGGCATGTGGCAGCTTGAGGCGACTTGGGGCAGACAGCGTGTCTTGGCCGCATTGCAATTGTTTGGCGTTCATTCGTTCGTTGTGCGCAACATTAAATTAACTCAAATTAAGTGCAACGCCTTTTACGGCAAACAAGTTGGCCCTTTTGCCGCCGATGCAGCCGATGCCGCCTGTGTACGCTTTATGGTCATCAGTTACCGCATGCGTCTTGCAGCTACTTGCAATGCATTGCAGATACAATTGTTGCTGCGTGACGGCAATGCTTTTAGCGCAATACAGAAGCTCTATTTACATAACAACAACAGCAACAACAACAACAACAAGTAGAAAAACTAGAAAATTATTCTACTTTCGATTTCGTCAAAGCGAATCGACAACAACAACAAGAACAACAATAGCAGACGCAGACAAACAGATACATGTTGTGTATCTGTGCGTACTCTAACAGCAATTATCATTTATCTACAAGTTCCTTCAATTTGCTTTCATTTGTGCACGTTGCTTTTGCTTTTGCCTTATTCTGTAATTACATGAATTTAATTTGTTTTGCGTGTTTTAAGTCTTCTATTTTTTTTCGCTTTTTTCACTTTTTCCTCGAAAGCAAGTTCAATTTTTACTTTGTAGTTTCGTAAACAAACAACAACAACAACAATTGTTTAAATGAGAAAAAAAGATACAAAAATGTTTAAGCGATAAATTTGTACTTGCTGTTGTTGTTTTTGTACATGATCATGAAAATTTATGCAAAAAAAAAAAAGCATGTATCTTAAAAGTGGCACAGAATACATGTGCATGAAAATCACTATGAACTTAATTAACGCAAAGCTCATAATTTAGATACGCATTCACTTATTTCATTCTAATTGCTCTGATTTCGTCAAAGGAAGCAAATTAAGTGTGTCCGTTTGTCTGCAGATACATTTCGTGTGCCTCCGCCACTGACAGATACTTTTTTTTTGTGCCGTTTGACTTTCGCTTGTGCGCGTCTGCGAGGCGCTTTGATTGAGTGCCGCGTTGAAAGCTTCTCAGTCGCGGCAAACAACTCGTTCGGCATTCATCATCAACAACAACGAAGGTGTTGCAAAGTGATTTATTTGCGCTTACAAAATATGCTTTTCACAACAAATTTCCTAACATTTCTCCAGCATTTCTTTTACACCAACACCATCACCAACACACTCACACTCACTGTCTTTCCCTTTCTTTCTGTCATTACAGTGGCCTGGCATGGCGTGGCGTCCGTAAGCTTCATCATTCCCGCACAGCAAACAATAAAATTTGAAGTACGAAAATGAATCTGCGCTTCTTATACGAGTTGCTGACATTTGTGCAGTTTCTGGCGCTGAGTCAGGTGAGTGTGTGCCGAATTTAACAAACGAACAAAGCGTTACAAACTCAAATGCACGCATGACGTCAGTAAATAAATAAAAGAGTGATTAATTCTCACATGAAATAAAAGAAGAACAAGACAGAAAAATGTAAATTTGTGCCAAAAATAGTCACGAGGCGGCACTCCAAAAAAAAAACACTATAGATACTTTAGTCAATGCCAATGCCGTTTGCTCGCATTCCCATTGTAAATGACAGCGATTTGTCGCAATTATTTCCGCATGATTTCATGAGAATTTCGTCAGCGTATTGTTTTTGTTTCTGCCGCCAAATGTGACAATTTTCTTTTGTTTCAGCAACAGATACTTTAGTTGAACTTTGCCCATTCATGTGCGGTTTTTTGTTCGGCAAATTCGTTGCTGACAAGTCTCGTTAGAAAGAAAAGCCCAACTTTTGGTCACATTTGCTCATTCATTGTGTCGTTTAATTTATGTTTTTCACAGTTTCGTTACTCGTACAAATGTATCTATCACCTCGACCTTGCCCAATAGTATTACACGACCTTGAGGAAAGCGTCAAGTCGGCAAATGTCGATAATTGATCGAATAATTAAATGCATTGAATGACAAGACAACTTTTGGTGTGATTTGCGTCTCTGAGAAGTTCATGTAAACTAATCTGTTGAATTGCTATTGAAAATCTTTATCATTTGCGGCAAACTACTTATTTTTGTTGCCATAATGCTTTTTAATGAAGTCGTAAGAGAGGTTCTATTAATAAAGTTGTTCACAAATAGAAAAAGAAATAAATTTATAAGAAAACCTCATGATGTTTTATACTAGAGAGAAGAAGTCTTTTTGGCCTTTGATTAAGTCTGATTAAAATATAAACTAACTGTTTTATGTTACGCAAATTCCCCTCAAATCAAGACGACTCTAACGATGCCTTTTTTTGAGAATTCCCCACAGAAGTTTAAGCCACTGAGGTACTACCAAACCCAAGCCATTGTCACCAATTGTTGTATGTTTGCGAACATTAGCTTATAACATACACTGCTTTAACATTAAATATTTCACTTTATAACTTTTTCATTTTGTAGTGATAGTTTTCAGGCTTCAAGATTTTTCGAAGGTATGTGTGCTTTTCAGCTCTTGGATTGAGCAAATTAAATTTATTTATCCTTATGCTGAAAAGTATCATGTATATTTGTATAAACTTAGAAGGGCTTGAAAATTTAAGTTTAGAAGTTGCTTATTTATAAAGAATATAATTCCGAATTTCAAAGCGATATTTCTTTGCAACATATAATGTTTCAAGTCCAGTCTGGTCTTTATCACTCAAACAGTTAAAATACTTAACTCAAATTAAATGTATAGACAATAGAACTTTGAAAATCGGACGTTCCAGTAATTCGGACACCAAATTTAGTTGTTATTAAACTTCTTCTTCTAATATACAGACAAAAAATGTCAATCTTGCAACATTGAAAACAATATTGAATAAAATAGATTAAAACATGTACAAATGAATTAGAAATCCTTACATAATATAAGCCAAGCATTTTAAATTCAGTAGTTCGATACGATAAGGTTTCTTATAGACCAGAACATTGAATGTATCTGCAAACTTTATTCTGTTTGTATTTAAACTAAAAAAAATCTGATGTCATAAGACAAGCAATCATTAAACAAAAGTTAATGTGAGGTTAATGTCAACACAATTCCTGCCCCACACGCCTCTCCCCTTGCCAACAAGCGACACAAGATTTGTGGCAAACATTTCAAAATTTTGAATACATCTTGTTGACATATGTTTTATGCCACAAAGTGACAGAAAAATGTCAAAATTTATTTAATAAAACAAAATTCTGCTTTCGTCAATTGCAGACACGCGACACTTGTCACAAAGGGGGAGGAGTGAGGGGGGCAGACACAACATGATTTGCCATTAAAAGCGTTTGGGCGTTTCTATTATTACTTGTTTCGTATTTATAAAAGTATATTCACTTGTATGGAATTATTTTAATTTGTGCAATTATCTGAGTTCATTGCAGTTCTCCATGCAACTTCACTCAGACTTACCTTCGCGCCGCACAGCCCCTCTTCGCCTTGGCAGGACGCCTGTGGCAGCTGTCATTTAATTCTTCCGTTGAAAACTATAAAATGTCTGCTGTCTATATTTAACTGCTTTCCGATTTGCGGCAGACAAGTGGATTTATTGTTCATGTTGTTGTTGTTGTTGTTCTGCTTCTGCTTCTTCAGCGCTGCCAAAAAGCGCTTGTTGTTGTTGTTGTTGCTGCTGTCGGTTTTATTGGTTTTGGCTTTGGTTTTGTTGCTGCTTCATGTTGTCTGTGCTGCGCAAACCAAAAACAGCATCAATGATACTTTGACTACTTTTTGTTATTGTTGTTGTTGTGGTTCTTAATGTTTTTTATTCGCGCTTTTGCTGCGCAAAAATATACAAATTGAATGCAGATGCGATGCAGCGGCAGCAGCACATGTTGCAAGCAAGCAAGCACGCATCTTTGTCTGTATGTGTGCGTGTGTGTGTGTTTGATTAAAAGTCAACACATGGAAATGTACGCTGTTGTTGTTGTTGTAGTTGCTGTTTAAGTTGTTGCTACTGCAGTGCTAATAAAGTTGAAGTTCATCATCGATGAGAGTGAGGCAGACGCACAAAATATTCGTTGCCACATTAAGGCAACGTAACACAAACACACAGCAACAACAACACTAACAACAGCAACAGCGACATGAAGAAAAACGGCCGAGCGCGTTAATTTCGGTTTTATTGCCGCATCTGCAACGCCCACGTCGCACCCTCTTGTGGCTAACAACAAACAACGCGACAAGAAGTGTGCTTCTTCTTGCACTTTAACGCACATGCGTTGAGTAGTCTTCTTCCTCTTCTTTGTGCATTAGATGTCTCGTCGCTGTCGACGCCGCCGACGCCGTCGTGCTGATCGCATGAGATGAAACTATTTTTAGTTGAGTTGTCGCGTGTTGCATGCATTTGACGACTTCGTTGTTGCAATGATTTTGTGACAACAACAACTACAATGCCACCCAGCAGCCAACACCTCCCCCACACACACACACCCACAGTGCAGTGACACTTGAACCGCAACGCTTTTTTAGCACTGTTTGGTTGTTCTCCATCTTTTTTTTTTGGTTTGCCCTGCACTGATTTATAGCCACAAAGTGATAATGTTCTGCTTATGTGCGCGCGGAAATAAAGACTTAACGCCTCGCTTACAACAACCAACCGATCGACCAACAACAAACAAGTTCTCATATTGCTTGGATTACAATACGAAAGAAAGATCAGCAAAACTGTCTTACAAAAAGTTACTTGTTAGTTGGACGCCATGACAGCTTTATGAGCTTCAGCGACCGCAGTGTGGCGCTTGAAACGAGTGAATAGCACAGCGGGAAGAAGAAGGGACGGTTCTAGAAAAGAAGCATTGAAGCCAAAGGCGTCATGCTGCATTGAATAAAACGTGACTCATAAATCTTTTAAAAAACCAAGAATCGAAATTTAATACAACAAACAAAAACGTTCGCTTTCATTTCTTTCACACACATACACACAAACACACACACACACAGAATAGTCATGTTCAAGTAGCGAAACAACGCATCCGCACGGAAGTAAGGAGTGCCCTCGGCCAACAATCGACATTATCATCGACGCCGCCGCATTATTACAATCGACACCATGGACAACGCACGCAGCATCATCATCACCACCATCAACGTCATCATCACAAACGCTGGAGTGGCCGACGTTACTCAATCGTGCATCATGGCCAGCAGCCGCACTACAGCCCTTGGAGCAGCTGGTCAGCATGCGGCGGTGAGGACTGCGTGAAGCGACGCGAGCGTTACTGTCGCCTGAAGCGGAAATGCGGTCATACGAAGCATGTTGAGGAGCGCAAGTGTTGGCGGTAAGTGAAGCGTAAATGAGGTGCGCCCTTTGATAGTACATACATAGTACACTCAATTGACACTCAACTGCATTTTAGCAATGATCTTGATTAATATTTTTGTCATTTCCGCGCAGTTGTCATGCGACATCATCATCATCATCGACGACGCATCATGCTGAGCCGAGCAATGTGCCGTCGACGATCGTCATAAATGCAGCAGCCGCCGCGGCAAGTGGGCCGCAGCAGCAGACGCTTACAACAACAACTGAAGCGCCAATCAAAGTGGAGTATCATGTGCCCGAACATGAGCCGCCAGTGGAAATTGTGCATCCCTTTGTGCCGCCGCACATGCACGACGACATCGAAGACGTCGACATTGACTTCGGAGACAGCGCTGAGAACATGGGCGAGTCCGATTTTTATGTGCTGAAGTCACGCCGCAAAGTGAAGCGTCAGCGACGCAGAAGAAGACCTGTGAAAATTGTGCGCCATGATTACGACCATTTTGATAGCAATGAGTATCTTGAGGATGACGATGATGATGTTGACGAGGACGGCGAAGATGATTATGTGGATTTCACACCAAATGCAGATATATCTGGTGAGGTGCGGCCACGGCACATACGCCATAAACGACGAGGCAACAAGCTGCAACAACGCAGTTTGGCTGCCACGTTCGATGAGAGTGGCGGCGGTGGCGGCATCGAGGGTGATATCTTCCAGTATGAAGACTTTGATTTCGAGCCGGATGGCAGTTCAATTGAGTCATATGAACAACGTGATTACGATGACAGTCCGCGCAATATGAGCAATCAATGGCAACAAGTTGGCAAGGAGCGCGCTACGCCGGAAGCGCTCACACCACGGCACAGGCGCATCTACTCCAAGTGGAGTCGCTGGACAAAATGCTCACCAAAGTGCACGACAAGACGTTACAAGTAAGTGTCCAAAAAACATACACGAATTCTCTCAAGTATAAGCTAACAATTTGTTTGGCAGAAAATGTCGTGTGCGTGAGCAATGCGGCCGCGAAGTGCTGCGTGAGATCGCCTACTGCTACACGGAGGGCAGTTTCTGTCAGCAATGGCTGCAGGCACAAGTCCAGAAGACGCCCGCCTATGATCTGCGACCGGTCACAGCGACGCGGCGCATGGGTGAGGACACGTCCGGCATTTCGAACAATGCGATTGTCAGCGATTACATAATGAATGGCAAAGGTTATCGCGGTCCGGAGTACACGCCCATGAAGCTCAAGTGCGGCATACCGCCGATACGAAGTCACAAGCGCAATATGTACAACATGCTGAAGATTATCGGCGGTAAGGCGTCGCGCAAGGGCGAATGGCCGTGGCAGGTGGCCATCTTCAATCGCTTCAAGGTATGTTCGATTTGATGTTGCAGCGTTACATCTGCGTGGCTCATCGCAAACTTTCACTTGCAGGAAGCTTTCTGCGGCGGCACTTTGATTGCGCCACAATGGGTGCTCACCGCTGCGCATTGTGTGCGCAAAGTGCTCTATGTGCGCATTGGCGAACACAATTTGGACTTTGAGGATGGCACTGAGGTGCAATTGCGCGTGCTAAAGAGTTACAAGCATCCAAGCTTCGACAAGAAGACCGTGGACAGCGATGTCGCATTACTAAGGTCTGCACATGGTTAACATTCGTAATGCATAAATCTTTATATATAAGTAACTCCACAGATTGCCGAAGCCTGTCAACACGACCACTTGGATTGGCTTCTCCTGTCTGCCGCGCCCGTATCAACCGCTGCCGAAGAATGTCGACTGCACTGTGATCGGCTGGGGCAAGCGACGCAATCGCGATGTCGCCGGCACAAGTGTACTGCACCAGGCCGAGGTGCCCATCATAACGATGAACAGCTGCCGGCGCGTCTATCACGATTACACAATAACGAAGAACATGTTCTGTGCCGGTCATGAACGTGGTCGTATCGACACCTGCGCCGGCGACTCTGGTGGTCCGTTACTCTGTCGTGATACGACAAAACCGAATCATCCTTGGACTATATTCGGCATCACCTCCTTTGGCGATGGCTGTGCCAAGCGTAATAAATTCGGCATCTATGCGAAAGTGCCCAACTATGTTGACTGGGTGTGGTCTGTCATCAATTGCAATGGCAACTGCAAACTGCATCAGCGTGCCAGTGATCAATAGCGGTAGCAACAACTGCAACCACAACAACAGCAACAGCACTAACAATAATTGGCACATGAGTTATGGCCGCCGATATCGGAGCGCTGAGATCTCTCTTATTACGATTGCCGTCGCTGCCGCGTTACGAGGCAAATGATTTATCGCACATTGTGTGCGCTTGATAAATGATGCTGGGCCAACGTCGCCGCCAGAAACGTCTCAGTTGGCTTGAGCGTCAATAAGTCATGCTGCCTAATTCATCGGCCGACCAGCCGACTGACTTTCGGTCTATCTGTCAGACTGACTTGATCGCGTCAGTTCGATATTAAGTTTTGGGCATTTCTCAAGTGGTTTTTCGTGTTGCCTTTTTTTTTTCGTTTTAGTTTATTTATTTTCTTATTAATAATTGATCTAAGATTATTACCGTTAGTTGTGCGCCTCGTTTTGTGTTGTTATAGTCGTAGCTAATATCAGAGGTAAGCACGTTTCATAATTTCAATTATATCTAATCGCGTGTAGAGTTATTTTTTTCTAATCGAGAGAAACAACAAAATATCAACAAAAAAAAAAAAAACTAATCTTTGCTGAAGAGGCTGTGAAACACTTCGAATGCGTTTCTTATGTGTGTCTACTAATTTAAACCGTGTTTCTTCGATGTTTATCGATCGTAAGTCGTTAAACGCTAAAAACAAATTTAAGTTCCAATAATACTAAAAAAATATAGAATTCTAAGATAATAGCAAAGCTAAGATCTTTTTTGCGTAATTTTGTAAATAATAATAAATTAAATATCTAAAAATATGAAAAGAAGTTGATTTCATTTCTTCCAGTCTTTTTTAAGGGTCAACCATAGCACACGTTTGGTAAAATTGTGACTCTTGCCCCATCAAAATTCCAATTCACCTCACTAAATGGAGTGAGATTCAAATCAATAGAAACACCTGCATGCGCCCGACTTAATGACCTGCTGTCTTAACTCATATTAAAAGCAACCACAACATTCCCCATTGTTAAAAAATAATAATAAAAATTATTTCACAAAACTTCTTTAAGAGCGAAAGAAGATGCCAACCGGAAAAATAAACCCACAGACAAAACTCTCAATGCAAAACATAAAAACAACGAAATGCATACGAAGAAAATTCGTGTAAATAAAATGCTAATTTTAGTACAAATCGCTCTAGAAAGCGAAAATGGTAGCGGATTTCATTAGGAACGGGAACGATTTATTCTTATTTATGTATTCCATCGTTCGGCGTATTCAATTATAGCCCGACTGCATGGCCGGGTCCGCTTCCACTACCGTCGTCGCCGACGCAGCGCTGCTGCCATGGCACGGTTCATGCGTTGATAATAAATCATATTTTGTTTTTATTTTACGGTTTGCTTTCGTTGTCTATGCACTTAAGTGATTTTCAAGATCATTAATCCTGCATAGCTATAGCTCCCTTGCCAATACTTGGGGGAATCGCGTATAAAAATAGTGCTGTGTCGGCGATGTGCCGGCACACCTGACAAACAACGCCGAGATTTATGTGCGGCGGCATGCAAAGGTTAAACGCACACGCACGCATGCACGAGTATGACGCTCCGCTCCACTTGAGGTTTGAGTTGCGGGCGGCTGACAAAGGCTGAGGGTTAATTTTAGCATTAATTAGTACAAATCATTTCAACGACACACTAAATGTAGTAGATTTATTTATAACTAAATTGGTTATAAAAGTATAGTTGGAAAAACAGCGAAATTCAATTCTTTGTTTTTGTAGTTAATCTCATTAAATTCATTTGTGTGCCAATATGATTCAATCCAATTCGTTTCGCTGTTAATTTTCGCTAGTTTAGAATGATCACAAGTGCCCACATGGAAAAAAAAATCATGGTTTTTTTTATAGAAAAATTATGTTTTAGGCATAAATAACAATTAGCTCGACGACGACAATCATCTAGACACCACACGAAGCTACATATTGCACTGCCGGCTAGTCGGATTGGTCCCTTGGGCGTCTATTTGCCCAGCGCATAATGCAACGCTATAGAAACAAAGAGCACAAGTAACGCCACCACAATGCCCAGCATGTACATGGAACGCGACAATTCGGGCCTTGGCAATGTGCTCTGCACGGTGCTCCTTGTGTCCAATTCCAACGACGAATTACCGCTCAAAATTTGCTCATCCGGCAGACCCTCCGTATCAAGATTTATAGTGGACGCATCAACGTCAACATCAAGTATTTGCTTGGCCTGTGCAACCGCAACGGTTGGTGCCTCACCACGAAATATATATTCAGAGAATTGTATGCTCGAATTGGAACCATTTGCTGGTGAGCCCTCCTCCGTGGGCAAGCTGAAGTATACACGCCGCGGTGGTTCGCTGATGTATAGCGCCTCGTTTGAAACATGCGGATCGGTAAGGCCATCACAGTATATTTGGATGCGTGTCAGCAGTGAACGGAGTATGTCGTTTCGTATAAAACGTTTCACATTGCCGAGTGTGTTCCTTGGATTGCAGTAGATACGTGAGGATATGATGCCCGACATGCGCAGCGTGCCGCTGAATTCACGGACTCTGATGTCTGCGTTCTGACTCATCTGACACTTTATTGGCAGCATTATTGAAGCCTTGAGCGTGTCACCGTACGGTTGGTTCTCGTCCTTTTTCTTTTTAACGTAAGCTTGCAGCAGGACCATATCGTCGACAGTTTCATTTTGCAGAAACACTTCGCTGGCATCGAGACTTTGGCGTGCAGCTTTGATAATATTCTGGAATTGTTGCTCAATGTTGATGCGTCGTGATGTATCAAATATGGGATACACATCGTCCACATCGTAGTTGCACTCGAAAGATATCCATTCGAAAGGCTTTTCGACAAAACGGCACTCCATGGGCGAAAATGTGCCACCGCTGGAAAATAGTTTCAATGAAGAAGGTATTAGCATGATTTGTGTGGCTTATTATTGAAAACTAAGGTGCAACTAATGAGCAAATCAAAAGTAGAGTTAAAAAAAAAGAAACAAGTATAGTTCGCATTTTCGTGGCAAATTGAAAAATCAGAATCAGTTTATGGATTTCGTACACATTCCATTTACATTGAGAATAACAGAAAATTGTGGCAAAACGGTATCAAATTAATTCATAAGGAAAAGAAAGAAATTTTATTAATTGAACTAACATTCACTTATAATGTGTAGATATTGAGTTATTTACCATAGAATGCATTTTATTTTCGCCGTAAAATAGGTTTTTTTGCATTGTCTGGCATGGTTTTTTTTTAATATAAATTGAGAGTGAAAAAAAAAGAAAGATTTGGCATTGTTTATACAGCATAAAACTTGGCTTGTGTCAGTTGAAAGCGCTTAGCGCGATTGTAAAATGTGATTTTAATATGTATGTAGTATGTCCCGCCCATACTTGTGAAGGGGCAATAAGGTATCTGTGACTTTCACTTACTTGCTGTAGGTGTAGCTCTTACAAAGTATATTCCTGTTGTTGGGCGTGTAGGCCAAGAAAACATAATCAGTCTGTGCTATATCAGTTGTTGAGGCGCCAAATGCACCCTCGCTTTTTACAAGTAAACTAAAATGTTTAAAACAAAATAAATTAGCACAATTTTCTTATTTTTTAACTGACGTATAATAAAGTTACGCACTCATAAACATCTGCAAAAAGTTTCTTAGCATTCTTGAATTCGTCGCTTTGCTCGTTTACCACCTCCGAACGCACTGAAGACACGAAGAGACCTGCATAGTAACACGACAACTTGTTGAGTCCGGTTAATTTTCTCACTGCACTCACACTCACCCAACACATCAAAGGAACCTGGACACATCTTACTCGCCGAGAGCCATTGTGAGGCCAACGCCTGTGAGTTAATATCATCGACGGTCAGCACCACGTCCGTCAAGTCCTCCAAGTCAGCGTCTTCCTCATTGTTGCGTGCCAGATGCACAACAATTGATTTATCAGGCTCCGCTTGCTGCAATCAAGCAATTATGGAAATTTGTTTATTGATGACGTTAGCATTTGCAACGATGGCAATCACAACCCACATGCCCGATTATAATGCCATAGGCAAATTTGTGTTCCTGTGCACATTTCTGCAAATAACTTTCATCCGCCTTGCTCAGCAGCACTGTGCGCATCTTGGCCAAAGGATTTAATGTAATTAAAAATGCGAATTTTTATTGGTTTGTCACAATTTGCCAGCTTTTCTATGTCTTCTTCTTTCACAAATGTTCGATTGTCAACACACTTTCGACAGTGGTGCCACTTGACTTTTTTTGGTTTGCTCAAACTAAGTTTGCCAGAAAATGTATCAGAATAAAGATATTCGTTTTATTGTCTTAGCTCACAAATGTTTTCGTGAATTTAGTAGATTTTGTTTTAGTAATATCACTTATTGATGCATTTTTATTATCTGGCTTTATTTACACTATAGATTTTTTGTGTAGATTTAGAGAAAATCCAATTAGTAATTATTGTTTTCTAGTTAATTTTAATCATTTACCAATTTAAAAAACATGAAAAATCTATTAGAATTTCTATTTCTCTAAATCTACACAAAATATCTATAGTGTAAACTCAGCTTTAAAGAAGCACTGATGTGTGTAAAAAAAACCATCGATATTATTTTAATGCGACAGTTTTCAACACTATATTTTGTGAGCGCAAACTTTCAAATTTATTTATTTGGCAAATAAAATTTAAACCTTAATCTACTTTTGTCTCTAAGGACGTAAGGCAATTCTATTTTTAAATATTCTAACAATAGCATACATCATTTTCATTTCACAATTAATTGCTTTGTCTCACATATTAATAATACTCAGACAATAGTTAGAGCAACTTTGCTTCGCAAACAATGAACACATTTTTTTTTTTTGCAGTTTTTTACAAAATGTTTTATTTTTATTTAATACCTACTTTGCAGCGTTGTTAACGTTCGAATTAATTTGTTATGGTTTTCTTTAAGTATTTCCATTTTTTTTTTTTTTTCGTGACTTCCCACATAATTACTTATTAGCAAAAACTAATTGGTACAAGAATGATAAAATTTTCATTTTCATTAAACTGTAATATTGATTGAAACAATTTTTAAAACTGTACGTAATCTTCTCAAGCCAACGTTTTAATTAAACTACTGCTATTAACGCTTATGCTAATCATGTATGTGCAGACATATTTGAAAGCGATCTGAAAACGATCGACAAAATTCTAATTTTATTTTGCGTTCGTTTTTAGTCATGTATATTATTAATGTTGGATGTTATAATTGAACCTGATACGGTGCAGTAGTTGGACATATTATAGCCAAATACTGACCATGTTTTTTGAAACTACTATAAAAAGTGACAATTTTAGCGGCAGCACAATTGGTTACAAATAAAAATTTTTGATCATATTCATTGTTTTTTTCATAGACAGGCTGACTGAATGGCTACCTGTCCGCCTGCCAATCTGATTAGACAGCAGTTCTTTCAAAATGTGGGCGTGCGGCGTGTGTGGTAGAATATTACGACGTCGTCTATGCTTTAGTCGACACAGCTGGTGTCGATTCAACCTTTGTCGCTGACGCTTCAGCTCCGGCAGGGCCCTTCTTCTTGCCTTTGCCCTTAATTGGTCCCAGTGGCTGCGCAACAAGATCTTTAAGTTCTTGTTGTGCTATCGCATGTTCGCTGCTAAAGTTCGCAACTTCAAATGGGATGCCGGTAACAAGATTAACACCATTAGGCATGAGCAGCACTGTATGCTTGAATTGTGCAACAATTTCACCTGAAAAAATAAGACAAATTTGTTAACCTCGTTTCAAATCAATCGCATTAAATAATGATAGATAATTGTTGCAGTGGCTTGTTGAGGTTATTGCAAAATAACTGCAACAGCTCAAGACGTCAAAGCAGTAATTTGTTCTAGCAAAATGTCTGGCCGCACAAAGCGATCGAAAGAGTGACCTTAGTACGGAATTAGTCTTGCAAAATTCGTTTCAATATTTCATTACTTACTTGGCTTCTCATAGAGGACTTGGAAGGGTTCGATCATCTTGTGTGATACACACTCGACGACGCCCATGCGCGCTTTTGTCTCCTCTTCGAAGGTGCGAATGTTGAATGGCATATTGCCGTACTTAGTTTTTACCTAACAAAATAATAAATTTAATGTAAGCATAAATATAATGAAAAAGAAAATAAACTTACCTCAGCCAAAAGCGCACGCGATGCTTTCAGTTTAAGCATATAATTTTCCTCCGACTTTTTGTAAATAGATACCTTGGTGTCCTTTTCGCGACCCTGTGAAGTATTTTTTATCGTTTATCATTAAACAAGCAATTAAACAGCCAAATATAATCTAGAAGCTATTTGCAGACGTTCTCAGATCTCATAATCTTACAATCTCCGAGCGACAAACACCTTCGCACTACCAAGATGTGCTCAACTGCGCTAAGAAAGCCGCACAGCAGAAAACGTCAATGAAGACGTTTCATCTCAGCTATACTACAAGCGTTTGACAACTCTCAAGCGCTTTTTTTCATCATTGAACATTTTGCTGGCTTGTAATTGGCATTTAAAAAATTACTTACAATTCCTTCGCCCGAGCTAACAATAACATCGATTGCGTAAACTTCATGCGTTTCGAATGTGCATTTCTCATGTTCCTTTCGTTGCGCCTCGCTGGGGTTTTGTATGATAGTCTTTTCGCCGTCAATTTTGAATTGCTTCAGCTCATGGCTTAACATTCCTTCGATAGGTTTGCACTTGTATGATTCGCTGACTTGTTGCACTGCTTCCGTAATGGTATAATTCTATAAAAAACAAAGAAATATCTAGTAAGTTTAAAACATGAAACACTTTTCAGCCTTGTCTTCAAAGTTTGTGGACAATATGAAAGACCAGTCGCTTCAGGCGATGAACGCGCCTAGTTCACGAGTAATTGCCACATTTGATATTTGCAAGAGTTGAGCAGCCTTACGTCAGGATTTGACGTAAGATGCAAATGGAAAAGCTTGCAATGTCATTGGTATCATTATAAAAAAAAAAAAAATTCAAAACAGTTTGTTGACAACTTAAAAGCTAATCAATCATTAGATTATGCATAATTGATTAAAGTTTAAATTGCCACGTTTTCTCTGTGCAAGTGTTGAGCAGTCTTGGGTCAGTAAATAACACCAGACATTCCGTTGCATGCACTTTGTTTACTTTAAAAATGTTATATATTATTATCCTATACACTTACATTGTTGCCAGATTTGAGCAAGCGCAACGCAGCTTGTACAGCCCAATAGGCAGCCAAGATGACATCAGCTTGGCGACCTGTGACTTTCTTTTCAGGAGTCGCACCCACAACCAGCGTGTGCGCAACTACGGCAATAAAGCCATCAATGTGTGCACCCAAGTCACTACAAATGGAAATAATTTGATAAGACACAAACTTTAGTATGGATTAGTAGCATACATACATTTTAACAACATCGCCTACTTTTAGAATGTAGTCTGCATCATTCTTTGCCGGTGAGAAGTGACAGACACAGTTGTTTACCGAAAGGCATGTTGGGAAAGCGATTCCCTTCTTAAGCTCTTTCTCCTTTTTGTAAACCTTAAAATTGTTTTTCAAAGAATAAAAAAAAATTATTGAGACTTTATTGTTACAACACACACTTCAAATAATAAACGAAAAATTGTCCTCAGATCTCATAATCTTACAATCTCCGGGATTTGGCACAAAGTGCTCGACGCAAGCGCCATGCATACGCAACGGGTGAAAAACGTGTATGCTGGTAGCGTCGGCAGCCATGACAGCTGTCTACGCTGCTAACGTTAAACACATGTAGTACCTCAGACCCTCAAGCGCTGTTTTTTAATCATTGGACTTACAGGACTATCCTCTTACAAACACATATGCACGATCAAACTCACCTTGCCGGTTTCTTCGGTCAGCAGCGTGTCGCCCTTTGTGCAAATCTCGCGCGCGGAGGCATCAGCAACGCACAGTCCAATGACAGCTTTAAGTGTCTCTGATAAATGAGCCAAAAATAGAAAAAGTTATTTCTGTAACTTTACAAGAGACTAAAGAAACAGTCACACGCGGCGCAAACGTCAAACAAGTTTATTGCGTGGCATACTTGAGACATTTAGCACTCCAATTTTGACAGGCTGGCATTAATTTTTTATACAAATAATCTTGATTTAAATGCAAAATCACGTACAGATAATTCCTGCATTAGTTTGAAAATCCTAAACTGATTTTACGTTAAATGCCAAAACAAATTTTGAGGTTAAGCACGCAGCATTTATCCCGCTATGCGCCGCGTGGCTATTTTTCCAAGCGACTCGCTTTCGGCCTCGTTGTCTTTGTGTGCGCTTAGCGATTTCACTTTCACACATACTTGCAGCCCTTTGGGACATATCGAGTGCCATCATAAATAACCTACTTACTGTTTACTATTTCTCCGGCCAATTTGTATTTAGTAACCACCAAATCTTCGGCAATTGTCTTCTCAGGTTCCTTTTCAATTTCCGCCATTTTCACAGACAAAATACCAACGTAAAACTAAACAAATCCACTCCAAATTGGATCGGCTAGTACTGCGATTCGCGTGTGTGTGGAATTCTACTTGCATTTGACAGTAAACAGTGTTGTAAAATAAGCATTCTTTTGAAGACGGCAGCACTTTACAGCACTTGCGAAACAACAAAAGATGATCTGTGCTTGAGGCAGCTTGTCTCATATCTTGAGTCTTGGATGCTCGCATGAGGCACTTTAAAGTTTATTTCAAGTTCCGTGTTTTTGTCTGATCTGGTGTTGATAAGCGCATCACTCCGGTTGAAACAGTGTTACAAGAGTATTGTCATCTTTGCTAGTGGATTTCTTCCAGTCATCCTCCTTAGTCAGTAACTTTTATAAAAATCACCGTATAAATACAAATTATGTCTGTGCGTGTAATTAACGACGATGGCCACTTCCAAGCCGAGTTAGCCTCTGCCGGAATACGCCTAGTGGTGGTGGACTTTACAGCAACTTGGTGCGGACCGTGTCAGAGAATTGCTCCACATTTTGAAATGCTTCCCAATAAGTTTCCAAACGCTATATTTCTGAAAGTTGACGTGGATAAGTGTCAGGACACCGCCGCGGGGCAGGGTGTTTCGGCTATGCCGACTTTTATCTTTTATCGAAACAGAACAAAAATTGATAGAATTCAGGGTGCCGACATAAACGCACTGGAACAAAAAATACAGGACCATATTGGTAGCGCTGGCGGCGATGAAGCTGGCGAGGATTATGGCCAGGGTTTGGTAAGATGTTTTTATGAGATAGTCATATAAAATAATAATTTTTTTTAATATTCTTCCAGATGGAATTGAACAATTTCATCTCGAAGCAAGAGTGCGAATGTCTTAACGAAGCTGATGATCACGTTCTGGCTCATGCATTGTCATCACAGGGAGGTTATCTGCAATCTGATTGTGACGAGCAGCTTATTTTGTCTATTACATTCAACCAAGTTGTGAAAATACACTCGCTGAAATTCAAAGCTCCTCCACAATTGGGACCTAAGGATATAAAGCTGTTCATTAACCAACCGCGCACGATTGACTTTGATATGGCCGAATCAATGAATAGTGTGCAAGATTTGAGGTTTGTAAAATTTTTATGGCTGCCGGACATTAATTAATCCATTATTTCTTTCAGTCTTGCTGAAAAAGATTTGCAAGGCGGCCAACCTGTCAATCTGCGCTATGTGAAATTCCAAAATGTTCAAAACATTCAGATATACGTGAGGAATAATCAATCTGGAGGAGACTTTACGCAAATAGACTTCCTCGGTTTCATTGGTTCGCCCCTCATGACAACAAAGATGAATGACTTCAAACGCGTTGCCGGCAAGAAGGGCGAAAGTCACTAGGCTATCATTGAAAGTGTTGTCAACAAGGGAATTGCGTGTGTGTTTTTACGACTAACATGTTTTTACTTTTCGCTCTAAAAAAATAATAAAAATGCATATGTAACAATAACAGTATAAAAATTGTATCTAAAGTAATGTAAAGTGATGCTCAGAGGCTGCTTTGTTTCCGGTCTATCTCCGAGTTAAGCATATGCCAAGCTTTCTCGGCTTGTTTTTGTGTAAAATCAAAGTCCCACTGAGAACTAAAGACGACGTTGGACTTGGCGACCATCTCGGCATTTGATGGTTGGCTTGTCAAACGTTTGCGGGCCTCCTCTTCGCTTAATTTGTTTCGTGCAATTACGCGACGAACTGCCTCCTCTGGTGGTATAATCATAGACCACACTTCATGGCATTCCGTCTCCCAACCGGCCTTAAGCAACACAGCAGCTTCCAGCACCACGATTCTGGGTATATTTTTAGCATCACCTTCACGTAGCGCGGCCAGTCGCCGTTTCACCTCATTCATCAGCTCTGGCCACACAATGCCATTTAGCATTTCCAACTCCTTAGGATTAGCAAACACAATCGGACCTAATTTCGTTCGATCGATGCGTCCGTCAGCGCCAAGTATTTGATTACCGAAGTGAGCAACTACTTTATCGAAACACACTTGACCCGGCTCATAAATTTCATGTGCTACTATATCACAGTCTATAACATATGCGCCCAATTCACTGAAACGCTTGGCCATTCTACTCTTGCCCGAAGCAATGCCGCCTGTTAGTCCGATGATATAAGGTTTAGCTGGCAAATGAGGTCGCGGCTCCACTTTGCGCAAACGTGTACCCAGCAAATCAATGCGTGTGTTACTAGAGCTCACCTTTGACTCATGTATGCTGTCCTTAATATTGCTTTCGACTATGTCAATTGTGAAAATTTCTAATGGCCGCAAGTTATTCGCAGCTCTCAATTCATTCACCTTTTGACCACCCCGTAGCGTCTCGGCGCTAACGACAATCATATCCATATTAGGATCATGTTGAGTCGGTCCAAAAGGATCGTCTATAGGCACAATATCGTACTCAAGTGTGCAGTCGATTTCCATTAAAAATTCTCGAAGTTGGCGAATGCGCTCCTCGACAGGCAGTATCAGCTCCGGCAATGTTTTAGCTGCAAATAGCGATAAGAATATTGTAAATATGCATAGTCATATCTAATCGAAATCTACCTACTTTTAGTCATCGCAGCCGTCGTTACACCGACTACCAAACGTTTATGTGCACGAATTACTGCTTGCGTCAGGAATATTTTATGACCCAAGTGTATGCGATCAAAGGTGCCTCCCAATACCACCGTTTCGTATTTTTTCAACGATTGCGCCGAGTTGTTACCTTCGAACTCAGAAAGATCATTTGTTTTCATATCATCGAGATAAATCGTTTCCGCCGGTATGTTTAGCTGACTGCGTAACTTGTTACACAGCTCTGGCTGACTTGCGTCCGAGAAGATCATATCCACCGGTTTCAACTTTAGCGCTTCCGGTTGCTTTAATGGACCAACTAGTATGCGCATATCCAATTTATTGCCAATGAGGGCATTGCTGTCCGCATAGAGTTGTGATATCAATCGACCCCAGGTGGGTGATGGAGCTGTTTTTGTTGGTATATTCAGATGTATGTACAGGGAATGGACGTACTTTTCGATAGATCGGATAGATTTGCCAATTTGTTTGGCATTGGACACGACCAACAAACCCGTCGACGCCATCGTTACGTTATTTTCATTAAATGAGCCAACATCGGAAACTTTGCACTTTAAAAATTTGGTTTTAGTTGGCAGCGCGGTACAGTGAATACTGGCTACACGCAACCAAAAATATCAAGCGTTGTTTCAAATCTATGACAAATCTATATCAATTTAGTAAATATAAAAATGTTATATGTTATATGTTATAAAAACATATGAAATTAAATGGTTGGCCAACAATGTTTCGCGTCTCTGGCTGCCGGCAAGCTTGTTTGCCCCACACTCATTTCTCCCACTATTTCACAGTTCAACAGTAATTGCATTTTTAAGCACTGGAAAAACTCGCTTGGTGTGCGCTTGGCGAGAAAAAAAAAAAACAGAAACAAAAACATAAAATTACACGTTTGTAGTCGTTAAATAATTAATAAAATGTCGCGTTTGGCTACGAAAGCTGATGCGAAGAAAGTGGTAAGTTAATAAGGCAGCGTCGGTTGCAGTTAAGGTCTAGTTTTAAGGTTAGTTACTTGAGAGCCACCCACCCTCAATCGGCTTCATTCGATTTTCCAGTAAGTGAACCAAACACACAGCACATAATAAGCACACGGCGCAAAAGTATGGATAACGCTTTAAACAATTCGCGACTACAAAAAATGAGTCACAACGCAACTGTGACCACCACAGGTGGAGCGAATGCACAGCCTATACAAGTGATACCGATGCCGTTGATGACAGCGGGAGCAGCGCAGATTATTATTGGCCAGCAACCGCAGGCACAAGCCGCTGGCTTACAATCCCAACTGATACCGCTGCAAGCCAACCAAATAATGCTACAGCAGCAACAAGCTGCTCCGCAAATGCAAGTGATGCAGCTACCAGACGGACAGACAATATTTTATCAAGCATCACCAACGCCCACAATTGCTATTGATCACACGGGTCAGGCCACGACGATGGCCGCAGCACAAGCAGCAACACCACAATTAATCAACATCAACGGTCAACTGGTACAGATAACATCCGCTGCTCCAAATCCCGCACAAACAGTGGGACAACAGATAATAATGGTGCCTCAAGCAACGATGACTGTGAATGCGGCAGCAGCAGCAGCGACAGCTGCAACCGCACCAACACCGGTAACTGCGACAAGCGGCACACAAACGTCTCAGTCGCAGAGTGTGGCCACCACAACCACTACCATCAATACTGGTACAACTACCTCAGACGCTGCCAGCAACACAACGCCTGCCTCGATGATGGGCGACGACGATAGCAGTAAAGGCGAGGCTGATGAAGAGCCACTCTATGTGAATGCAAAGCAATACAAACGAATACTTATACGAAGGCAGGCGCGCGCCAAACTAGAGTCCCGCATACCCAAGGAACGTTCGAAGTACTTACACGAGTCGCGGCATCGACACGCCATGAATCGTGTACGGGGCGAGGGCGGTCGGTTTCATTCAGCACAAGAAAAAGGCGACGATCACAATGATTCGGGTTCATCGAATATGTCAGGTGGCCAGTCCTCGTCGTCCGGCCTGAGTCGTGCATCTGTGCCACGCGCGCAACCCAAGCTGATAGCGCCGCATCAGACGAGTATAACGATAACGCCAATTAAATAATAATAGTTAACGGTTTTCAAATCGGAATTCAGGTGTTGACTTAAAATGTGTACATTTTTTTAAAACAATTCGGGGAATTGCGTGCGAATTCATATCAAAGCTGAAAATAACGAATACATTATAAGCTCGTAACGATAAGAAAAACGTTTGTCTAAGATTTTATAAAAGTTCGACGCCGTCGCCGTTAGTCGTTGTAGCTTATAGCTACAACTCGTAAATTAGCCGTAATTAAGTCGTAAGAACAAAGTATGCTCAATTAATGAATAAATATATTTATCATATCGAATATAGACCGCCTAATAATGTCGTTGATAAAAGATTGTTTATTTGTGTCTGGGTATAAGCATTTCGGCTTTATTTGCTTTACAGAACTCGGAATTCCTGACACTCACCTATGGCGCCCTGGTCACCCAGATGCTGCGCGACTACGAAAATGTCGAGGATGTCAATAAGCAACTGGAACGCATTGGCTATAACATGGGCATGCGACTTATAGAAGACTTCCTGGCCCGCACTGCCGTTCCGCGCTGTCTCGAGATGCGCGAAACGGCTGATCGCATTCAAAATGCATTTCGCATTTATCTCAATGTACAGCCGACGATCTCAAACTGGTCAGCAGCATCGGATGAATTCTCACTGCTATTCGAAACAAATCCGCTGACTGAATTTGTCGAATTGCCGCCGGATCTGACCAATCTACGTTATAGTTCAATATTGAGCGGTTGTATACGCGGCGCATTGGAGATGGTACAACTGGAGGTGCAGTGCTGGTTCGCGCAGGTGAGTTGCGGCGTTTAGACGTGTACTTTATGTGCGTTTTTGTGTGTGTATATTTGTTTCTCGTTGGTAAAATACAAATTTTGACTCTTTGAATCACTTTTCATCATCACAGGATCAGTTGAAGGGTGACAATGTCACGGAGTTGCGTGTTAAGTTCGTGCGTCGCTTAGAGGAGGCCATACCAGCTGGCGAGGATTAGAGGGCGAGATAAGAAGATAGTGTGGATGTTACACAGGCTGTATATTATATTTATATAGCTTTAGTTTTTAAGCTGCATTCCGCTGCAAGAATTTGTTTAAGGCGCTCGCGCAAATAACTTAAAATCCAAACAACATTTTTAACAATTTTTAGTTTTATTCGACTTTATACAAATTTCTTGAAAAAAATATATGTGTTTGTATGTATATGTTTTTATATATATGTAGAAAAACAAACAATAAGCGATAATTAAAAGAAACGTTAAAAAGCTGGATTTCGTTAGTGTATGTGACAATGTGAGTTAGTTTGAAAGGCGATTTCAAAAGCAGTTTTTACAGCACCTGACACGCCATTTATAAACGGCTTAGTCGATTGGTTCAAAACAAAGATATCATTGGCTGAGCCGACACTTTAATACTCTATGCATGTCTTTGAACTGAACAAATCAAGTGTAAAGAACAAATTTCCATGTATTCAAACACTTGTTTGGCCAGACGTGGTTAAAATTATTGTCAAAAGACTGTATGAAACTCGAATATAAACTATGTACATATATGTATTTACTCTGATGCGTTAAGAGTATCAAAATGCAATTGATATAAAATAAAAATATAATAACAGTTTTAAGAAACAAAACACTTTGGCACATCTAGCAAATACTTAAGGTGAAGACAATACTTGGATTGGACTGATGATCGTTCGTTATACGTTGTGTGATTATTATTTCTTTATAAGATTGGTTTAATTAGCTTGCGTTTGGTTCTGTTGAGGACAAAGCATTAGGTTGAGGTTTCGGCGTGTAAGCACTTTGCGCAACGCTTGCAGCGTTTTAATGCATATGACAACACAGCAGCCGTTGGCCACGCCCTCCGCAGGGCTTTTACACGTGCATGAGGGGCCTTTCAAAGCGTTTGAAGTGGATTTTGTTGTTTGCGAATCAACTGCACCGACGGCGGTGGCCGTATTAGTGGAAGAACAACAACCGCCAGCACTGGCAGCAGGCTTTGTAGTGGAGCAACAGCCACCAACACTGGCAGCAGGCTGAGTAGAGGAGCAACAGCCACCAGTGGTGGCAGCCGGTTTTGTGCCAGTGCTTGAACAACAACTGCTACTGGTAACAGGCGCATTGCCATTAGAGCAACCGCAGCCATTGGCGGGTTGTGTTACATTTGACGTATTGCCGCCGCTACAACAAGCGCTTGTAGTGGTTTTGGGCTTAGATGAGCAACAGCCACCAGCATTGCCATCCGTGTTAGTAGCGGAAGCAGTTGCAGCACCACTACCACCGCCGCAGCAGCCACCACCTGCACGCGCACCACTTCGGCCGCTGTCCATGGAAGCCAAGTTTTGCAGCAACATAGCAACATCCTCAATATTTTGATTCATCGCAGCTTCACGCTTACTCACTGTTTTCTGTTTGCTGCTGCTACTGCAACTTCTTGCTTGAACGGCCACAGGCTTGCCAACCACACGCCTCTCGCTGTTGGTTTGACTCTTTGCACATGACTTGCTATTGTCACAACCGCCGTGACAACTTTGCTTTTGATCACACTTGCAATTGGTGCAACTGCAGATGCCCGCATCTGCTGTGATCTGCTTGAGCGTTGGTTTATTGTTGCGTATGTCCAGTTCAATAAGACCCGAGGCATCGCTAGGTACTTGTTCGGCCTGTTGCAGTGTCTCCTGCAACAGGCTGCTGTTGTTGTCAATGGTCATTAGAATATCATTAAGCAATGATTGCGTTTCCATGTCTTCATCGTTGTCGTATGGATCATCTCTGAGTAGATCTTCAATATTTTGCGCGGTCGGTAATTGATCTAGTATTGGAATTGTCGCTTCACTTGGCGCGTTATTCATTTCAACCTCCATTGGTAGGAGTTCTACTTGACTGATACGATTGTTGTTTACATTTGTGCTGTAATCAGCGACGGCATTAACATGGTTCGATTTCAGGTCAACAAAACTCGGCATTTCCGTCGGCAAGGCCACACAGGCGGAATTCACTGATGCCATCGGCACAATTGGTTTCGATACGAGCACGGCTGTGTCTAGCCATGGGCTGGGTATTTGCTCTTCTGCGGCGTACGACAACTGAAAGGCTTGTGATGTTTCGGGCAGTGTTTGTAGTGGCTCCATTTTTATTGACATGTTGTAGTCCGGTCCAAAATCTTCCTCAAAGAACTCTTCCGTTTTGTATATGCCACTAACATCCGTCAGCGTATTAAGCGCTATGCCGCTGTCATCACTCGTCGGTTCCGTACTTTGGTGACTTGCGGACTCATTTAGCGTCACTGGTGGCGATTGCACGCTCTCTTCATTTTGCAATTCTTCTACACTTTCAGATGTTCGATTCAGTTTCTGCATACGTTTTGATTTCTTCTTTGCGCCGCGCATCATTTGCCTTTGATGTGTTTTTTTATGCGATTTGAGGCTATGCGAGGTGCTAAAAGATTTCTGACAAGTTGTCTCTTCGCATGGATATGGTTTTTCGCCTGTATGTGTGCGCCGATGTGTCTTTAAATGATGTGACGCTGTAAAAGCCTTGCCGCAATCATCTTCCGGGCATTTGTAGGGACGCTCCTGTGTGTGTGTACGCTTATGCTTTTTCAGATCGGACTTTGTTGTAAAGCACTTCTGACACATTTCACAATTAAAGGTTTCGCCATTGTGGAGACGCAGGTGGGCGTGAAGACTATATGATATAAATAGAGATAAGTTGAGACTATCATAAATAAGGTACTTAAGACTCACCGATAACGTGTATTGAAAGCCTTATCACAGCCATTCACTTCGCACTCATAGGGTTTGACTTTGGTGTGTACGCGTACGTGTATTTTTAGACTGTACGATGTTAGAAATGCCTTGCCACAGCCCTCTTCCGTGCACTTGAAGCCGTAGTCGCCTTAAGGAAATTTGCATTTTATGAATCAAGCGTTTGTTTGTTAATTTATAATCGTAGTCAACTCACCCGTGTGCGTCTTCAGATGCGTCCTTAGATTACCAATCGTGCTGTAGCTGCGACTGCAATTCTCATAGTTGCATTTGTAACGACTGAGTGACTCATCCGAGCTCTGAGAAGTTATCAAATCAAAATTAATGCACTTTGTTAAGTCTAAACGGCGCATGCAATGCAAGATGATTTATTTAATTGAATCATACTTGTACATATGTAATAGTAGTAGTAGTAGTAGTCAGAGACGGTCGAAAGAATACTAATTTCTCGTTTCAAGACTTAAGATTTATAAAATACCAATTGGTTAGCGCATGCAGAGTTAGGAAGATTCAGAGGGTGTTGCGGAAAATGTTATGTACACAGTGTGAATCTTTTGCTTGCCATATTTTGATACTGAATACTACGCACCGGCACACGAGGTGTCAACGAGTTGCTACGCCTAAGACAAGTCAAGGCAATCGAATACAGTTCGATGCGTGCAACGTTGCCAACATATTACATGAGTGGGCGTTCGTTGCGTCCGCTGTCAGCTATTGAGGTTATTTTTAGCGTTCCGCTAATTTCTAATTAATAAGTTTATTTGCTGTTTTTTTTTTTTTTTTTTTTTTTGTTTTTGTTTTTTAGTCATTAAATGGCGCTACAAAAAGCATTAGTCATTGAACTTTTAATGTGGGAAACGTTTGTTCTTGGTGTACCTCATACGCGTTTGCCATTAGCAACGAATCCTCCTTTTCCTCGCGATGCAATGCGCCCGGCCGTATGCAAAGGGCGAATTCATCTGTCTGATTATCCTCATTCAGGTAACTAGAAATCAATCCAATTTCGATTGATGCACATTAATATAAAGAACCCAACAAATATCGAAACATTTATATTATTAGCTTTGCAGCAATTCATTAATTCATTTTAGTGTCAGTAGTAAGCATTGCGTGGGGCATATTGGTTTTAGTCTCTTAACCAAGGTGACTTGGCCGGCTTAGCAAAGACAATAACTCACATAAAAGATTACGTGCAACGGTAACAACGATTAGCCGACACTGCGCAGTCGCAGCGTCAAAACAAACGCAAGCAATTGTGAGAAATACCCGACGCCCAGTGGGCTACCTAGAACGTTCGCTACTTTATATGCCAAATTATTAGATTTATATATGGTCATGGTCGAAAAAAAACAAACCAAAAGGAAAAACAAAACATGAAATAAAACACAAAATGTCTAAATAAAACATCAGAAAAACACGAAGACGATGACAACAAACAGCGGCGTGGCAACGACACGGACCGCAGGGAAGGCGGCGCCGCCGTTGGGGTGGCCAATACATTCGATGCCGCCTAACGACGGACGCGTACGGCGTGGTGAGGCGCGAGGTGCGCAAAAGCAGCGTCGAAACGACAAGAAATGAGAAATATGATTGAAGAAACTCACAGTGATAAAAATAGCATGAGAAATGAAAAATTATTGTACTTAAAAAAGTCTTTCCTTACATTTTCAACGTTAAATTTTGATATCGAGAGAAATCTATGCACGTACAAGTGTATTTTTGGGAACTATTGGAACTATTTATAGGCACAAACAAATGTTTCAACTCAGCTATGGGAAAAGAGAGGGCGGCGCGCGCGCAAAGTCCTAGTTACATGCAATGCCATAATTTCAAGTGATTCAGCACGTGAAATTGTACAAAATAAACGTTTAGCAACAGTTTGCAGTACATTGTGAACAATTGTGAATATTTGCCAAATTTCTTATTGGGAATGTTCAGTCTCTAATTAGACAAATTCGACGAATTAAATTGTTTGTGTGGGCAGTGATGTCTGACGAAGTTGTATAGCATCTACATATCAAACATGAGAGCGAGCAGCAGTGGAAAACAAATCAACAGCTGGGATTTGATATAATTTTCTTTTCGGCTATGCTGTGTAAGGCGTGAATGTATTTATTTATGTATGAATGAGTATGTATTTAGAATACAAGCCCACAGCTTAAATTTTTGTGTGTGTATCGAAAAGCTATGCATATGTTCCAAGATGCCAATGCTATAAATAGAGGAGTAGGCGTTTGTTTTAACAAAGCAAGCAAGCAAACAGAAGAACAACAAACAAATTATAAATTGCAATATAGCATGCACTTAGCCTAGGCGTTGGCACTACGCGAACATTGTTCAGAGAATACCTTTGGTGAATTATAAATGCATTAGTTTGTATTTTGCAAGGAGTTGAGGCGGCAGTAAGTGCATTTGGAGTAGCATTAGCATCAGCAACTAGGGCAGTGCTCACAAACCTATTGTCGCCGAGGTTAACCGAAGGCACTTCGGCGTTACTCATTGGTGCGTTCGAAGTCGGTGCCAACATGCTCAGGGATACCATGGTGGGCGGTTGCACTTGTACGAGCTTTTGATTTTGGAACTGGTATTCGAGCGTAAAGCAAATGTCGTCCTTGTTGTCCATATAAGCATTATAATCGTTTGTTGTGTCCGTTACTAAATTATGTGACTCTAATGTCATGTGATTCGTTGGTGTCGTCAGTTCTATGATATGACTTGGCGTGGATGTTGGATGCGTATTGATGGTTATTAATGAGGGTGATGGTATTGGCTGTGATTGTGTGTGCTGGTGTTGTTGTTGTTGCTGTGGAGACTGTGATGTTGGTGAGAGTAAAAGTGCCGTCATTGAGTCTAGGTATCCATCCTGATTCATGATTTCAAGTATGTGCTGTGTAGCCTGTTGCTGTTCTAAAGGGTCCATATATACGGCGTATGTGAGATCCGAACTGTCCGTTAATGAAATGCTTAATTCTAAAGGTTGCAGCACCTGTTGATCATTATTGTTGTTGTTGTATTGGTTTGTCGTCGGCTGCGAATGTTGCTGCTGTTGTTGTTGTTGCTGGTGTCGAATTGCCGTTGCCGCTGATTCATGCGAATTCGACTCGATAGGCGTCAATAACGTCGTCAAGGTCTGTGATTCCGTCAACTGTGTTCGCATATCCTCCAAATCGAAATCGAGCTGCAGCTGTGTCGCGGACGTGGGCGAACACGATAGCGGCGACGTATGCGACATAATGGAGTTGATATCGTAATCCCTACTGTCTGATAACGACGAGGAGTCATTATGCGCGTCCATTGCTGATTTTTAATACTTCTTTTTATCTGGTCTATGTTTATGTTGGAATAATTGTTCGCGACTTTGAATTATTATTACTTTTTTGTACGAGAAAGCAGGAAAAGTATGGAAAATTACGGAAGCGACGTATCAACGACCGAGCAAACGAAAGATAAGACGAAATGTGAGTGAGCGAATAAGAGTTGTTATCAGCGTTGCCAAATCAGACGTATTTACGATGGAACTGACTCAAGACACACGCCATTTCAAGCGAACATAGGCCATCCTCGAAAATGTCACTTGATGAATAAGGGTCGTTATCGATTAAGCACAATCGATATTAAACGGCAATTTCGACCGAGTTCTTGGGAGTCACCCATATTGACATGGTCCAACTGCTGGTGCAACTCGAAGCGACATTGAGCCAACCAGCACTAGTCTTTTTCTTCTTCCCGTTTTCAGAAGCAACTGCGCCATTTTCGACTCAAGTGCCTTTTTCACTGACACAAAAACACACTGAAACATATTTAAGCAAGTTTTACTATTGAAAAGTCACATAACAAAACGCATCTTTTAAAGCATGCGATAAATCACAGTTTAGAAGAAGGCATTCGTGTGTAGCAGCGCCGACGTCTTCTCATTTGGCGGGCTAGAGAGACAATCGATGCTTGGTGCATCGATGTTTTTCGATATTTCTTAAGAAAAATCTATCAAAGTCGATGAGTCATCGATAAGTACGTAGCTCATTTGGTGGGTGGGTTCTCAGAACGATTTCGTGAATGAGAGCTCTGTTTCCATATTTCGGCATCGATTTCATCATTATTTGTACAAACATAGAATGCTAACTTCTTCTTGAGTGAGCGACTCTTGTGTTTTTGTCTTTACAGGTCTGTTAGCCACACTTACGTTTTTCCTTCATTCCGTCTCATTTAGAAATCCCACTGTTAATAACCAATAATAACAGAAATACTCAATGTGACTAACATGCTAGGGCTACAGCATTATTATTTTGGCTGTCAAAAAGGAGCCAGTGCTGTTAAAGACTAACAGCTCTGTTAGCCCCATTTAGAGGCGGCTTTTTCTATAGTCTTATCTCGCTTTTCTAGTCCCTTCTCCTTCTCGCTTTTGTTAATTAACAGAATACTGACTGTTCTTAACATTCTTAGTCTGGCCTTGGTGGGTGGAGGCGTCGTCCTAAGGTTAAAAAAAAAAATAATAATTGACAGGTGCTAGGCATTGGCACAGATGCGAAAATGGCTGCATTGAAAGCGCCTTCTCTGCAGTCCTTGCTTGAGTCCGACCGTGGCTCAACAGATAGCTTGCTCGCGGAATCTCTCCAGCTGGACTTTGAAGACGACGTAAGTGTGTGTGGGGATTATAATGCAATCTGGAAGGTTAGATTTTCGTTTTGTTTTTGCTAGTTGGACGATATAGAGTATTCTATTCCGCCGACGGATGTATTGCCAACGCTAGAGACTGTGCTGAGCGAATTCGAGGCGGACTCGGATGTCGCATCAGAGTTGGGTCTACCAATGGCAACTCCTACGCCGTCGATTGCCGAGGATGGCGCAGTACGCGGTGATGGACGTGTTGGCGGTGGTTCAATTATGCGTTATACATTATTTCACGGCATTTCTGCACAGTTGGCATCTGCAATAGAACGAGTCAATGCCGGAAATGCGACTGCGTGTGCCGTTTCTGCGAACATAGCCGTTGGCACTTCACACGGACACATTCTCAACTTTGATGTGACACAAACTCTACGGTGGGCACACCAAGATAAGCATGGCCAGGGTGCTGTTTCATCCTTGGCCTTTAATGCCGAGTGCACACGTTTGCTGGCGGGTTTCGCTCGCGGTCTTGTCTTAATGCTTGACACACAGTCGGGCGATGCACTGCGTGAACTTTTCGACGTCATAACGCCAAACTCAGGAGTTCTCCACGTCAAGTGGACTTCACGCTCGTCTTTGGCAATATGCGCCGATTCAGGAGGTTCCGTGTGGTCTTTGAGTTTTACACGCAAACTTGGAATTAGAAGCTGTACTTCGCGTTGCCTTTTTAGTGGTGCACGCGGCGAAGTCTGTGCCGTTGAACCACTTATCATGGACGGCAGTAACCATCACGATCTGGATCAATATTGCATTGTTGCACTGGCTACGCTCTCTAAGTACTTCATTGTCACAATACGTCCGCGACTGAAAGTAATTAAATATCACGCACTGCAAGGACCTCCTAATTGTCTCCCACTACTTGCGTGGCATTTAGTGCTGATACAAGCGGCTGACACGTCACGTTCGGTGGATCCCGTTCTGGTAGTTGGACGCGGCAATCAGTTGTTCTTTCATCAACTGTTTGTTTCGAATGGTCGCATAACGCTGCTCTACCTACGTCACGTACAGCTGCAACCAAATCTGCTCTATGCGCACTGGCTTGGACCAAAATGTGTAGCTACGTTCGATACCTCAGAGATATTGCATTTAATAGATGTACGTTCTAGCAAAGAGTTAGAGTGCATTGACATGGCAAATGCCGGTTTAGTTTATGGTTCTGCCTTATTCAAGGGATTGGCAACCGGTGGCAACGTATCGCCTGCATTCGCTCTTGCGGGCACAAACGCTTGCTACAACTCAATCGTGGCACGTGGTACACAATTGTATATACTTGGCGCTCGAACCTTGCACATAATTGGCGTACGCACGTGGTCGGACCGCATTAGTTATTTGGTAAGCACTTATTTTATCAAATTTGCTACTGTTTCTATTTCTAATTGTGTATTTTGCAGGTGAAAAACCACCGATGGCAAGAAGCATGTAATCTTGCTTTGGACGGTTACCTCGCCTCTTCCGCTCGTCCGCGAAAGCGCGCACAAGCCAAAGAACGCATTATTATGTTGTTTAGAGAGTACATTGTTACTTCAGCGCGCGCGCCAGATTACTGCCTTGGTGGCATCGTGAAATGCTTGATTGCTGTCGGTGAACTTGATATGCTATGGTCTCAGTTGTGGGATCGTTTGCACGGTTCCCTCACGGATCTCTTCCTACGACACATCTCGGATCACATAGAAAACGAAGAAATATCGTCAGTTAATCCAGTGATTTCACAAGCGCTGGTCGACTATTGGCTGCAACATGATCCGGCGAAGTTGGAGGAATTGATATTAAAACTGGATTGGACTTGTTTGGATCTCAATCAGGTGCTGAAGGCCGTAAAGCAACACAAGTTGTACCGTGCGCAATTATATCTTAATACTCACGCACTCAATGATTATGTCGTTGCGCTTACGGAGTTGGTGCCACAAATAGCTGAAGCTGATACACCAGATTTGGGCAACTGTTTACTTGTCTACATTTCAAGTTGTTTGGCTGGACGTGGCTATCCAACCGGCGACATTCCTGACGAGCAGATTCAACAGGTTAAGAACGATGTACTACGCTGCCTGACTTCCATGCATTCCAGTTTGAACGAAGCAAACGAATCTGTTTATCCTTATCTTCGCGCTCTACTCAAGTTCGATACACGTGAGACACTGAATGTAATCTCATTGGCATTTCAGGAAAAAGAGTTCAGTAACGAGTTAGGTTTTTCGCATCGTAAACGAATCATTTATATATTGCTGGAAATTATGACACCCGAAAATGCTACGGTGAGTAATTGATGTCGTTTTCATATGAGTCATGCATTAATTTGTTCAAATTGCTTATTAGTGGGCGGAAATTGGTTGCCTTCTGAACTTTATTGCCCAGCAAATCTCACAACAATGCTTGCCCCGCGATCGTCAACTACTAGAACAGGTGCTTAACTACTTGGCTAAGGAACACATAGAGAATGAGAGCACTCGTCAGCATTCAGAACGGGAGAACGCCTGGCATGAACTTCTGACAAATAATTGCCTCACGGAGATAAGCGATACTGAGACACAACTTCAAATGGCACAGCGTGCGCGTTGCTACTTTGTCGTGGAATATCTACTGGAGCGTCTGCATCGTTATGGCAACATCTTGGATTGTTACCTCGAGAATAGCACCAGACATGACACCATGTATGCTTACATCGAACGTTATACGGCTGTACCCGAACGACAGATTTATGTTCAATTCCGTAAACATTTGAAACGCTTGATTGAGATAAATGTGTCGGAGACAACACGCATAGTGGCGCTGCATTATTTAGCTCAGTTAAATGACTTGCTGGAACTCTTGGTGCCTGACGAAAAGCTGCTCTTTATCTTCTTAGAATGCCTACATAAGCGGCATACGGTCTTAACTGCCGAGCAGTACGAACGCTTGTTGGATTTGTACTGCAAATATGAAAATTCAGAAATTGTCGAAAAGTTCCTAAGATCAACCGAGGGTTATCGCAATGCGAATGCGGTGACCATTGTAAAACGCTACAAGCTAACTAAAGCGCACATCTATCTCGCAGAGCGAACCAACAATTATGTAGAGGCATTCCAACTTGGCATGTCTTTGTTGACGGATGCGAAGCAAGAAGAGGAGTCAGTCGAGCACGCCCAACAAATCGCAAAAGTGTTAGCACGTGGCGCTAATGTCTTGTCCGTCCAAGAGCTTGAAGATTGTTGGTTTACACTGTTGAAGCATATACTACCAAGGCCGGATTTGCAATCACTAACGAAATCAATGCTGCACGCTGCTTCACAGCACGTTGATCTACACAAACTGGTGCAATTGGTCATGAATATGCACAATGTGTCCGGTAGTTTTGGTGACATTAAAGATCTGTTGATGAGCATGATTTCTTATTCACGCGATCGTACTGAGGCGTTAAGCAACGATGCCAAAATATTGGGTCAGCAGTTGCATACTGAATTCGCAAGGCAACGTAAAGAGGCCTGCCGTGGCTTGTGGGTGACAATGATGCGTTGCGTTATCTGCAAGGAACGTTTGCACGATCAGTCAGATGTCGTAGTGCTCGGTCGTTGTGCGCACTCCATGCATGAACGTTGCTTTAAAGAATTCGCAGAAGCAGCGATAGCTAAGGTTAGCGAGTGCAACGGTCATGACAGTGTTGTGCCGTCGCCATATCACTGCCCGTGCTGTCGCATCGAACTGTCTGAGCAATATTTTACGCAAACTACTAAGTTGTCACGATCTAGTCATAGTCAATTCACGCGTGCGACTCAACGTGAGCAGACGCCATCCACTGAGCTCGGCGTACTCCAATTGAAAGCGCCACCGCGTCGATTTTGTTGACCATTGTTTTCGAAAGATCATTTATAGATAGATTAGATATATAAATGTGTAATCCAATGTGTAAATAACTACATATAAAGTATTATTAGTTAAAATAATTATTGCTATTTATAAATAATAAATCAATTTTATTGCAAACCAGATTCGAATCCATTAACCGTTCTACGGCGTTGCAATGTTGTCCGCGGGGAACAGTTGGTTGTAGTGTTGTATGAATTCATTGCATTGCTCCGCTGTAGATTGGGTAGAAACTTTTTTCAGTATTAGAGCAAAGTGTTGTTGGTTCGTAAATATTTACTTACATTTGGGGAAACATTGTGTTTCGTATTGGCGAAGATTGCGCATTTGGAAGTATCTGAAGACACTATGAAAGATTAAATCATCCTTGGTTTTCAGTGCTGCTTCAAGAAATTTGCGTGCGGGTATTTTATCGCTACCCAATGAGTTTTTGGCCAGCCGTAGTGCATCGATCACTTTGCCCTGACCCAAGAGTACTTCGACAATAATCTGTAATTAAAAGCCTTAGTTTATATGATTCGTAATGAAAAAAATACTTACTTCATGTGCTTGAATTTTGCCAAGCATGTCCATGGCCACCTGTGAAATGGCCGCATCAACGTCGGAATGTGAGAGCAAATAACATGCAATCGATTTCGACTCTAATAGCATAGAATAGCTGACGAGTCTTCGTAACGTATCAAAGTTTCTATTGTGTATCAGTTCGCTTATGATCGTTTTGGTGAGATCCTCTTGTGCGGAAATATTAAATTTGTTAAGAGATTGTAAATAGAGCATGAGTACAGTTTCCGCATATGGTCGTCCGACAATCGGCTGGAAGATGTGTGAGTGCATGTCTGATTGCTCTATAAGCACAATCGGTGGTGCAGGTAATTTCGGTGAGCTCTTCACACTGGAAGGTTGTGCAGTCTGCGTTTGTAGCTCAATGTGTATCCAGGAACTGAAAAATAGTAATTTTAATAAAAAAAAATTATAGATTCGTTTTGTAATACACTCACGCATATACTTTGTTGATTTTGTTAAATATGGTCTCCACCACAGGTAACAGTCTGCCATTGTACTGCTCATTCAACATCTGGCGCAGCACCTTCAATAAAACTGCTTTGCCACCACTGCGTTGTAGCAGAAACTCAGTTAATCGGATACGATCCGATAGCATTGAGCAAAGCGGCTCAATGCATAAACCCAAATACCACATGCATCCCAACTTGGCATCGATGACGATGTTCGGTTGAAAAAGTACCCATGTGGTTGAATCTATGTTCAAAAGAGAATTGAAAATCATTCAATCTCACACACAAATATAATTACTTACACAATTCACATGGCATTATTTGACCATCCGGCGATAGCGATGGGAGCTTTAAACCAAAGGGGCGTATCGATTTGCCTGGTATGATGGGCGCATGATAAGTAACCTCATTTATCACTTCGCCAGACAATGCGATATCAAAGAGCAATGAGGTCGCAGAGGCTTGATGATGTACAACAATAATATTATCCACAGTGTTAATCGCAAAGCGGCCCGTAAGGCCCAAGCGCAGCACATGACATTTTCGTGGGGCTAGACCAGGGCCATTCAGTAGATGCACTTCTACTTCCATCATGCCGCTGGTGGAGTTGGTCTGAAGTATAAAGACCGCCATGATGCCATAAACTTGTCCGAGTGTCACCTTACTTTCTTGCACCTCGCCACTTGAGCTTGTTACTATTAGGATGTGAAAATGCAGAACTCATGAATATATATATATGTAAATTTATACTTCTTACATTCAACTTTGGGTAACTTGGTTATCGTCTTCTGTTTAATTAACACTGGAATCAATGCGTTACTATCTGTAGTACAAAGAAGTGCCACATTTGCATCACAGCACCATGCAAACCAGTTGATACTGATGCTCAGCGCCTTTGTAGAGCGCAACTGGCGTTTCTCTGGCATTATCGTAAAGATTTCCACTCCTGTGTTTGATATAAGAGCACACTCACGATTATGCACCCAGACAAAACCATAAATGGTAGTTTTAACTTGGTGCACAATAATGTCCTGCAATTGCGGTTGATCGCCTTGAAAACATAAAAATTCCACCGCATTTTCTTTACGTTGAACGGCAAGAATTTGATTATCTGGTGAAAACTTTATGGATCGTATAGCGCCGCCACGATCACTCATGCAAAACGAGATTACAGCGTCCTCAGTAGGTCCCTTCACAACAACACCAGTCGCTCCACCGGACCGTACAGCAAAGATCTGCAATAATGTGGGCGTTTTTGTAAGCCTCTCAATTAAGTTTGGCTTCTATAACATACTTGCTTATTCGAGTCATCGAAGAACACGTTAGTTAACTGGCTAACGGAATCAAAGCGAATGGGATTACTGGACAATTCTATGTAGTTCACCTGGCCGTTGTTGTCCATGTTGGAATAGTATCACACTGTGTTCCAAACTTTCGTTTAATTCCTTTGTTCCTTTGATACTGGAATGGTCAGCTGATTTCAAAAATGCAGCCCTGCGGTCAGCTGTTAATGTTTTTCGACTTTTTGGTGCTTTTGGGAAATTTAAATAGTTTGATTTGCACGTAGATAGGGTAAAATTGATAAAGACAAATGAAAATCGAAAATTTAATCGACTTATGTCGCGCTTGTTTGTCTACGGTGGAAGCCAGTGACAGCTACAATTTATTTGATATACCGGAGTTGTCCAGTAAATTTCAAGAATGCACTGCACTTACGCTGGAGATGACTTCTCCAAATATGTTGTGCCCAAAGTGTTACACCAAAGTGCACGACTTTCAGGAATTTCGAGATATGTGCATAGAGTCAGACAAAAAAATTCAGAATACTTTCTTAGATAAGGTACCGGCTGAACTTGACGACGAGAAGCCAGTGATTGACTTGGAAGATGCAACCAACACAGTAGTAGAGGAAATTGAGGAAATCAATGCTGATTACAAGGCTCGTCGAAAAAAGGGACGAAAAATAAAAGTCGAAACAGACCCTTTAGTGGTTCTTGATAAGGGAAATCCGGCTGAGCAACTCAATGAAATCGTTAGTAATGGAATTATACGACGTCGACCAGGACGACCGCCGAAGCAACCAAAACAGTTATGTGTTGATGATGCCTTAGCGCTTCTTGCGTCAGCATCAAAAGAAGAGAAGCAAGAGGTAGCTTCGAAGGATACTGCAGAAGCCGTTGATACTGAAACTCTGTGCCCAAAGAAAGGACGTCCGTTGAAGATTAAAAAAATAACGAAGAAGAAGGCCAAATCTAGGGTTGGCTCCAGGTTGTCGTCAACTTTTAGAAAGGTAAACTATAGAATTAAATTTTTGCCTAACAATCATTAAACGATGTTTTTCTCCAGAAAAATACACGCGCAAAGCTGAAAGTAGAGACTACCATATTCAAATGCGATTTGTGCACAAAACGTTTTTTATCCGAACATTGCCTTATCGCCCACAAACGAACACACGACGGCCTTGTGCCTTACCCTTGTACATATGATGGCTGTGACAAGGGATTTAATCGACTACATCACCTCTCAAGACATCTTGAAACTCATGAGGGTAATAATGACAAATACGTATGCGACCAGTCGGGTTGCGTCAGAGAGTACAAAAATAAAACGGCTTTAATCGATCATATGCAAAAATATCACAATATTACTCCCGATTATGAACCACAGAGTTGTAACAAATTTGCTTGCGACCAAGTGGGTTGCTTCCGAGAGTACAAAAATAAATCGGCTTTAGTCTACCATATGCGCAAAAATCACAATATTGGCCCCGAATTTGAACCACAGATTTGTGAGATATGCGGCAACTTCTTTAAAACGGCAGCCATACTTAAAGAGCACCGCTTTACCCACCGAGACAAACTAGAACTCCCATATGTATGCGAAAAGCCCGGCTGTGCGCGTCGTTTCGCTACAAAAGATCGACTCAGAGTGCATATGATGCGCCACGATGGCATCAAAAGATATGTTTGTCCTCACTGCGGTTTGCGTAAGACCACAAGTGGTGAGCTTAAGGTGCACATCAACTATCATACTCTGGAACGCACCTGGACGTGCCAATATTGTAATAAGATATTCAACAGAGTTGGCAATCTAAATATGCATGTACGCACAGTTCACGAAAGAGCAAAGGACTATGCATGCCGCTATTGTGAACGAACATTTGGCAAGTTGTACACTCGCAAATGCCATGAGATGACGCACACTGGCGAGAGACCACATGAATGTGGCGAATGTGGAAAACGGTTTACACAAATGTCAGCTTTGAATACCCATCGGAAATTACACCTCAAGCAACGCAAGGGTTCTATTATAAATGATGATTTGATAGAACACATTACGGCTCAAGAGTAAAAGAAAGTAACCTAAGATAGTGAAAGGCGAAAATGCATTTTCAATCGTTGTCATACGTAATTTGTTCAGTATAACATTAAATAAAATAAGATAAAAGTAAACAAAATCAGCAGTTTGTTGTTTTTCTTTTTCCATTTTTCCCAAACATTTAGCCATGCTTCCTCTTCTGACGTCGTCGCTCAGCTGATTTGTCGGAAGCAGCGTTGCAACAGATGTTTTCATATCTACTAGACTTTAGTTGTTTTGAATTTCGAAAGTTCACAAAGTTTAGTTTATTAACAAATTATGCGCAAGAAGTCGAAGTTGTGGCTACTGGAAGAGGATAGACTAAATGACATATGTCGGGCCTGCTTAGTAGAGCTGGGCGCCGCTGATAAGCACAATCTTTTCCAAGCCTTAGAACTCGTTAACAAATTCAATGCCTGCACAACATTGTCCCCGGAGATGGAGGACAACCTGCCAGTTGGCATATGCACAAACTGTTACAATAAACTGTATGAATTTCAAGAATTCAGGAATATGTGCATAGCGTCGGACAAAGAGTTGCGAGAGCTGCTGGCCAAAAAGACTGTTTTGTGTTTCGATGATGAGAAGCCAGTTTTTGATTTGGACAAACAGACAAATGTGGCAATCACTATCTCAGAGACAGAAGTGTTATTGGCGACGGAAAATACCAAAAAAGATAAGATCAAGAGTTGCGTGCGACGTCAGAGGGGCCGACCGACAAAAGACCAGGAAAGTGAAGCACCAACGGAATTATTGACTAAAGAGAACACAAATAAAAATTGTGTAAAGGAAATTGATAACCAAAAATTATCAACAAGTCATTCATGTAATCTCGAAGAAATTGTAAGTGAATTTACTTTTGAAATCAGCTATTCATTCATCGATATTCAATTGCAGCAAAATCCACTTAAAGGCAATACACCACCTACTATTTACAAATGTGACCGCTGTCCAACGCGTTTCTTCGCAGAACACCGTCTTGTAGCGCACAAACGTGGCCACGACGGTCTGGTCCCCTACCCATGCACTCAGACCGGTTGCGACCGGGGCTTTAATCGGCTGCATTGCCTTTCCGAACATCTCAAGCAACACAAGGGCACCAATCGTTGGTACGCCTGCGAGCAGACCGGCTGCACCAAAGTGTACAAGCACAAGCCGACGCTTGTCATGCATCTACGCAAATATCATAAAGTCGGACCCGAACTTAAGTCACACGTTTGCGAGATTTGTGGCAAAGTTTTCAAATCATCGGCAATACTCAATGACCATCGTTACACGCATCGTGACAAATCAGAGCTGCCGCACGCGTGCCAAGAACCCGAGTGTCTGCGTCGATTTTCCAACAAGGAGAAGTTAAAAGTGCACATGATGCGTCACGCTGGTATCAAGAATTTCGTATGCCCACACTGTGGCATGCGCAAGACAACACGCAACGAGCTCAAAATACACATCAACTATCATACGTTGGAACGCACATGGCCGTGTCGCTACTGTGCCAAAGTGTGCAACAGCGCAGGCAATCTCAAGATGCACGTGCGTACAGTGCACGAACGTGCCAAGGACTATGCATGCCGTTTTTGCGAGCGCACATTTGGCAAACCCGATACACGCAAATACCATGAGATGACCCACACAGGCGAAAAGCCGCACGTCTGCGATGAGTGTGGCAAACGTTTCACGCAGCCGGCTGCGTTACGCACACACCGAAAAATACACATGAGGCAACAGCACAATGAGCAGAAGAGCGTGGAAAAAGTTGCAGCGATGAATGATAACTCCCCGGTTACGTTGGATGTGACGCACACGTAGTTAATTAGTCATTTAAACAAACCAAAAAACACATTTCATTGTTTTCATAAATAATTGCATGTATTTACTACAAAAGTACTCTAACATATACATACTTGTTGAAGAAACTTAAGAAAAAAGAAATAACTTATATACAAAGATTCAACTTAAAAACAAAACTAAAACATTTCCACATACACACATATATATGTATGTATGTACATATGTAAACATGTATGATTCTAATACAAAGTTCGTCGATATGCCTCCACTACTTTTCAAATGATCTATATTCTTTATGTGCAGCTATTGAAAATGTAATTTTCGCTCGTTTTTGTTTCCTTTCTATTACGACATGCAAGTATACATAAATAAATTCATTATTTATTTCATTAATTTTCTTTTTTTTTTGTTTTTTCTTTAATAAAATCGTTGTAAATATGCATTTATTTTCTGTTTTGTGTAAATATGTTTTTGTTATTAAATATTTTTTTTTATTTTTATTTGTTATTTATCATATTTCATTTAACATGCTATACAACACGACACGACATAAAGGCCAGAAAGATCGAATCGAAAATCGGTGTTGAAAAGTTGCAATTTGAAAATTTTGCGCTAAACATTTTTAGAAAATGTTTAATTAAAATTAATAATAATGATAATAATAATAAGAATATTTAGGCTAAATATCACCCACGATTATATCGTTGCATTAACACTATATAAAAACTAGAACTATATATATATATATATATGCCAATTTTATGTATACATAGCTGTACATACACATAACTATAAACCACACTATATAATACAAATGCCCCAAAATCTGTACTGCTGCCCTTCAAATACATAACTTAAATAACTAGCATAGAATTATGTATGTATGTATGTAAATGTATGCGTGTATGTATGTGTAAGTCTGTGTGTGTATATATAACTATGAACCTGTGTGTGTGTGTGTGTGTTTTTTTTGTTTATGTATAAATAACGTTTATAATTTAAGCTCGCTGAATTAATATTATTTAATTTTTTTTGTTTTTAATATTTTTATGTCGTAAAACTTAGTCGTATTGTAAGAGGCAAACGACTTTTTCAGACATAGTCAGAGGGCACGGTTGTCGTGCTTGTCTCATTGATGGCCGCCAGTCTTGGTATTCGTCTTTGTGTCGATGTAGCCGGTGGCGCTGTGGGATCGCAGACAGGCAAGCCGCTGGTTGTAGCAATTGCGCCTGCAGCGCCAGCATTGGCGCCACCATGCTCGGCCCAATTGGGCAATGGCTGTGACATCACATTCAGTCCAACCACCTCATATGCGCCCTGATTGCCACCACTGCCGCTGGCACCGCCGGGCATTGCGGTCACCGAGAGATCTGAGTAATAAGCGCTACTGGGTGCCGATGAGACGACCATTGGAATGTCTTGCTCGTGGCCCTGGAAATTGTATTTCTGTGAAAATGAAATTTTGAATATTAATTATTCATACGTCGAATTATGCTAGAAAACATACCTCGCCACATTGACTGTACGCTGTATTCTGATATGATGGATTGGCTGAACGCACCGATTCACGATCCAATTCCGCATAGAGCGCTTCACTCACACCCACCGGACTGTAAGCATCATCCATATGCGTATAATGATTTTCGGCCGGCGATGACGATGGCGGTCCAATCTGATCGGGTCCACCGGCCGAGGAGCGTCGACTGCCGCCCAGCCAAGTCCAGACGCCGGAGTTGCTGGTCGGTCGACGTATGCTATCCGCCGAGTGTTTAATCGAGATTGGCGAACGATTCTGTGCGCCATTGCGATTGTTGCGACACCACCACGGCTGCTGGCGGCCACCTGTAATAAACATGAGTGTGCGCCATTTGGCATAACACATTTTTAGTCTTTCAAATCAATACAATAATAATAATAAAACAATAGAATACAATTCAATACGATTCGTTACGTTTAAAAAATCGTTGCAATTCGATTGGTTGCAATTTTCACGTCACATAAATCACACATTCACCCAGCCTTCGGGGGCACAAAGCAAAGCCTTTTGTCGCGCCATTCCATTCCATTCCAATGAATGCACGTTCGGTTGCATTCTAGAACGTTTCAGTGCGGTAGCAACTTGCCAAATGGTCACCCTAGCCATTGTTTAAGCATACGCTGGCATTTCATGAATCACACACAAAAATGCAAGCAGCAAAACAACAAAATAACGAAATAACAACAAATGTTGTTTTTGTAATTCATTTCTGAGGCAAAAACAAAAGAAAATTGCTCATCATTCGTTAATTTTATGGTTTTCATTTTTCATGTTGATGTGTTGTTGATTACATGTGACATTTGCGCCTCGGGACTGTTATCAAAACTTCATTACGACTTCATTACACATGTCGAATGGTTTTTGAAAAGCAACGAAACTTGTTTTTTGCACTTTTGTGTAAAAAAAGACGACATTTACACGTTCGTGCTTACACGCCTGGCGACTTGCCGCCCCCTTGGCGCCCGATGCTTTTCATATTATGTACGACACAAATATGCATATTGCAGCCAAAATTGTACACACTAAAACACTCGAAAAATACAAAAGCCAAAAAACCAAAACAACAACAAAATAAATAAAATAAAATTTAAGCGTTGCCTGCCATAAGTGAGATAAGCGCTCGCAGATAAGTTGCCGTCTACTTATGTATGAATGTGGCACGTCGCTGTTGTCATCGTTGTTGTTGTTGTTGTGTTGTTTTGTATTGCGGATTTACTAACTTGCCACTTGGTGGCATTCATTGGCTTGACAAAAATAATAAAACAACAACAATAACAGCAAAAAATGAAATCGTAAGTGTTGTCGCCTAAGTCGTTAAAGCCACGGTAGCAACATCGTTAACAACACTTACAAAGCCAAACAAAAACAACAACAACAACAACACTGCAAGCAGAAAAAACAGCCATTAAATGCACTACTGTGTCGCAGAATCGGTCGTCCGTCTGTCCACTTGTCCGGCCAACCAAATGACTGACATTCAGATGCATTTATGCAGATATTAATGTGCCGTGTATCTGAACATTTCGCATTGGCTATTTATGCATGCGATACGCGGCCGGCCGTTTGTGGCCGTTGCGCGTAATCGCTAAAAATTGTACGAGCATGTATAGCACGAAAACTAAAAAAAATTAAACACACACATATGTATAAATAAATAAGCAGAAAAAAATAAAACACACACACACACATGCACACTCATTCACTATCACTTTACGTCGCCTGTACATGAGTACGCGCAATACATGTTGTCGTATGCCATTTGTAACTGCATTCGGTGGGAATTTTTCTTGCGCTTGCTGCAGATGTCTCGCACATCAAGAGGCGTGCCCAAAACAGGGACTCTCGGATTTACACACACAAACTTATGTTCATTGTCATTTTATGTCTTGACTTGGAAAAGAGAAAGGCACATATATAAATTAATACTTTGGTGATTTCGAAAATCTCTAGATTGCTGCTACGTTCATATTAACTACTAACTAACTAATAATTGCACGTTTTGCTGGGCGAAAGGGCGGGACTTTTGGGGAAGTCCGTGCTAAATGAGCGTCTTAGTTTGACTCAATCGGAGATGTAGTTTAGGATTTAGGCTTATAAAAGTATATATAAAAGATATATACAATATATATTACTACTTTACATGACAAAGGGCACGTCCATAAGCTTCGTGAGATTTTATTTTTTTTAATTTAGACTCCTCCCACCCCTTAGTGAGTTTTTGTGAAGATTTTGCTTAACATTTTAAAATAATTAGTAAACTAGTAAACTAAAAAGTTTATATGGAGCTCCCCTGCTTAATTTTATCTCACATAATTTACGGTTGTTCCCTAATGACTTGAAATGAGTAGAGAACTTTTACTTTGCGCCTTATCAGTATGCCATTTGCTTCTATAAATTAATCATTTCATTAAAGAATCTAATCAGAAGTTCTTGAATGCCTTTCATGCAAGTTTTCATAATATTATACAACTTCGATCACTTTGCTCTACATTAACCGCACACACACACACACACACACACAGACATTATGGCATTGCATTTTATCGTTATCCGTTTTAATTACATTTTACAGTTTCATAATTAAAAATTGCACGCGAGTCTTTCGTGCATTTCATTTCGAATGCAAACATCCTCTTCATTAAACTCGTTTGTCTTTGTGCACACCAACAGCAGCAACAACAACAACAACAACGACAACAACAACAACAAAAATAAAGTTGCTTTTAATTTAGTAGAGTAGTCACAAATATGCGGTGATGAATGATGAACGATGCCACATTCGTGTACGAAATGCTAAGCAAGTAAAGGCACAAAAAAAAAACAACAACAACAGACGCGACTACTGGGCGGCTAATTGGCTCAACTATGCATGAAGAAGTTGTGCACTTTTCTACCAAGAATCGCTCTAAAAAATTGCGCAAACAATTGTCAGGAACACGTTCAAAAGTCGTGCATGTGGAAAATTTGTACAATCGGTTTTTCGTTCGTTCATTTGTTTTGTTTTTGCCTATTTTGTCATTTGATTTAGTTGTTGTTGTTGCTGTGTTGTTTGTTGTTGTTGTTGCAACAATAACAAATTTCAGTACATGTTCATCGATACTTTTGTGAAAAGCGCTTGCCTTTCGTCTGGCGCCAAACGGTTTTTTTTTCATTTTTTTGCTTTTTTGGCTAATTTCACTGATGACAGACGAGGGACGACACGGCTGACGTTGAAAGCCAACGAGGACAAATTGTTGACGGCATTTAATGTCACAGAAGCCAATTAGTTGCCAAAACGTACAAAATTTCAATTCGCATTTCTTTAAGCAAACAAAAAAAAAAAACAAAAAAAAAAACATTTAAAGTCACATTTTTTTGTTGGCTTCTCGCGTTTTTTGGGCGTCAGCAGGCGTACTTGTTGACAATAAGAAAACGCCGAAAAAAGCTACGGCAAAAAAAAACGCAACAAATCGTTAAACTGTCAACAACGTTTAAACATGACTCAAAAACAAAATAAAAAAGAATTAAATAAAATAAAAATCGAAGAAAAAAAAAAAAAAGAAACAAATAAATGTCCAAGTTGAGTTGAGTGGCGTTTTACGCTCTTTAGCGGCGGCGAAAGTAGCTTGCAACATGGCGGCATGCAACAAGTATTGAGAATTTTTTGCCTTGTATATAATTGGCTGCGCTTAAATTCCAACAAAACTTCGCTGCGCATACAAAAGGTGAAAGCAGCGAAGAAAAGAAGCCAACAAACAAAAGCCATTTTTATTTGTGTGTCTTGTCTTGTCTTTCTTTACTTACCATTCGCATTTGCTGATTTTATTCTGAAATGTGCGAAAAGAGAGAGAAGAACATTTAATTAATAAGCCATAAAATAGTTTAATTAAGTTATAAAAATAAGCAACAACAACAACAACAAACAGCACTTTACAAACGACACAATTTTCTGCTAAATGCGAAAACAAAAGACTTAAGACACAAACTTGCGCATGTCATGAAACAAAAGCAAAATCAAAAGCAATCCATTTTGAAGCGTAATGCGGCATGTCGTTGCGAACGGAAAGCAGATAAACTATTGCAAAATATAACAACGCGATAACAATTCCATTTGTGCGAAAACAACAGAATTGCATTACAACAACAACAACAACAACGTTTGCAAAAACAACAAATCAGCGGTAGAAGGAAGCTTCGTCATTTGTTACGACATAACGATGTGATTAGATTAAAACTGGCATCGCATCGCATCGGCTCCCAACGCCTCACGTCGCCTCATGTTGCGTCGAATCGCATCGCATCGCAACGCAACAGTTCAACAACAGTTGATGTTGAGTGGAAGATGTCTGGCATTTAAACCTGCTTTTCTCAACGCGTCGCTGCGTAAATCGCAACTGATCGGCGCATTGTGAAGCGTGCAGCATTGCGTCGCAACGTGCCTCGCCTCTTGTACAAAATGGCAGTTGGCGCCGATTTCAAGCAACAACAGCAGAGGCAGCAATGCAAAGAAATGTCGCAGGTGTCGTCGTCATAGTTGTTGTTGCTGTTGCACAAATGGAAAAATGTTTTCTACAGATTTATTTATAGCTGATGTGCGCACTGAGACATCTGGCCAAACGGCCAAACGGCCAAATGGCGAAAATGTATCATGTAACATTTAAAATGAATGTGCAAGTTTTTTTTTTTGGCTGTAGAAGATGAAGAGATATTTCTATTTTTCACATGAATTTTGCTGAAAATCGCATGAGATTCATTAAAATTATGCCATCTTTTTTAATTTTACTTAAAGATGGCATTTTCTTTTTGGATTTTGCAACGATTAAACTTAACGCATATATTTGAATAATTGCATAATTTAAGGAAGTTATTTACAGCAATTTTAAGCTTAAACATGTGTTTTTGGATGATATAATTTGAGTTGCACTTATTTTGGCAGTAAAAAAGAAGCATTTGTAAAAATCTGTTGGCAAAATTAACTTAACAGATAATTAACATGAACTTTGCAGACTGCTGCTACAAAACTTTTAACTTAACATGAACTTTGCAGACTGCTGCTACAAAACTGTTAACTTAAGATATTGCTTACTACAATATGAAATGTCTTTAAATAATAAGAGGGGTAAAGGTCTGTTTATGAAATTAATACGATTGTACAGTCAATGCAACAACTTTTCTTATATAATTGCAAATGCGCATTAATTTGCGCATCAGAAGGCACGTTCTGCTTTAATGAACACGACGACGAGCCCTTATGCAGAGCAGCAATCAAATTGAATGCACTAAAATGTGTTGCCTACTTTTAGGTTAATATTAACAAGTTCACAGTCTGTTTAAATTTTCTCATTATTTAAGATGCTCAAAGACATTTCTTTTTATATTGGCTTAGCTTACTTTGTTTTTGTGCGAAAGTCTTGCTGATCTCGCTGATCTTTCCCCTTAAATTCCACTTTTAATGAAGGCATTTTTTAATCACCCAAACGACTCTCATTACAAAAATAAACACAAAACAAAAAATTTGTTCAGTAAATTTTCGCTAATTTGTTATAATTTGCTACAAACGGCAATTTACAATTTGCTGCAATTCGCTCAACTCGCGGCATTTCAACATGTGCGCTTTTTCTGGGTCAATTGCGTAGCGTCGATCGCGCAAATGGATGATTGTGCGTATTATTGATTTTCCATCAATTAACTTTCTGTCTAAGCGAAACACTCCACTCGTTGCACTTACTTGAGTCTGAGTCTAAGTCTGAGCTGAATTGCGCCGTTTTCACTGCTGCACTTTGCTACATTTCGCTCGGCGCTGAGTAAACAAGCTTGATCGATTATGATTTTAAGTTGGAGTGAAGTTAAGTGAAGCTTGAATAGCTTTGAAATTGAATTGTGGCAAATTGAACGTTGAAAGACTTTGCTTAACTTTTATTTGCTTTGATATCATGTCTTATGATTTATGCATACAACTTTCAAATTAATATATTTTAAAAGGTAATTTTTGATTTTTGAAAATTCAATTTGATTGAAGGTTTTATGCATGTTTAAACTTGCATGAAAATTGCTTTTTCTTTATGTTGTTTTTCATGCATAACAGTTTGTTTTTGTTTTCGTTGACAGATGAAAATATGTATATTTCTGATTTATTTACAAAATTTCCACATGACCACAGACATGACAACGAGCCAAAATGAAAACAACAACACCAACAACCAACAACACCAGCAACAACAAGAGTATGAGAAAAGTCATGCATAATTTATTACGCCATTAAGCGAAAATTGGCATCGAATATGCAAATAAGTGTAACCAATATTACATGTAATTGGTACTAATTTGGCAGCGAACATGTCACGCAGTCAACACAGCTCAGACTCAGACTCACGCTCAGCTCGGTTCGGTTCGGTTCGTGAGTCGGCCGGCCGGCTTGTTGCGTTGCTCGGTTCACTGCAAGTTGACTTTAGTTTTGCATCAATTGCGAAAGCGTGTTGTCTCTGGCGAGCTGCGTCCGTCTGCTCGTCTGTCTGTCGGTCGTCCTTGTCCACTCATCCGTGCAAGCGTCGAAACGTTTGGGGGTATCATTCACTCAATTATTGACAAATGCATAAATGCTGTGTCTGTCTGTCTGTCTGTCTGTGTGCAAATGCGTGTGTCATGTCATATGTGTAAAATGCCCATTGGTTATATATGCAAATCCGATTTGACTTCATTCGAATGCGAATGCGAATTCGGCGGCTTGTGTCAGTTGGCTTGGCCTACACACGCTGCCGTTAGCAGTCAGTCTGCTCATGTTGTTGTTGCTGCTGTTGTTGTTGTTGGCGTTGCTTTGCTGACCAACACTTTGGCGTTTGTTGGCAAATTACATTATTTCTGAAATTAATTTTATGCAAACATGCTGTCGCAGCAATAGCAACAACAACAACAACAAGCGACGCCAAAAAAATAACGCCAACATGACAATTTAATTGAGCAGCAGCGACGTTGACGTCGACGTCGACAGCGACAAATGAAGTTGAATGATCGCATTTAAGTTGTCTCCCTTCGCGCTGTCCTGTTCTCACTCATGGCTTAATTTGCGTTTCTCTTTTTTTTTGATTTTCTTTTTCATTTTCGTTTTCGTTTGCAAAGGTAAAATTTTTGTTGTCATTAAATGGCACATATACAACCCACACACACACACAAGCACACGCGAGCACACATGTGCTTTAATCGGTATTTTTCAAACGGTTTTTTGGTTTTTGTTTTTTTTTGGCCTCAGGGCGTGAATTGTACTCGTTCTTGGCCACTTTGTTTCATTAAGCAATTAAATAATAAAGCACTTTTTGGTGTAATTTTTTCTTCCTCTTCATGTTGTTGTTGTTGCTGTTATTGTTATTATTGTGCGATTTCATTTCATTGAATTGTTTGTAGGCGTTTAATTGGTTTTATGTTCAAGCCTGTGCATGTTGTTGTTATTGCTGTTGTTGTTGGCTTTAATAGACTTAACACAAAAATGGCTTAAAACGGTTTAGTTGTAAACGCTTTTAAGCCGTTTAATAGCTTTTACCTGTTGTTATTGTTATGGTTGTTGTTGTTGTTGCTTTGCTTTATTATAATCACTTACTTATACATTTAATCAATCAATCAATCATTCATTCATGCATGCAATCATTCATTTGTGTTGTTGTTGTTGTTTTGCTTTACTCACCTTCTACATCTTAGAACTATGACCATTACAATAGCACCTATAAGAGCTGATATGATTGAAACTATAATTAGGGTGAATGCCCAGCCAAGTTCTCCTTTTGTATCTGCAATGGAAGCAAAAATAAAATGTTCATGTTATTATTATTAGAGGTATGGCATAATTAAAGGTAATATTTTATGCTAATTTTATGATAGTGCAAAAATAAAACACACACTTAAGCATGGCGTATAAGCTGATAAGCACTTATCATGAAAGTAAATTGCCGAAGATCTATTAAAGTTATCATTTGGAGCAATTGATCATAGCAAAACTAAAGATTTGTGCGATAGTGTAAGTGAAACCTGATGCACATTGCGCGCGCTATCGTAGCATATCGAAATTATGCCAAGTCAACGACTGCCATGTTGAAGGCGAAATCGTGAGCAACGACAATTAGGCGTACTTGCAACATTTCAGGTGGCTGAGGCAACGACCAAGACATGACAGCAGCTGAGCTGTTACTTAGGCCCTTAACAGTTGACTTGACTTAACTGCAAATGAGCAAGAAGAAGAAGTAGTAGAAAACGGCTTAAAAGTGTGGCCAGCGCAATGAACAAGCGATTAAAATAGCGAACAAAGCAAAAATGCGACTAACGAAAATAATGCAAGAAATTAACGAGTTACAATAAAGGCAGAGAACAAGCTATTAAACATATATCAAAGTGGGCGCGTCTTAAGGGCGTGCGACAGACAGACAGACATTCAAACAGACAATGTAAGCAAGCGGCAAGGGTAAGACATGAAGTAAAGACGGCGAGAGAGACAGAGAGAGAGCATAGCGTGTTGGCGCACATTAAACGATGCAAAATTAATTACAAAGTTTATTATCTTAACAACTCGATGCTGCTGGTGATTTAGAATATTTATAGTCGAGTTAAATGAGCGAACATTTATCACTCACGAGCAAGTGAGCGAGCGAGCGCGCAATGTGAACCCTCAATTCGCATGCCCTATGAGCACTGCTCATGGTAAGGTGCGGTGCGGTGCGGCGGTGTGAGGTAACGGCGCGTGAGCAAGCGCAAGAAAGCTTGCGGCATCGAATTGTGCAAACAATGTTTTTTTTTTTTTATTTTACTTTGTTTTTCTTTTTGTTGACCCTTTTGCGTGCAACGTTTTAGCCATGAAATAACCTCGAGCAGCTGTTATCACAAAGTGGCAATCTGGCCAGGCCAGCGACCGAAAGCGACGAGGGCTGAGGGCGCATCAGCGAATGCGAATACAAATGCGGAATTTACGCACGGCAACGCCAAAAAGGTTAAATTCATTCACCAACAGAAATCAACACTCAAATAAATATTTCAACTGTCTTTTTGTATATTTTACCCCGCAGTTTTCTTCGTTTTTTTTTTTTTTTGTTTTTTGCACGCTTTGTTTTTGGCTTAATGTCCTAGTCAAGTCCTTTGCAACTACTGCTTGACTCTGCTGGCAGGCAACGCGGCAAAGATAAAAGTCACGAACGGCGTGAGTGACTGAGTGAGTGAGTGAGTAAGTGTGTGTATAATTTACTCAAATGCTGCTGATGAACTTCTTTAAGCATTGTTTTTGTGTTAGAGGGGGCGAAAGAGAAGACAAAGAAGTGAAAAAAAATTAACCTCATTTTTATTCCTTTAATTTTGCAGTGTTGCTTTGGCAGCTTCTTTAATGCTTTTCCGCCTTCACTGATCATCTTTCTGGCCCACGCCCGCTTGGCAACACTGTCAGCGTTGCTTAAATATTTATACCATCAAGTTTGTTATCATCACTCGTTGTGTCATCAACGTTGACTTCTTTTTTGTTTTTTTCATTCTGCAACGCTTTTGTTTCAACTTTGCCATCCTTTCTTTGGCATTTCTTTTACTTTCTGCACTGACGCTGAAATTCAATTGTCGAGTAGCAAAAACAACACCAAAAACAATACAAAAATGTATGAGTACACAAAAACAAAATGAGTTGAATGCGTAATTAATAACAAACAAAAGCAAAATGCGTAAGAAAAATTTAATTTCTTATAACAAAAAAAAAAAAAAATATATCAACGTTGAGCATTGCAGCGGCATGAGGAAATGTCACGCCCTCCGGATGTGTGTTAATAAGGGGTACACAGTAGCAGCAGCAAAACAGAAAAACACACACACACACACACAGACACAAAAATACATTTGCAAGCATACAAAGACATAAGTTGAACGTTCAAAAATTGTTAAGTAATAAAAAAATAATAATGGAAAGATAAATAAAAAAAATTGCCAATGAAAAGCGCCATCTGTCATTTATGCGCCCCCAGCGCTAATAAGGTGGGCGTGGGCGTGGGCACTACCGGAGACGAGCAGAAGTTGGTACAATGCTAACGGAAGTTAAAGTTATTAAGTTTGCTTAATTTTTCCATTGCTTTTTATTGTTTTAAAACGTTCTTTTTTATTATTTGTTATTTTTTTTTGCCATGTCATTGCTTCATTGTAGTGAAGTGTGCTGAGTGCTTGAATTTTGGGGCGTGTTTCAAAAACAATTATTAATCTTTCTTTCTTTTTTTTTTTGGTAGTTTGTGTAAATTGTTGTAAAATGAGTATAATTTTTATTGCTTAGTTTAAAGTTGATTTTTTTAATGTATTTAAAATAAAAACGCCATGAAGTTGCTATAAATATAAATTGTTTATAAAGTGTGACTCAAAAGACACGAACGACTTGAATTTCGCGTGCATTAGAAGACTTTTAATAGCAGCTGAAAGTTTAGGCATTTTAAATATGAATTGAGCACAAACAACATTAGACACGCTTATGTTACATTGTGCCATAGACGACATACAACAGTTTAACATTCGCGTGCTTTAGAAGACTTTCAATAGGCGCTGAAAGTTTAGGCATTTTAAATATGAATTAAGCACAAACAACATTAGACACGCTTATGTTACATAGTGACATAGCTTACATACAACAGTTTAACTTACGAACTTTGCCAGTGTTGCTTGTTATTATTTATTTTGTTCATATAACAAAGCAAAATTGTTCAACTAAGAAGGGTTAAACTTTTCAAAATACGAAAAAGACAACGAAAAATTATATGACATGAACAGATAGACAGACAGATAGAGAACTTGTACTTCAATCCATCATTCTTGTTATAAATGACAACTTTATGTACACGTACATGCAAAATGAATTACAAGCTAAACTTTTGGCAACCTACTCATACAAACAGCTCAACTTAAAATTGCAACAAACGAAAATAAGACAAAATAAAAAAAATAAAAAGATACTTCAACTAATTCCCAGAAGATTTTTGCTTTCCGCGAATTTGTCGACAAACGCTTTGCAGCTGTTTTCATTGTTATTAATTTTTCGCGCTTTTCGACGAATGCGACGACTTACGCTAATAGACAACAAAGCGCCCAGCAAAGACAAAAGTTATCGCAGCCAACATGTTGCAAGTTGCAACAAGCAGCGGGAGATGAACAGCAACAACACTAACAGAACTGACAACAACGCAGACAAATACGTTTGGCTGACAGACAAATAGACGGTCAGACAGACGAACTTCCTATGAAAAGTCAAACTGACGACGAATGAGATACATTTGTGCGATACGATATCTTCAAATGTTTCACCAACAAACAAATAAACACAAGCACACGCACACAGGCACAGAGCCACCGAGGCTGAGGAGCAGAGCCAAATGTCGTTGCTGCTGTCAGCAATTGTAATAATCGATCTGCTCGAGCGATGATTGATGAATATACACGCGACGCGCCGGCATATGAACGAAGCAGCGAACAGCAAAAGATTTATGACAACGCAGCGCAATTTAAATGCTCAATATTTCGTCTGTATCTGCTGCCAAGCGACACAACCAATGTGGCAATATCTATGCATCTATCATATATGAGCGCTTTCGGTGACAATCACCAACATTTTTTCATTATTTTTGTTTTGTTTCTGGGCTAATTTGCGAGGTTTAGACGCAAATTGTGCGCGTTTGCATTATCAGCCAATTATGAATGCCACATTCCGCGGCTACGTATGCAACGTGTGCTTGACTCAAGTCGAGTTAAGTCAAGACAAGACAGTAAGTGAGTGAGCGAGTGAGTGAGTAAGGCTCAGGTCCGCACCCATTTCGCTTGCCATTGGCTGTGAGGCTGTGGGGAGCGATCGTGTTGCCACCTGCTGCCAGTTTTGGGTCACAGCGGTTGTAAATCATTGTATGTACAAACTGTTGCAGCAGCCGACGGTGGCAGCGGCGGCGCCGCGTCGCTTGCAGTTGCACTTTTAATTGCCACACGAATTGCCAAGACACTAACGCGACATGCTTTTATCTAATATCGCAAAACTCGAGTTGCATTCGGCGGTTTTACTCATTTGAATACATTAACAAAATATAAAAACAAAAAAAAAATAACTCAATTAAGTTAAAATGCTTTTTGATAAACAGAAAAACAAAAAAAACAAAAACAAAAAATAAAATTGAATTAACGGTTTTCGTGTAAAGTGAGCAATTAAGAAATAATTTAGAAAAAAATATATTAACATGTGTGGGCGTTGCATTTTAATTGTTTTGCGTGGAAAATGAGCCATGAAGTTGCATGGCATATGAGTCGATAGGCGAGAGAAGGGCGCTTGTTGTTGCTTTTCAAATAACAGCACTAGTCTATAATGAAATCACATGATCTATAATGAAATCTTATACGATCTTGAACCAGTCAGAGAGACGCGTGCTTATGAACTGCTTGGCTTCCAAGCGGGCAATGCTTGGGCGTTGACATTGAAAATACCTTCGGCAACGATGTTAAACATGGGATAGTTGGAACCTTCATGGGAGACATCTTGAAACTTATATATTATATTGTAAATTTTAATTATTTTTGAATACGTTTTTGGTACAAATTCGTATAGAAATGAACTTCTGAAAGAAATCACCGTGTGGAGAAAAGAAATTGGAAAGTTAAATGGCGAAAATTGTTATAGAAAAGATTGAGTATGACATTTCCACATAAGGAGTTCCAAGATACTAAAACTGTGTGCCGTTTTGGTGCATTAAACTTTCATAAATATTAAATGCTGCACTTTTCTTATGGTTTTGCATTAATTTCCATGAATTGAGTATCGTTTTTTATGTTGGAAAGTAAAACTGTATTAATTTAATGGAAATTTCTGCAATATATATAAAATGCTTATTTTATTTCCCAAAACATTCTAGATGCGCGTCGAAATTGTAAAAAAGTTAAAAGAGTTTGAGTTTAATTAAAAAATGAGAAAGCAACAATTGCAAAATGTTCGCCATAAATTTAGACAAAGTTTAATCAAGCGTGGCTCAAAACATAAAAAAAAGAAATGAAAATAAAAATAATGTTGCGTTTTCAGCAATCATCATAAAGCAAACAAATTGACCAAAACGTGCAAATGAAGATGAATGAAGATTGGAGATCAACTTTTTCGATTTATTGGGTAATCTTTTATAGCGACGTTACAACAACTTAATCAAACTAACACGTCAAACTTGCGATAGATTGAAACATTAAAGTAAAATGACTATTTCGTCTTAGTAAATTAAACTTTTGCTCAAAATGATGGTAATGATGGTAATAGTAACTGATGATGATGATGTTGTCGGTCTTATGAGTTGGTTTGGTTGTTTCATTCATTGTTGCCGCAGGTATTGACCACAAATTAACAGTTACAATGCATTAAACCATTTGAGATAGAAAACCTCATGCCACAAAACCATGTCAGACAACTCACTCAGTTGCACGGTAGCGAACAACAATAGTAGCAACAACTATAATAACAAAAATAACAACAACAACAACAATACGAACAAATACAACAAAACAAATAAATGCGCAAAAGCCTTCATTACTTTAAATCGACCAGAGGGAAGTTTTACTTTACCATGTGTGGCTGTGTGTGTCTCTATCATTTGGGTCTGGCACTCCCCGCTTGCAACCTGTGCTTTAGATTGAGGAACAACTGCATTTCTAATTGTGTAATTACGGTTAGATGCATACAACTACACACACACACACATGAGCACACATGAGCGCAGTCAGACAGCCCATAGAACAATATAAGTACGAAAATGTATGTATTTATTGTATCTATGATGCCTCTTGCCACCGCTTTTAATTGCCGCACTTAATTAGACCAAAAGGTAGACAATAAAAACAACAACAATAAAGTTGCACAATTGATTGAAGTAGCGTTGAGTCAGGTGCAACTTTCGAACCGCCGACTCGGTGCGTCTCGTCTCTAGTGGCCATTGAGTTTTACCAATAGAGTTTGTTACTTTTCGATACATGTATTCACGCTTAATATTGTTAATTGCAACTAATTATTGTCGCAATTAAAGGCTTGAAGCACAAAGGCACACATAATAGACACCATTTCATAGAATGGCATATATTTCAACACAAGTTGGTAGAATTTACTTACTGAAAAATAATATAAAAAATACAAGTCCTTCAATAAGTTGCTTGAGACGCCTACTACCAAATTTATGCCATGTACTTGTCAGCTGCTTCGAAAAATTATACGATCAACTCTTATTCAAAGTAATTGCTGAGGAATTAATTCTTTGTTATCAGTTTCTTTAAAGTAAATCAACATTTTATATGTGATTTCACGAAAATAACATTGAAAAGTAGTAAAAAGGAAGTCTTAAAAATGCGCCGAGTGAAATATTGTCATGCCCTTCCTTTCGGTTTCGGTCTTACTGTCAACTTGCAGCAAACAGGTTCCCTTGCCTTCTGACATTTTTATGCCTTGGAAAGGGAGACATCAACGGCATTGTTATAAAGTCATTAGAAGTCATCGTCAACACAGGTAAGAAAATAAGAACTATTTTAACTACCTGGTCTGAATAATTCACCAGCAACGGAAAGTGAAAATCTCGTTTTGCTGCTGCTAAGCGCGTGTTAACAATTTCGAGAACAAGACTTCCAACCCTCAGAGACTCTGCACTTCAAATGGGAACGCGCAGCAAATGATAAGGATCGAGTTTTGTTAGAGAGCCTTATTTTTTTGTGGTGCCCCGTTTGTCGTTGTTGTTGTGTGCGACGCGTTAGTTTTGAAAAACATTGACACCAAAAAATAATAATAAATAAGTTGAAAAAAAAAAAACTATAATACATGAGTCTGTAGAAGCACCCAAATCAAAAATCTGTGCCTCACTGTTGTGCCGCTGTGTGATATGTCATTAATTTTCGCGCGGCATATTCTACACCAATAATACAACAACAAAAACGAAGGTTTTCACTGAAATATCATGAGGCCTGAAATTTAATTAAGTTAACATATTTGTTTGTGCATTTTTTTTCCCCTCAGTTTAAGCCGCAAAATGAAGCAATAATTTTTGTCTTTGTTTTTTGTGAAATATTTTCATGGCATAGTTTTTTTTGTTGTTGTTTTTTCCTTTTATATATAATTACATAAATGTTTAGTAGATAATTTCTTGGCATTGTTATGCAAATCAAGTTAGCACGAAACGCGGCTTGAAGCCAACGGATTTGGAGGCGTACGCAGCGCCGCAGCAGGCGAGAAGAAATCGCACCGTAATTGAGACATTTTCTGTTATGATGACGTCGGCAGAGGCAGCGACAGCGACAGCAACGGCGGCTTTTGAGAGCACACTCAAACGAATTGAATTTTGTATATGGAATGGAATGGAACGGAATGTTGTCTCACTGCCTACGAACGAACTTATCATTGTTTTTACTTTTTATGTGAAGTCGCACGCTGCTGCTGTTGTTGTTGTTATTATTATTGTTGTTGTTGTTGGTTTTGTTGTTGCTGCTGCCACCACCGACAACTTGTTAATAATTTCCAACGAATTTTCAGTTTGCCACAATGGTTTTGCATATTAAATATTCATTTGAATATTATTTATAGACCGATTCATGTTTCAAAATTGCCGCCGCCTTTGACAAATGACAACTCATTTTGTACACTGCCACCGAGTGATCTTTCTATCGTGCTCATTATCACAGACACACTCGCATTCGCCCGCTCTATCTTTCTTTCACTCACTCACTCACACCCCGTTTGGTCGGTCAATCTATGCGACCTGTGCCCACTTTTACACGCGTGTTGATTCATTTGCCCGTTCGCCTGTTTGAACTTATACACCAAAGGTTTGAACTGTTCCGTTCGGTTCGGTTTGGTTCGTTTCGTTTCGGTTCTCACTCTTTCTCTTTCTGCCTTTTTTCCAAAACATTTTAATGATCTTTATCAGCTAGTAATGCCTAATTTATGTGGCAACCTCGTCTATAGTCTTAATTCTTTAACATTTTTTTATAGTTGTTGTTGTTGTTGTACGCTTGGCCGTCGTCGTCGTCATCGCGGTTGTTGTCATTATTTATGCGCGACTTAAGTGATATTTTCGTTTCTTTGTTTTAATTTTTTTATTATTAAACACACACACACACACACACACACTCATACGCTTTTAATTTTCCTGCTCTTACATATATCAAACACAGTAACAAAATATCAAATGGCATTTGTTCTTCTACTGTCTTTTCGTGCGTTGTATTCTGTTTCTTCTTCTTTTTATGATGCTAGTTGAGGGCCCCCGGCTTTATTGGTATGTCAGTTCACGCCGTCAGGCGTCGCAGGGGCGGCGTTTGGCTTACTAATTGTTTTTGGCAATTAATCAAGGTTTATGTTTGCGTTTTTGTCTTTACTTTTTTTTACTTTTTCATTTACTCGCTTTCTCACTCACACCAGCTTGGTATTTTTGGTGTGATGTGAGAAATTTTTGATATGTTTAACAAATAAATAATAATTTATATGTTTTTTAATGGCCGACATTCAATGTGGGTAAGAAGAAAAAAAAAAATATAATAAATGTGCGATAAACATGAGTGAAATTAATTTTCATATTAAGGTAAAGTTTCGAATTATGACAGTTAACGATAAAATATCTTTAACAATAACTGTTTGTATCGAATGAAAGAAATTACATGATAAATTCGAGGCTCAAAACTGCAATTTATGAAGAGTTCAAAGCAATTCTTTTTGCTGCCACAAACGGTTTCAAATTTCAACATGCAATTACACATAAAACATTTAAAGAAAGAGTTACACTGAAAGAAATGTTGGTGGCGTTGCGCGTGCGCAATAAAAACGCCAAGGCAACACTGACAAATTGAAAAATGTTGCCACTGTTTTCGTAAGCAAAAAAATATATGTGTGTGTATGTAAAAATATAAATGCAATAAAACAAACAAATAAAAACTTAAAAAAAAAAAACTAGTAAGGGCGGTATAGTTGAGTATACTCAACCATATAATACCCTGCACATACCCTCACCCATTTAAATGGTGTTCCAAATATAAAAAATCAGTCAAAAGTGAGGAATTTTCGAAAAATTCGAGTTTGTAGATCTCTGAGGGGAAAGCCATGAAATAAAGGGGTGTTTTTCGGTATGCAGTTTAAAGGACGTATATTAACTGAATCTGCATACAAAATTTCAGACATGTATATTTCATAGTTGTGGAGATATACATATTTTAATAAAAATAAACTGAAATTTACCCAAAATTTAAATTTGCCGACCTCTAATGGGTAGTCCAAACACAAAATGGTATTTTCTGGTATGCAGTCTTAAGAAGTTATATATACTTTGTCTACGAACAAAATTTCAGGTCCGTACCTTCAACAATTTCGGAGATGTAGGCTTTGACATGCAAACACTATTTTAGGGGTTATTAAGGGTAGGGGGGAAAAATTTGGTATGCAGTTTTAAAGACATACATCTATGAAGTCTGCATACAAAGTTTCAATTTCGTATCTGTTATAGTTGTGGAGATATACAAATTTTTGTAAAAAAAAAGTGAAATTTACAAAAAATGTAAGTTTGGTGGTCTTTAAGGGGTAGTCCAAAAAACAAATGGGTATTTTCTGGTATGCAGTTTTAAGGACATGTATTTACTGAGTCTACATACAAAATTTCAGGTCCGTATCTTTTATAGTTTTGAAGATACAGTAATTTACAAAAAAACACTTTTTGAGGGGTAATGAAGGGTTGGGGGGAAAATTGGGGTATGCAGTTTTATAGGTCTTTACATACTTAGTCGACATACCAACTTTCATAGTTCTAGCGTTTCTGGTGTTCAAGTTATAGCCTTTCCAAAAAGTGGGCGTAGCTGGTTGGGCGGGAAGGAGTGGGCGTGGCTCAAAACCGTTCAAACTTGATCTGCTGCCGAGCATCACGAGTCTATCCTCCAAATTTCAAGTCTCTATCTTTTGTAGTTTCCGAGAACCATTGGTGAGGACGGACGGACGGACGGACGGACGGACAGACGGACGGACGGACAGACGGACGGACATGGCTTAATCAATTTGTCTTGTCGTCCTGATCAAGAATATATATACTTTATAGGGTCCCCCTCCCCTCCTTCTCTGCGTTACATACATTTCGGCCAAACAAACACAATATACCCTGGTACAGTATGTACAGGGTATAAAAAACGGTGAGCTGAAACAGAAAAATTTTTGTGTAATTTATGTGCAGGAAGCCAAAGAAGAGGAGTTGCCAAAGTCAATATAATAAATAACGCGCGGCGACAACAACGCGCAGCGCGATGATGGCGATAATCAAATGAAAAAGCAATAAAAGTGCAACAAACATGTGCGATTTGCTTGCGGTTGTTGTTGTTGCTGCTGTTGTTGTTCCAGTTCATGTTGTTGAAACGAAGGCATGCAAGCAAAATGTGAAAAAAAGAATGAAACAGAAGAATTGTATTTTTCTTCACTCATTATGCCCCCCAGTTAAGCACAAGGAACGCACGCAAAAAAACGAAACGGAACGAAACGAAACGGGAGAAGTCGTTAAATGCAGCCACAAAAACAAAATCGAAATAAAATACGAATTAATGAAAACAAAATAAAAAAAAAAACAACAAACAGAAAAAAAATACCGACAAATGTCAGAAAGTCACCGGCAAAAGAAGTCAACAAACACAACAACAGGGAAGACATGTTTTATTGTGGCAGCTGGGACGCGGCATGACATTGTTGAAGGAATAAGCAGCATAGGCGGGCAAGGCGGCGGTTGGAAGAGGCCGTGTGCAAGTGATGTAGACGAGTGGCGGCGGCATGTCAGTTGCAGTGGCAGTGGCAGCGTCACTTGGACCTCCAGCGGCGGCGCCAGCAGCAGAAGTCGTCGAAATGAACACGTTGAAATCGCGAATATGCCAAAAATTTTAGCTCCGCAAAGAACAAGAAAAATACAGAGAAACAAAAACAACAACAAAAGAAAAGGTTTTAAGTATTTTATGTGAAATTGGCACAAAATACGCGACAAATGCGATTACGCATACACAGCGAAATGAGGCCGAAGTAAGTGCCAAAGCAGTGTTGTCACATTACCGAAAAACTTCTATGCATTTGTATAAATGTGTGTGTGTGTTCAGTTTTTGTTGGCAACTTTTAAGCCTAATTACTTTACAATGCCATTTTGCTAATTTCTTACGTGTTTTTGTTGTTGCGCTTGTTTGCTTTTGCAACTTCACACGCTAAGTGAGCAATTTGTGGCACCATCATCACCATCACCATCAGCATCAGCATCTTTATGGCCGTGCCGCTTACACTTTAGTTTACAAGTTGTTTGAAAGCAAGAAAGCAAAAACTGTCATTGCCATTTAAAATTTGACCAACTTTTTGACACATGGCAGCAAAAATGTGTCATGCAATTGAATTGAAATTCAATTTTCATTTGCCATATGCTTTTCATAATTGAATTTTCTGGCAGAGATTCGCTTTCTTTGCCATTGCCAAAACCAAAGCCAACAAAACAAAAAAAAAAACAAAAATGAATGAAGAAACACAAAGTTGCTGCCAAGTAACAACAATGAACAATGCCAAGGCTTGACAGTCACCCACACTCTCACTCTCAGTTCCACACCCTTCACACTCCCCTCAGCACTCATACCAACAGCGCGTGGCGAAAACTTTGGCAGTCAAATGACAAATGAACATGGCAAATCGAAGTTGAAAAAAGAAGAAAATGCCGAAGTTTGCAAGTGGCATCGACGGCGACGTCAACGTCAACGTCGGCGTTAGCAGCGGCAGCGTTGTTGGCGCGTTGCCCTTATGCTCTCATTTTTTTTTTTGCACTCTTTGTCCTTGGCAACGTCTTCGGCTCCTTTCGCGTGGTGTCGCTGACTGCGCGGCAGGAAGCATTTACAAAATATTTATTGCTTAGCAAAAACTTTTTGCCAAGTTGAATTTTAATTAGTTTTGTATATTTGCGCTACTTTCTTCCTCTTCTTCTTAGACTTCGTTTACATATCTTCACTTCACTTTACTTAACTTTGCTTTTTGGGTTTTCTTTGCCTTTCATACACACTTTTCTTTGAGTTCTGCTTTGCTTTTGTTCAACTTTTTAGTAATTAAACAAACTTCATTACAATAAACAACGTACAATTTTTTCTTCTTCTTAATTATTCAAAAAAATTTTCTTTTTTTTTTTTTGTTTAATAATTCAATTGTAAATTAATGAAACCAAAGCATTTTTTCAATAACTTTGTTATCCTTTACTCTCTCACTCACACACAGCATTCATGCTCGCCTTAACCCATTCACGCCCACTTTTCGACGTCATTCTAAAATGTTAATTAGTGCAGAAAAATCTCTAGTTTCTTTTTTACATTTTTTTATTGTTTTATTTCTTTTTTTATTGCTCGTTTATTTTATCATTTATTTATTTCATTTTCTTTTTCTTTGCCATGAAAAATCACTCGCCTCAAATGAGAAATTAACATATGCAACGAAAGGCATTTTATGCATATTTTTTTGTAGAGCGTTGGAAATGAGCACAAAATAAAAACAAATACAAAAACAAATCAAAAACTGAAAAAGAAATATTTTCGTGCTTTGAGTCATTTAAAGAATTTCATAAAATTTGTATTAATGTCAACGCGGCATTTTCTATAATTTTTATTCTCCTTTTTTTTTTTTGTTTCCGTCTTAATGGAAAATGTGTTCTCTGTGTTGGAGGTTAAGGCGAGATTTTCTAATAAATTTCTGCTTTTATGAAAATTTTATTTATGTGCCACTCAAAACGTGGCATTAAAATATATTTCAATTAATTTTATAGACACACAGTGGCGACACAACTTGTTGGCTGCTTCGACCCTGAGTCGAATCAACAAACAGTTAGAGACAAAAACCCAATAAAATCTTGAAGAGTTTTATTAAACAACAAAATGGCTTAATAAGTAAATATGAAGTTCAGAAGAACTTCGGTAAATTGGATACATGGTAATCTCGCCAGCGATTCGAACACTTTTATTGGTCGTGTTATGATAACTTCTGTTGTAAGAACTTAAAAGGATCTTAAAGCTTGCAATGTTAGCTTTCAATAAAACTTAAGAGCTAAGAAAGAAGAACGATATATCATGCTAAGAGATCCAACATTTAGACAAGTCAAAACAGCAGTTTTTTAAGCAACAAAATAATCCGTTAATTCAGATTTTTAGTTCTCTAGATTAACGAAGTTCTGCTGTAATTAAAAATCACTAAGGAATAGCCATACATTTTTTTCCTTATATTTAGCAACCTCCCACCCCTTTTGACAACCACTCTCTTCTTCTTTAGCACAAGTGATAATTTCTTTATAATTAGTGATTTAATGTACTAATAAGTTAACGTGAGTAATGTAATAAACCCTTTATTTGATTAAGCCCCGATTCCCCACAATATGTCACTTGTAACTTGAAGTTTCCTAACCAAGCTTTGTTTACATTTTGTTGCAGACAAGTGCCTTTGTAGGAGTCGCCACTGTGGCCGCACGTTTAACTATTTCATCATTTAATAAAAATATATATTTTCATGTTATAAAAATGTATATAAAAATGTATATAAAAATGTATTTTTAAATGCTTTTAAATACCCACAATAAAAGACAATTAAACAAACATGGCAAACGACAATAAAAGTTTGTTTTTCTTTCTTCCTTTTTTATTGCCTTCCACCTTCGATTCATATCATTATGCAAATGTCTAATTTATAGACTCGCGTTCGTTTGGTCAACGGGTGATGATGGGTGACGGGTGATGGGTGAGTGCGTTCAATACGTCTGACGATTTCATAGAATTACGCTTATCGCTGCCTACTTAAAACACGCCCGTTGGCTACAACATGCGTCTTATCGAACGACCAACATCGCAATGCAAACAGTTATCATAGGCCAGGGCATAGTCAAGAGTCAATCGAGCAGACAAGACAAGGCTTGCCCGAAAAGTTGACAACATTTATCTATGACCACGCATCAGTTAATCAAAAATTAAACAATCGGCAGCAGAAGTCATAAAATAATAACACATTCATTCGATAAATAAATAAATTGAACAACATTTGATGACTGTTTTTTTTTTGGGTATTTTTGTTCCCCAATGACTTCTTCTTGCGGCATTTGGCATTTCGACAAATATGTCGTAAAAATATTTCAAATTAGTCGAAACATATTCTTTTCAGTTTGAGGCGAGTTGCGTTGAGTTGAGTTGCGTTGAGTGGCAATGAGTTGGGTTTGTTGTGTGCTGAAATGCTTTGTGGCCAACAGTAACGACAAAAAGTCGTTTACAGTTCATAAAATCATTTTTATGCGTTTCACTTGTGCCCACCATTTTTCCCACCAACAGCAACAACAACAACAACAGCAACACCAACACTGCCGCCCGTGGTTTTAATAGAGCTACTCTTATTTTTCTGCTTGTCTGCGTCTGTCTTCAAGCCATGACTTCGGCCGCTTCTCTTCTCTTCTGCCACTTGCTCAAAATGAGTTATGTCCATTTCGGGCCATAAAAAATTCACCTGTGCGCGAAAAAATAACATTAATGAAATAAAAAGCAAAATCAAACGGAACATGATTTTTCTATAACTTGGATCGCTTAATTTACACATCGGTCTAATTTGTCTTCGAGCTTCGGGCTGTTGTCTGAGATACTTTTGCTGAGGCTTGTTATTAATTGTTATCAGTCTCTCATGTATCGCTTGGGATTTGCCATAACATTTCACTTGAGGTGCTCCGTTAAAAGTCGAAAGCATGAAAGCTGCGTTTGGCTTGTGGTTGCGCCACCACATCCTCAGAGCAGGCAGGCAACGCTCGGCTGTTTGGTGGCACTAACTAACAATACAACCGTCTTGCAACCGCAACCGGTGTTTTTTTGTTTTGTATCTTATTGTATTGCAATTTTATAGTTCAAGTTTTTTTTTTTAATAATTCTTTGGTTCGTTTTGTTTCCTGAATACAAAATTGTTAACGGAAGTGAATGCATTCTTGCTCAGTTGGCTTTGTTGGCTCACTCGCTCACTGGCTGTCTGTCTGTCCGGCCGGCATGGCTTCTGCTTATGCGCAAAACGATAAAAATTTGCGATTTTTCATGGAATTTTCATAATTTCTGCTTGGGTTAATAAACCAATTTTATGTATTTTTTTTTTTTTTTGGTTGTTGTTTGTTTGTTTAGCTTTGTAGCTTTGTTCTGTGGTTTGTTTGCTTCACAGTTTTCTCGTTGTTGTTGTTGTTATTGTTTATGTATGCAAGAAAGATAAATGGCAAAGCACACAGATACATAGATACATATGCACGCATACAGTTTCATAGTTAAAATAAACATTGCAGCGCAAAAGTCACAAAGACAAAGTCTTCGCAGTAAGTCAGCCAGCTCGCCAGCCAGCCAGACAGACGGACGGACGGACAGACATAGAAACAGATGAAACTTACAGAAAACGATCGAAGAAAGATTTTTAATATTAGCCAATGAGCGTGAAGTTGCAAGGCGTCGGCGGCGTGCGCGGGCTGCCGCGTGTGTCTTTTAATATTTTTAACTTTGTTTACATTTTGCAGTTATATTACAGCCCTCAGCGTCACATCGAAGTCAACGTCAACGGCGACAGCGACGTCGACAGCGACTAGCCGCCTTCGCGGCTTGTCATCAAAACGTTTTCTTTAAACAATTCATTCTTCTTATTGAATTATGTTGGCAGGGCTGAGGCACAATGTGGGCGCAGGTGCGGTGGGGGCATGCAGCATGTGGCAGCAGCAACCGCAGCCAACTAGCAAACGAACAATGAACATTCTGAGTGTGTTCGTTCTGTGGACCACACACACAGCTGTGAATTGTTTGCCGTAGTTTTGTTATGCCTTCTCTTTTTTTTTTATTACTTTAATACTTTATTGTTGCTCGATCCGGTTGCCACCAATGCGGGCGCCAGGCATACAAAAAGCAAAAAAAAAAAGCGCCTCAGACTTAAAGTAGAAACGAGTGTCTTATTAAAGTGCGCCGAATGACTGAAATCGCTTATAGGATTTTGCTTAATATTATTTTAATTACATTTTATGTGCCACAATTTTGTTGCACTGCTTGTTTTTTGTGGCAAGCAAAAGTTCATATTTCAATGCGGTTGCAACGGCAGAAGGGTTCGATATATAAATAAATAAAACGGGCGTGCGAGATCAAAGACTCAAATAGTAAAAACAAACAAAATTAAACTGGTGAGGGGCAGGGGCGTGCATCTGTGGCAGTCTGACAAACATTGTCTATGCCGGTTTGGTTGCTGCTAAATAGGCAACGAAAAGATCGGCGACACAGACTTCTGTTCAACTTTCACGACGACAGAAAAGACATCAAAGCAAATCTTCAGTTTCCCTAAACAGAAATCGCTTACACACGTTTAGTGAAAAATTAAAAATCAATTTTTATCATATTTTTTGTGTGCCACAAACTGCCATGTTGCTGCCAATAATAAGGCAAGTGAGTGTGAGTGAGTGAAAGAGAGAGAGAGAGAAGAAAATATGCTTGGTAAGGGCGCAGCTCATTAGCAGTTGACTTGAGCGTTGAAGCAAATAATTTGTTTTACATTTTTATTTTTCTTTTGTTTTTTTTTTTTTTTTGTAAGTTTTTCCGCTTTGACAAAAATCATTTTCGAAATTTTGCAATGAGCAAAGCAAAATATTTGAAACGCTGCCAGAGCACCAAAGCCCAAAGCAGCGATAGACGACGAGACAAGTTGAGTTGTATTGAGTACGGTTGAGTTGATTTGAGTTGACTTGATTTGAGATGAGATCGGTTGAGATGAGTTGACTGCAGATGAGTTGAGGTGGGTGCGTTTTATTTTTGGTCTGGCAAACGGCAAAAGTTTTTAATGAGCCAACAACAACAGACAGACAGCCAGTCAAATCAACTGAGGGGTGACGAACGCACAAAACAGAACCGAACAGACGCGTGCAACACTAACGCTCGTCAAGGGGCGTGGCATGTGTTCGGTTCGAGAAAAATTTGACCATAAATTTCGCTTAATTGAATAAGTATGAGAACTGCGGCTGATTATCACCGTCAAATGAGATTACCAAGCGAAATATGATGTGCTGCAAGATCGGCGTGAATTCGAAAATGATCTATTGGCAGAGTCGTTGAGACATTTTATGTGCTTGTTGCTTGTCGAGTGTGCGACACACATGCATACATGAATATAAACTTGTAAATTGCTTTTTTAATGTGCACATTTGAAAATTCTGTTAACAATTTTGTAATTTGCATGTTTTATTTTCATGTTTTTTTCAGAGAATCTTCTTTTCATGACATTTGAGCATTTTTAAGTGTTTTAGAAAAAACATTTGCTGGCAAAGGAAATTGAAATTGAATCTATGCAACTGAAATAACATAAGTAAGATATTTTTCCATTTTATGTGCGATTTGTTTATAAAGATTTGCTTTGATCTCTGGCAGCAGCAACTAAGCCAAGCAACAACAACATTTAATAACACATAAATACCAAAATAAGCGAAATAGTAATAAAGCCTTAGCATGAATCATGTATGAATGCCAACAAATAACATATTTCAGTTTTTCAAAAGCGGCAACATTTTTTATGCACATTTCCAACACACACACACACATGTACAAAGCATATGAAGGCAAAAAAAATTTAGCACACTATAAATGTTAATAACAAAATGATGGCACATTTATTGGTTTTATTGCAAGCAAATTTATTTATACGAATTTATGTGACTATAAACCAAAGCAGCGAAAAATATATAAATAGCAGAAATGTAAACCAAATTTGACTAAAAAACACTAGCAACAATTTATGTCTTTTATGAGCGCATTCAAAATGAATCCGTTTTGGGTTGACGACGATGAAGATGATGACGATAATGACGTTGATGACTGTGCGGCTGCTGCAGAGCGCAGACTTAACACGCCCTCGTCAACGCCCAAGCGCCAAGTGCTCAAACCACCCACCCAACCCAAGCAACCAACAACCAAGAGCAGCTTTCATTTGCGACGTTTATGTTTTTTATTGCCGCAAATATACACAGTCATCTGCATGTGTGTGTGTGTGTGTGTGTGTGTGGAATATGCAGCATTATGACCATTATAACCCCTTTTTTTACGATTGCGGTCGCACGACAAATGTTTGTGGTGGCGTAAGGCAAAGGGAAGTGCGGCGCGGCCGTAGTTAAGCTCAGGCGTTTATAGCAAACCACTTTGAATAACTACAAGCGACATGAAGGTGCACAATAAATTTATGACAATGTCATTTCATATGTGTCCGACCGTCCGTCTGTCCGTCTGGCCGGCATAAAGATGACGGCGCAGAGCAAAGCACAGATCAGCTGAGAACTTAATTTGCCATAAAGGTCATAATGGCAACGATTTGTTGTAGGCAGCAGGATTCATAACGAAGAAGAAGCAGTAGGAAAAAAAGGGTTGTAGAAACAGTTGGTCTACCGGTCGTTGCGCAAAACGGCACTCATAAACATACAACAAATGAGCCACAAAACAATTCGTTGCGGTTCGCATGCGAGGCAAGAATGTTTCTGGCGACTAGAGGCAAAAAAATATATATGTGAAATAAATGTTTGAAAATAACAAATAAATAAAAAATAAAAGTGCCAAAGCGAAATGTAGACTGGACGCGCCATAATTTAGACATTTTGCGCCAGTCGGTCGTCATTTGGCTTAAATGCCATAAAACAGGGTCAGCCTGAAAACACGCCGCCGCACGCCGTGCCCACCTGCCGACGGACGTTGGCCACATTAGATTTCGGTCGTTAGTAAGAAATTCTAAAACACAGAAATTCAAAATGAAAAATATGAAGCTACAAATTTCCTGGAATTTGACTAACTCCTGCTGCCACAAATGAGACTTCTACATCGACTTCAACTTCGTTGTTCGCCTAAATTATGGCAAAGGCACATTAAATCAGCAAACAAAAAAATATGCAAAAAACAAAAAAAACAAATGAGTAAATTTTTGTTTTATGTTTTCTATTTTTTTTTTTTGGTTTTTTGTTGTTGCTGCTGCCGCCTTTGCAAAAGTGTCTACAAAACGTATGCCGCCGGTCGAGTCGCGTCGCGTCGCGTCGAGTCATTCCGCATGCCATTTGATTAATTGCCATGCAAATTATGGTGTAAATATAATAACATTTTATTCAGCTGTCAATTTGTGAGAGCGCACACAAATGTGCCAAAGTAAAACTTTTTGCATGTCTTCGTCGCCACCGCCACAGCCACCACCGTCACAGTTACAGTCGCTGTTGACGTTCATGTTGGCGTTTACGTTGACGTTGGCAGCGCTGTTGCCGTCATGCAAAGTCTCAATTTATATTCAAATGTTCAGATCAAAGCGTAATAATGACATTAGTTGGGCTTTCGTTTTGAGATTTGTTGCCATTTTGTTATTTTTATTATTGTTCATATTCTTGTTGTTCTTTTCAGCTAAGTTAAGTTGAGTTGCGGCGCAGGTTTGATTTGTTTGTGAGGCGTTCCTTTAAGGTGTTTTGAATTTGTTTGTGTCAAGTCAACAATAAAGTCACTGGATTCTTAAAGTCGAAGACACATTGTTTTTTAAGTTTAAATATAAATAGCATGATCATTATCCAAGTAATTGACTTTTACGTGCATATTTTTGCAAGTGTTAGAAAAAGTTATCACAATAACAGAATTGCATTGTTGGCACATTCTACATTCCTAACATTAGGTTTGCTTATGTTACATAGCGTTAGTACAACACATAACATTATTAATTGATTAAGCATGCTTAACTGTTCCATGCCAACTGCCTGCTGCACTTAACATAGAAGTACTTAACAGGCTGTAATAACAAGTTGACATTAATGATTCTGTTAATCTTATGCACATTTGTGACTGTTGCGAAAATAGCACTGTCTTTCGCTAATGTTAAAGCGTAGAGCATAACTTTCGTCACCATTGCCGCATATTTTCTAACACACAAAATACAAAATATTTCGCAATCCAACCAAATTAAGACATTAGACAGAAAATTTGTTGTGCGCCCAAAACGAGCCTGTAGTCAATTTTGCTGTTGTGGTTTTTTTTTGGCTTTTGTCTATGTTCGTGTCGCATTCAAATGTGTGTCTACACGCCGAAGGAGGACTGCCATACGAGCCCCGTCGCCGCCAGCGTGCTCCACTCATATGCGCTCGGCGTCTACTACCTGGCACTGGCACTGCACTGCCAACGACTGACGGACGGAGGGACAGACGGACGCTGCTCGGTGGAATTGAAGTTGTGTGAAGTTGGGGCAAGTGTTGCAAATTAGTTGACACGATGGAAGTTCAACGCAAGCGTCGCGTCGAGTCGCTTTGCGTTGCGACTGAAACCATAAAAGGCAAAAGATACTTTTGGCCAAGGGCGTGTTGATGATATGATGGCAGCGGGGCGCGCGAAGGCGGCAACGACAAACGTCAGTTAGTGGAAAAAACGGCGACGGACGGAAACGTGAATACAAATGTTAAACGCAAAAATGAAATGAATAAAGTCATTTCGGTGTAAAATGTTTGCCACTAACTTCGAAAGCTATAATTAGAGTCGTCGTCTAATAACAACACCGCACGACGACGAATGTCGACAATTAGGACGATGACGAGAACGACGGGGACCGGACGGACCGGAGGGTTGCTGAGCGCATTTAAGCGCAGCGGGCATTTTTACTATGCATAATGACTTAATTTGTGCCAAAAGGCAAACAATTCTAGGAAAACCCTCTGAGCAAACGAAATGCACTAAAAATGTTTAATTCGAGCGTGTTTAACAACATTTTGGTCAACAAAAAAGAGCAAAATTTATGTTAATAATAGAAAACGAGAAAATAAAAAGGCAAGGCAAAGGTGGGCATGTCTTAAAAGCAGAGTTGGCAATTGAATTTCATTTAAGGTTTTCTTTTTTTTGTCTTTTTTCGAACATTTCTGGTTTGAGTCATAAAAAAGTGCACGAGACAAATGATGTTGGCGATAAGATCGCTGAGCTGCCGGCAAGAAAAATGCGAAAAATTAAGCAAAATGAAAAAAAAAAGGAGAGATGAAATATAATGCAAATGCATTGCTTAGACGATCTTAGGTTAGTACAAAAACAACAACTCCGTTGGGATCAGCGCTTGAAGCAGATGCGCATCTTGGACACGCCCCAACATAAGTTTGATAAATTGTTATCAGCGCACGACGAGGCAACGATCAGGCGCGCAAGATCAGCAGCAGCAGCACTAGCAACAGCAGGAGCAACTTCAGTCGCAGATCAGTTAAAGTTAAAGCCGTGCGGAAATTTTAATTGAAAAACGCAAAAACTCGTGTTGTACACACAAACACACACATACATGTAAAGAGACAACATTGCACTCATTTGTCATAAGGCAGGAGGCATGACGGCGTCGCTGCTGGGACAGCAGTTGCCACCTACCAAACCAACAAAGCATTTTCAAAAGATACATGTACTTATGTCTATCTGTCTTTGTTACTCACCTATCGAACCGTCCAGCGAGTAGGCATTCCGCTGCCATGCCCATGTGCATAGATCACAGGTGGTGAGTCCATCGGCGGCGACGCTCTCATCGAGAAATGGCGGTCGTGGCGGCGGCGGCACAAAGTGTCCATTCCACAAGCCGTTCTCGCTTGCATCGAATGCCAGCGGTGAATCGAATGTGTCCACTTCGATGGCATTCGACCACCAATCGTCATTATCCAATTCAGGCGGCACAGCCGCATTAAAACCATTGCCGCTGCCTAAGTCACCATCGACGCCAACGCCACCGCCGCCGCCATGTTCGCTTGTGTCATATGGCGCAGGCAGCTGATTTTCCGGTGTTGCCAACGAGTCTAGACGCGAGTTGGGAAACACTGAGCGCACAGTGGTCGAGGCAGCGGCGGCCGCAGCGGCTGATGCTGCATCCAAGTAAATGTCCGCCCCAATTGGTCCGGGCAGACGTGGAAACATTTTCAGTGTTGTTTTGCCGATTGTTTCACCCAAAAAGGGTGCTTTTTCTGTCGACCTTTTTTAACAGTTGTCAAAAAAGTGTTGCTTAATGTTTGCTTAACTACCGCAGCGACTCATTAATGTTAGCGTTGCTGTTGTTGTTGGTATTGATCATTGATGTTGTCTGTTGTCTGTTATCTGCATAAAGTAAGCAAAAGCGTGAAAGAAAAAGAGTTAAAAAAGTTGTTTTAATTTTCAAAAAACATTAATTAAAATATTTGTAGTCTTGTTAACGCCATAATTGGCAAAATAGTAAGGTTTATTTTTTGTTGTTGTTTTTTCATTGTTAACTATTTTTATTGTATATTAAATTGTAATGCAATTAAATTGAGACTTTGCACATTTGTGCCAATAAACAAAGACAGCAAAGGGGCGTGTCGCTATGCAAACGGGTCGCGCACACACACATGCACACATAAATACAAGTTGTGTTGAGACTTCAAAGTTGCCAATTTCCGCTTGCCACAAACATTAATCAAGCTAAGCTCAAATCGTTGGAACGTTGGAACGTTGCAAAGCAGGCAAGCAAAAAGCAAAAACAATTCACTTGCAACTTGTGACACTAATGATGGTTATTTGTTGTTGTTGTTGTTGTTTTTGTATGCTTTTGAGTGCTTTAAATAAGCAACTTTCTCAACACAACGCAAACTCAACTAAATTCAACTGCCAAACATAAATCAGCAAATTTATTATACATGTCTCTGGCACTCGCATGTGTTTCTAATGAAAATTGCAAGTGAAAAGTTCATTAGGTCAAAATTACATGAAGCCCCCCAAAAAAGCGAATTCAAACAAACGCAAACAAACACAAAAACGAAGCTAATCAAGCGCACAAACAAAAATTATATAAAAAGAAAAAATTAGCCAAAGAAAAAACCATCAAGAAAAATTACAGTCAGCGAGAAGACCAAATCGAAATCATTTATCATAATCATTGCGATTGAAACGTTACAAAACAAGCCAAGCCAAAGCAAAGCAAAAATAGCAGCAAACAAAACAACAACAACAAAAGTTACAATAAGAAAAAGCAAAGAAAAAAAATGAAGATATTTTCTATATTTAAGCACATTGAAGAAAGAAAAAGCCAAAGCGCAAAACTTCACTGCGTTTGGATTCGATTTGAGGCGATTCGATTCGATTCGATCAACTCATCAAGCGTAAAAACGCTCAATGAAAACGCATTATGTGCGATTTTGATGAAAGACCAAAACCAAAAAAAGAGAAAAAGATACAACGATCGATTGTTTAAATGAACGTTCGAACAGTTTGAAATACTTTATGCCACATTTATAGTCATTTTTATTGTTGTTTGTGTCACGTTTTTTTTTTGCTGTTGTTTGTTGTTGGTGCTTTTCGGCCCACTGAATCAAAATTATGAGTTTATACACAAGTTTGCTGACTGCTCATTTTCTATGTGCTCTGATTGCGCGTTTCATTCACTCGGCCAGGCCAGCAAATGAACAAATCGCTTGTGGGCCAAATGATGAAAGGGTCGGCAGTGCGGCCGATCGACCAACTGACCACAAAAACCACACGGCAGCGGCATTTCTTACACACTCAGTCAGTCAGTCAGTTAGTCTGCCTCACCGTTCAAATGCTCAGCGCAGGCCGTTCGTCCGTCCGTCCGTTGAATTGGCCAATGCGTCGTTCGCTGAAGCCGCGGCTTTTTATTGTTTCATTGTTGCCTCAGTATTATCAATCATGCGTGCACAACAACAAAAGCAACAACAACAAAAGCACAGAAGAAACAAAAAACATGAAACGGAAAGCAACAAAATTCTTTCTTCTATGGAGCAATTTTCAGTGCAAAGCCCATGTCTTTGATCATTTCACTTTTATGCGGTTAAATCGATGTGTTTTGCAATCATTTTGTCTGATTAACATTTCCCGCATTTATGTAAGTGAAAACATTCGTTGCACTTTTGGTTTCGTTAGCTACATATATAGGGTGGCTGGATAGGTAGATGTATAGATAGATGCGTAGAAGGTAGGAAGCAGAGAGTATTTTCAACTTACAAAACTTTCAGGCACTTAGAGTTCATTGTATTTAACACGCACAGAGAGAAATCAAAGATGAAGGTATGAAAAATGTTAAAAAGAGCTCTCATCTGGAGAAAGTCTTCAGTTGCTTGAGGAAATGTAGGGAAGTTTAAGAACCATGCTAATTCTTAGAATATTACTGTCCAATATCGAGTGTCTGATTGAAGCAAAAACTGAAGGTCGACATGGATAATGCGCCGAGTTTTTTTCCGGTCAATGATCTACTAGAATGCATAGTTTCATTTCAGAAATTTCGCTGTTCTATAATATATAATTTATAAAGTATAATGTAGTTAGACTGAATCAGCTTTCACAATGAATCTGACTCATATTTAAGATAATCCTAGGCATGGTTTCAGCAAGGCGCGTTATAGTTCAACGGCCTCTTTGTTCCCGGAAATATCGAAGTGTCTCAGAAGAAACTTATTGTGTTCTGTCTTACAGAGTAGTTTATTGGCTTTTTCGGTGACCCAGGCTTCACCTGACTGTCACCACAGAGTGCTATGATCCTTGGCTAATACCGTTGTGCTATGAACCCGTCAGCTACTTAATAATTGCGACGAAGCTCATCATTCGGTCTTTGCGCATTTTGAACTTTAAGTATTGAAAGGCATGAGGAATGTTTAAAAAGTTGCCGGGACAAGTTTTCACAACGACTTTTCTAGTGCATTTTTTTGAACCGTCGTGCACCTTTAAATAACTTAACTCTTTGCCATAAATTGATTTTCTCACTTCTCAACTCACTCAACATGTATTTGCAACACCTCAGCACATAAATCAAATTGCAATAAAACTTTGAACTTTAAGTGGAAACAAAAAATGTGTTAACTTTTGTTCTTTTGGCAACGTGGTGCGCAGCGCATCGTCAACATCATCATCAACATCATCATGTTGTTGATCATGAAGATCAGCAGCGGCAGCAAGAACAGCAACAGCAACAACATCATGCCAGTCGCTGAGTTGCAAGCGTTATAATTTATATTTATGAAACACAGACCAACATTAACAGCTTTTTTCTGTGTCTGTGTGTTGCTTTTTGTTGCAAGCAGAACGACGAAGCCCAGGTGAACGCAACGACATGTTGGCTAAGACAAAACCGACTAAGAAGAAAATGAGACACCAAAGAATTATGGCTGTGACCCAAATCCGGCGAACAAGTATTACACATTTGTGCAATTTTTATGAACTGCAAACAAGAGCGACCAACTGCATGCGGCTTACAACTGCACTCAAGCCGGGGAAGCATTCAGGAAGCGGCGTTTCTGCAAGTCGCGCTCGAAGTCGCCTCGTTTCGAGCGTAATAACAATTTAGGCTTGTTTGGCGTCGCAAACGGCAATTTTTCACATTAATTACAAATTACAGATTTATTAGCTACGACTTGCAGTTGTGTGTGCAGCACAGACGCACCACTGGGCCCAATGGCCAATGGCTGGTGCGCATGCCTCGTCCGTGGTGCAATTCGAAATGTCCGCGCATGGTCGCTGACGACGACGACGACGACGACGACTTGGCTTAAAATATATTAATGAGTCTTGTAATTTGTGACTTTGTAATAAATTAATTTTTAACGCGCGTGTTGCACGTTGTGCGTTTCACGTTGCACGTTGCAAGGACGAAACGTTTTCATTTGCATATGTTGGCCGCGTTTGCTGCCGGTTTTGTTGCACTTGAAGAAAAAGCACTTGATGCGCTCTCAATGCAACCTTCGGCGTCGAGTGCTTCTGATTAGACTCAATTCGTTGAATTGGACCACCAAAAGTGCCAACAACAACAACAACAGCAACAACAACAACAACAACAGCAGTAATAATAACAGCGACTTGAAGGCACACCAACGCGCGTCTTGCAAGACTTGTTGTGGCACATCATGCACCAAAATGGTGGAAGGCATGTGCAGGCCAACCGACACACACACACAACCACACATGTACACTGTGCAAAAAAAAAAAAATAAGCGAGTTAATGAAAAGAGTGTGTGAAGAATTTTAAATTCGAAAATAATAAAATAAAAACAAAAATTGCATGAAAAAGTCGTGAGTCGCAAATGGTTGCATTTGTTGTTGTTGCTGTTGTTGTTGTTGCTGTTTTATTAACTTGGCAGTTGAGTTGTGTATATTCGACTCATCACTTGAACAAAACCTAAAATACAAATGGAACTCAAGAGTACAAAGAAGAAGAAACACTTGATTTGCTGCTGACTCTTTGTCTCACTTTGTCTGTCCGCTGTCCACTGTCCTGTTGTTGTTGCTGTTGTTGTTGCACCATACACTCAGGCCGACGCACACATCGATCGACTCTTTGCCTACTACACCTGTTAAGTCCTCAACTATGAATATGTGCTTTCTTGTTTTGTATCTCGCAGTCGCTTGTTTTGTATCTCGCAGTCTCTCTGTCCGTCCGTCCGTCTGTCTGTCTCTTTGTCTGCTACAAAATTATGGGAAACCACAAAAAGCAACTGCAAACATTTCGAGCTTGTTTCAGTTCACTTTTGCTTACGCTCCTCTTAATAAAGTTATTATAATTTAAGCGTTTTGATTATGCGCCGCCGCCGGTCTGTCCCACCGACCGTCCGTCTGTCCGTGCGGCCGTCTGTCAGTCAGTTTTAAAATACGGCAAGCAGCAAAGCGTGAGGGGGCGTGTGCTATGCAAGAGGCTGCCAGGCAGTCGTTCGTTCGTTTGCTTACTTAAATTCCTGCAACTACTCAACGCTCAATGCAACAACAACAACAGCAACAACGACAACAAAAAGGAGAAAAACGAAAAAAAAAGCTAAATTGAGTTGAAGTTTTAAACAATTCGCATGCGCAAACGAAACGAAAGTTTCATGTACTGTTGTTGCATGCAGCAAAGTGGCAGAGCGGCAGCGGCGGTGGCAACGCAGTCTGAGGTCTTCAAACACACGCCTTTGAAGTATATTTGCACAGCATTTTTCGTGAGTGTTGTTTTTGCAACGAACAAATGAACAAATGAGTGCTTATATACATGAGTGTGTGTGTGTGTGTGTGTGTGTATGGTTGGTTAATCTTTCTGATTGGTTACTATTTAGTTTTCCGTTTTGCCAGAGTCAGAGCCATGGCCAAGCCAAGTCTCAACTCAACTCAAGCCAAGTCAAGTCACTCTGAGACATGTCGTGTGTGCAAGGCAAGCAAAGAGGAAGAAGCGCATAAATTAATTGAGTTGTACATACAAAGCAATTGTACATAAGCACACACACACACACCAACACACACACAGCTGCATGTAGGAGTGTTCAATTGTATATGCTTCGTTGGTCATTCCATTCCAGTGTGCATGTCGTGCCCTGCGGCTGCTCGCCGAGGCATGCATTCGAACGCAATTTTTTTTTCCAATTTTCCACAACGCAATTTTCCACAATTCTAAACAAATAATAAAAATACAGTTTTGCTGCTTAGACTTCAAGTCGTAGCCGAAGCGCAAAAAAAAAAAAAGTACTTGAAAACAAAAGCAACGTTTTGATTGGTTTCATGAAAAGTTCAGATAATTTCAAGTTGATAATTTCATGTTGCCAGGAAGTTGTTGCTGCCGAGTGCAATTGAAAAACTAATGTACCCTTTTTTTTTGGTTGCTTGTTGAAAATGTTAAGTAATAAGCGTAGCAGACATTAAGCAACCTAAGTGTTCTTGAGTATGGAACGAAATTCGGCAACAAACTGATCTTCTGCCAACAATATGTGAAAAACAGATTACACAAAATGAAAAGTCTTTCAAGAAGCTAATTGGCTTACTTAGAAAAAAAGAGATTTTTCAACTGTTTGCGTGTTCAAAGTGCTTACAAGCTAACCAAGGTTAAGCAACTTTGTAGCTAACGGCATCCCAAATTATTACATAATCAACAAAGGTTAAGAAACTTTTGTATTTTTTGATATAAACAAATTTTTTATAATTTTATAATTCAAAACACTTTCAATTTTCGCAACACATGCCACAAATCATGGCACGTTGAACGTTGCACGTTGATTGTTGATCGTTGTCGTTATCGCCGCGCATTTCACTGCAATTCACTTTTCATGATAAAAATGCCATGAAATAAGTGAAAAGGTGACGATTTCAAAGGCCTTTTTTTGCGCTACCCTACAATAAACACACAGAGAGACAGCGCGACCAATAGATACTTGCAACAACGGCACGAGAAAAATGTTTCCTTGAGGATCGTGATCTCAACGGCAGCGACAACGTCAGCCTTTGAACATTTTCCATTTCACTGCCACCATTTCCACTTTGTGTCTTGCGACGGGAGTCTAGAGACTGGCGGCTGAGGTCTTGAGTCGAGTCGAGTTGAGTCGAGACGTATCGAATGCTGTTGAATGTGCAACAAATGTTGGCAATAATAACCAAATACATATTTTGCAGCAATCACAATTCGCTGATCTTTTGCCCTTTATGTCGGGCGCGATTACGCCAACGGCTGCCAGCAAGCCAGCAAGCAACCAAGCGACCCAACCGAGCCAACCGAGCTAACCAACCGACAGGCATCTCATGCACAAGACAGCAGAGCGCACAGATCGATCGATGCAGCCATCGATAGTGCACGAGTACTGCAACTGTGTCTGTCCCGCTGTCTGTCCCGCTGTCCCTCTGTCGCTGTGATGTGTTGTGTTGTGTTGTGGACCTACCTAGCAGCATGTCCGAGCCATGGCGAACCTGAAACCTCAACTTGCCGCATTGCCGCAATTCGAAATGCAGCAGTGATCAACATTGCCACACAGCGTTCAGCCACAGTCACAGGACAGACAGACCGACAGACGCACTCACTTATTGAGTAAGTGTCGGGACAGCAGGACTGACAGACTCTTTGGCTCGCATGTTGTTGTTGTTGCTCTTGTTTGGTTGCCTCAAACTGTCGTTTCTACAAACGCCATGATTACACAGTATCTGTAACTGGCATGAGCATGAGCGGCAGATGGATTTCGTGTGTGTGTGTGTGTGTGTCGAGTATCTGTAACGACCGACCAGTGTTGTGTTCGGGCACCTTTAAGAACTTTGCTGAAATTGAAATTATTTTGTCGGAACTTAAATCATTTTGTTTTTATTCTTGTCAGCGCTTCTTCTTCTTCTTCTTCTTTGCTCGCATTCACGCTTTCACAAGTTAACACTTTCATGCTCTGGCCAGCCAACCGACCAACCAACCAACCGACCGACAGACCATCTATGCCACCATTTGTCGCAACGTACAACAAACAAAGTTTGCCTTTTTTTTGAAAAGCGAAAATTTTCGTGCATGTTAAATGAAATAAATTTTATTATAGTTAACACTTTGGTCATAAAAACAACATGAAGCACAAATTGAAAAAAAAAATGCTGAAAAATATTCAAAAGTCTGCGAAGCGAAGAGCGCCAACATAAAAACTCATTAAATCATAAAACAATGGGCAGCCACTAAAACTAGTTAATAAAAAAAATCAACAAATTTGCTTGCAACAAAAGCGGAAAGCACAAAAAGCTAAGCAGCTATTTTACGAGCACTTGCCGTCTCCTTCCCACACACACACACAATGTGCGGCTTCAGTGCGGTTCACTCGTGTCAACGCCAGTCGCGCATTAAATGAGTCAAGTCTCAGAGTTGATTCGAGTTGATGCGAGTTGATGCGAGTTGAGTTCGACTAGACTTGAGTTGAGTGCACGCTCGTAAAAATCAAAACAAATTCGTTGAAATTTTTATTAGTTTCTGATTATTTTTATTCACCATCGTCGATTGATTTCTTGCAAATGCGCAAACCATAAAGTTTTCATATTATTAAAGTATCTTTTTTTTGGTTGCTTTGGTTGCTTGCTTTTAATACTTGTAAATGAGCGACTGTGTCGTGTTTATTTTATGCATCTATTTATGCAGCTTGCAACGGCAGCACTCATAAAATAGTTTAATTGGCTTTGAGTATTCACATTAGAGATATTCCTTTATAAAGCCATAAAAAGTATATTCGATTTTTTTTGTTGGTTTTCGAAATTGGCGAGAAAGTCAATAATTGAAAACAGATATATGACTTTGATAACTCATTAACGGCCAAGAAATTAAATTTCTATTATACGAAATGTCTGTTTTTATGTTGATAAGCTTAGAAAATTAGTTCAAATCTGAATTTATGCCTTGTTTTAATTTCGAGAATTAATATTTTAAGTGTCTGTTTTGGGCACACAAGAGATATCGAGATTTCACCTGCAAGACACTTACACAGATGGCGCTTTAGTAGGTTGGCAGGTATTTGGTACTACGCTTGGTTGGTAGTTGGACTTTGACTTAAAGAAATGTGTCTGGACTGCTTGGTTGGAGGCTCGCCCAACAAATTCTTTCTTCAGTGAGTTAGGATTGCTTATCAATAAACTGTTTCAAGCATAGAAGACATGGTATGCATGTTACAGGTATCTCTGCAAGCTTGAATTCTAAGCAAATCCAGACTCGCCATAATAAAGCCTTACATGATGCTATCTAACATAGATCTCAACATATCTTCTATTGCGGTTCGAATTCAGTAATTATCTAAACGATATAACATACGACTTAATAGAGCTGTTAATTGATAGAACAAACTTTTATTCACTGCTGTACTTTGGAGAACTGTAAGGTGCCGGTGTTTTAACCCCAAAGCAATATATTCTATTGATCGCATAAATTTATAATAATGAATTGAATAATGCATGAATGATTAGAAAAATGGTGAGACTTGCATTGATTCTATTAACATTTTAAAAAAAATAAAATAACATTTTTTAAAAAGAAAATCTTAGAAGTTTATTCTCTATTTGACCAGGAAATGAAACAAATGATTTCTTACACATGATTCATTTTGAAACTCATTTGAATTTGGTAATGAAATTTTGCATTTCTAAGATTGAAGTTGACTCAACGAAGATTGAAAGATTTGAAAGACCGCAAATTCTTAGCAAATCATTGAAAATTGCTTCTTAGTACTTCTGTATTGAGAAAGGCATAATTTTTATACTTGCAACGAGTCTCGCACACAATTGTGAATTGAGTTCGTTTGTGGCAACATTCTAAGCGAATGAAATCGTGCCACGTTGTCGCATCTAATCGGAAATTACAACAAAGGCCATCGCTGATTTTCAGAAGTATTTGTTTTTGGTTTTTTACACGGCAATCGTAAACATGATCGAGACTTGCTCACAAAACATACAACAGCGAAATACAAATAAAAACAGCAACAAATTCAAATGAAATACAAGAAAATGTACCTGTAATCACAAACGAACAAGAAACGATAATGAGTCCAAGACTGAAAACCAAAAGTAAAAAACCAAAAATCGAAAAACAAAAAGAGAAAAACAAAAAACGAGTCCTGTAAACATGAAGCGTAATAGAGGTTTTTTTCCTTCACTCGTACTCGTACTTAATACAATTAGTTAAATATTTGCGCATGCGCACAGATATTTTGTTAAAAGACAAATTTCGCAAAAAAAAAAAATAAAATGTTTTTTTGGAAAAACGTACAAAAAAAAAAAAAGAAGGGAAAAGCGTGAAGGGAAAGCGGCAAGGCGGCAAGGCGGCAAAGTAGGTGGCGCGCACTTTGAGTCTGTCTCAGTCGTAGTCGCACAGTCGCTCAGTCAATTGGCAGCCAGGCAGGCGTGATGAGGCTGCGCAACGTGCCACTGGTGGGGGCAATGAGGCGCGGTGGCGGGGGCGGCAATTCAACAAAGTTTTCGGCGCGCGCACACAAAAAACCAAATTGCGGAAAATTACATGAAAATCGTGCAAAACTCTGTTTAAACTTCAAGTGAAGTTAACTAAAGTGAAGTGAAGTGAAATGCATTGCAGCCATGGCAAGCAACGAGTGAGAAATACACACACAAACACACACACACAGATACAGATACACAGATACATGCCACAGAGAAGCAAAAAAAAGATACGCAAAAAAATGGTGAAAAATCGTTTTTCGCGAAATGAAAATACGCGCGATCGTCATGCTCGGAGCCTGTGATTTTTTGCCAAGGTTTCCTTTACCACCCACGCCACACCGCTGGGGCAACATGGCTGTTGTTGTTGTCGTTGTTATTGTTGTTGTTGGAGTAACAAATTTAAACGTTACATGCGAGATTTCAACGCGATCATCGATCGAGCACGCTAAGCCTGCGTTGTCTGTCTGTGTGTCTGTCTGTGTGTCTTTCTGTGTGTGTGTCTATCTGTGTGTGTGTGACGCAGCCTGCTTTTAGCTCGTGCAACAATTTGAAGCCGCTTGCCACTCACCATGCGCAAACCTCTGCCCTTACTTAATCCCCTCCCCCAACAAAGCAACTTCAATTGCGCTTCAATGCGCCGTGTTGCAAGTCTTTTGTCTGAAGACTTCAATTTTGGCGCTGCTGCTGCTGCTGCTGCAAGTTGCTGTTGCTGACGCCAGCATGACGTAACCAGCAAGCCAAGCACAACAGAGCACAACAGCTCCTTTTGCCCTCAGGTGTGATCGGCAACAATTTGCGCTTGATTGTTCCTGTTTTTCTTTTTTCCGACGGCTCTGTGTGTGTGTCTCTGTGTCTGTGTCTCTGTGTGTGTGTGTAGTTTTCACTTTCGGCTGTCAATTGTTGGCGATTTGTTTGAGCAATAAATGCAACTGTCATTTTCAATTCGTTGCGATTCAAACTCGTCGTCGTCGTTGCAAACTACTCAAACTTCGCGCAACAACAATATGCAACTGCCACAGACATAGCTAACAACAACAACAGCAAAAAAACGCTGCACAGTCAATCTTTATGTTGTTTCTTATTTGTTATTTGTTGGTTTCATTTTTTTTCATGCATTTTATAAGCCAAAATGTCAAGTTTTGTTTGTTAGTCTTTTGTTTTTTTTTTGTTTTCTTTTTTTTTGTACTTTGTTTGTTTGCTTGTTTAATTTGACTTTTTATTTGACTAAATTCGCTGATTCGTCGCGCCTTCGAAAAAAATCGCTTTGCCCGCAATTTTCATACGTTTTCGTTTTCATTTTATTTGATTTTGAATTTGAATTCGTTTTCGATTTCGATTTCGTTTGTGTTTTCTCGCTTGTAACGCTCTCAGCGCTTTGCGAAGAGTGTTTGTATGGAGTGTTAATTAAGCGTTTATTCAGTGCCAAGTCAAGTCATGTCAAATCGTATCAGGCCAAAGCCAAAGCCGCAGCCAAATCAAAGCCAATTCAAGTCAACAGTGTCAAAGTTGTGCGCTGATGTCGAAACTGTTTAAAAGTTGTTGTTGTTGTTGTTGTTGTTGTTGTTGCTTATTTTTCGGTTATCACAATCAAATAAAAAGTAAAAATAATACAATAAACCAACGATTTCGGCATATGCCGTCACTTGGCTCAGCTCAGCTCGGCTCGGCTTGCCTTGTCTTGAGTCTTGACTTGGCTTAATCAATCATTGTGTCTGTCATATAAAAAAAAACAACAAAAACAACAACAAAAACACAACGATAATCGAAAGAGTAAAAAATGTCGGTCGCGAGGTTGAAAGTCACATAAATATTTAACTATTGACTCAGTAATGAATGTGTTAAAGTATCGAATTACAAACAGTTGCTTCGAGCTTCGTGTCTTTCGACGCTTTTGTTGTCATTGTGTGCGGCCTTTTGGCATACACACATGGCTCAGCCGCAGCCTCAGCTTCAGCTTCAAGCCAATGCAACTAAACAAGGCACATAAATCATGACATTAAAACGCATCAGCAACGATTTTGTAAGTCTTTCTTGAAAGAAGAAAAGCATGAAATATTTCTTAAATTGTCTTCACTTCATTGATTTGTCAATGCTTTGATTTCCTTGCCAATAATAATAACAGCGGATTTACATTGGAGTCGGAACACATCTCAATGAGAAATCTATACATGGCGTGCAAAAACGAACTCTTAAAAACTCTTTTGCAAATTTAAGCAAATTTGTTGTAAAAGACCAAATTTATTGTAATTTTGATACTCCACTTTGTGCGCTGTTTTGCTCCGATTTAAGCTTTGAAGCGGTGCTATTTTTATTGGGTATTTTTTAAACCTTCGATTTATTATATTATTATTTATTCCTCAAAATTGTCCATACATTTAAGAGCTCCTTTTCCACTCTATGTATGGCACACTCTTTGTTCGCAACCATACAAATTCCGAGCGTTACATTTGGCAGTTTCTTAGTCAGCAGACTCGTGCTTACTTGCTTTCAATAATAAATAATTTCTGACTTTTTTCTTAATTAAATAGAAGCAAGTATTTTTTATATAATAAATATAATACTGAAATTCCAACACTTTTCGGTTAATTCGTATGTTTCCGGCATACTTTCACGTTACTTTGCCAATAACGCGCAATAGTTAGTTTGCAAACACCTTCTTGCCACTGCTTGCCTCAGTCGCACATGTAAATCGACTATGAAATCTTTTATTTTATTACAAATCATGTCATATATAATAGTTGTGCCTTCACATTAAACGAGTGCTCGCTCAAGAGTCGACAATAAATCAGCGCTTATATTACATGTCATGTGTTTCTTGATTCATTTGAAGCAAGCACGCCTACAAAAATCAATTTAACGAACGAACGAATGAACAGTTTGAATTGTACAAACAAGCAATAACCAATCATTAAAACATTCTTCAAAACTTTGCTAATAGACTTCGCCACAAAGGCAACACAATAGGCCAAAATAACCAACACACACACACACACAACAATAATTAAATGACCAAAAAAAGAGATATTTTGACAAGTGTGTGGGCCGACCATGTTGTTAACAGACACAACAACAGCTGCCGTGCAGTAACAGCAGCACAAGCAGAAGCTGCAAACGAAGGCGAAGAGGAAGCGGTGCGAGAAGCACATACGTTGAATGCTAAATGCTGACCCGCTGTCAAAAGTGAGTTTTGCGTGATTAAAACGCCGCACGTCAAAAACACAAATTTTAGACATTTTTTTTTTTTATAAATAATCAACGACGACGAAGACTTTGATGACGATGTTGTCGATGATGTTGATGATGATGATGACGTTGATGACGAGTCTTAAAGAGTCATTGATAGAAGCGGTAGCAAAATTCAATACTGACAGACGAACAGACGAGCTGAAAAGGAGCTACTAGCTACGCCCCGCTTATAACAACAACACTAACAACACCATTAATAATAAAGGCCCATAAAATGAAGTAACAACAACAACAACAATGATAATAATAATAAAAAAACAGTCACAAAATAGTCATGAGCGTTGTTGCTGAAAGCGAAGTCCAAAAAACTGATTGACAACTATGTTGAAATATCGAATTATTATTATTTCAGAAATGATGTTTTTAAGCCGCTTTAAAATGGGTAATTGGAGAGCTATTAAGCACGGGTGTGTTTGTGTGTGTGTTTTGGAGGTCAATGACAATACAGCATACATGTATAATTGATTACAGCAACACAAGAACAACAACAACAACAAAGCATTTCAAGCATTTCAGGCAACAATTTTCAGTTTTTAATTTTCTGTTTTTATTTTTGAAAAAAAAAAAAATATATGTTTTAATTTAACGCATGAATTTTAATTTAAATATAGACTTTTTTAATTATCGGTCAGAGAAGTAGTAGAAGTAGAAGCAGCAGAAAAAGAGTTATAAAAGCCAACCAAACAAGAACTTGTGCAATTTGTGGGCAAAACAAATTTGTTAGTTTGTTCGAACTTCAAAGGTAATAAAATTGTTTACAACATTTTTTTTTTTTTTTTTGTTGGCCTTTGTAAGAAATAAAAAAAAAAACCATAAACCAAAAGTGTGCAAAATTCCTTGTTTACGACAAACATTAAAATACAATAATTGCTTTTAAGTTGCACAGATCGACGGACGGCCAACGGCAGAGAGCCCTTTGACACCGCCGGTGAGAGAGACTCGCCTTTAAGTCTTTAAAACCGTCGTTTTGCGGCAAATGGCAGAAGCGTCTTTAAAGCGCTTTGCCGCACACAAATTGTGTCATCATCGATTAGATTGCATGGGCGGCAGCAAAGAGTCATGAGCAAAGCGCGCGCACAAGTAGCCACAATCGGTTGCAAGCGGCAAGCTAAACTTATAACTGCGCAATTAACGTGCTGCTGCCATAAAGGTGAACTTGTCAGGCTCAAATGGCAAACGACAGGAGTGCTGATGGCAGTGACGATGCTGCTGATGATGATGCTATGATAGTCGCAGCTTGGCTTGGCTTGTAATGAATCCCTATGGCATATGTGTTCATACATACGTGCAACATGCGTTGCGCGTAACTCAAAGCGACAACACTTGACACTAATTAATACGCACTCGCTCGCTGGCACTGCCACAGAGCCATGACTGAAAACTGCGTGCTCGAACATAACAAATAGCACGCACAACTCACACACACACACACACACACACACGCTCGACTTGCAACGACTTAATGTTGCACAATACATAAAGCAACGTTGCATTGCAATATTGCACACGCGGCAAAGTTGACTGACGCCGTTGCGCGTTTCAATCTGTCAGTCACTCACTCAAGTCTGTCTGTCTGTACGGCTGTCTGTCCGTTCGTCAGTTGTTCGCTGAGATTGCTTGAGTGATAAAGTTGTTGAAAGTGTTACAGGTTGAAAATAACACGCCTCACTGGGTAACTGGCACGTTGACTTTGCCTCAGAGCGGTTGCAGTTGTTGTTGTTGTTGTTGTTGTTGCTGTTGTCGCTACCACCGCATGTCAAAGAAGTTGTCCTCACTATTGTCGTTGGCATGCCTGTACAGCAGCTTTCAACACTTTCCAACACTGTTTGCGATTCTTATCAACATAGTTTTTCTTTCATTTCATTCATTCATACATTTTGCTGCTATGATTCTTCGCATTGAAATCTCGCTTGTTGCCGAGCGCTACGCCTGATAAGAATATTTACCGTTGGTTGCGTACGCATTCATTGTGTGTAGTGAAGCGTTTCGCACACCGAGAGCGAGCGTGAAAGCAGAACACAAAAGTGCGAACAAATTATCGTCTTGCGGTCGAAGTGTTATGAACAAAAGCGCACAGATGTGCTCAAGATGTTGTTGCAGTGCAAGGGTGAGGGTGTGGGTGTGGGGCAGCGGGCAAAAAGTATGAAAAAATAGTAAAGAAAATATTGTATAAAATAGTTGAAGTATGAAAAAGAATGCAAGAAGACAATGAGTTGCGATGACGGGCAGAAACTAACGGTGAAGACAGACCGGTAGGAAAAGTCAAGTCAACTAGAAACACGATGAGTTGTCCGATAAATCAACGAATTTTTACGACTCATTGACGCTTTTTTTTATGACTTAAAAAAAGAAGCTTAAAAATGCAATTTAAAAACATTTGCAGACTGTACCAAAAAAATAAAATAGAAATACTAAAATAACTAAAAAGAAAAGAAGCAGAGAGACGCGTTGAAAAAGAGTGTTGCATACTTAAGGGCGTACTGAAGCATCATTTTTGCAAATTTCAAGTACAATGTCGCGACGATGTCTGGCAACGATAAATGTATCTATTGTTGTTGCTCGGTGCAGCAGCAGCAGCAGAGCGCCTCTACTCACATGCTCAAAAGCCAAAAGACAATTGGGTCTGAGTGCACATAATTTGCAAGTGCATGAGACATGCACACAACGTCCGTCCGGCTGTCCGTCCGTCTGTCTGTCCGTCGGTTTGGTCTGTCCGTTACTGTTTCCGTTCATTTACGCGTTCGTCTGAGGCTCATGTCTGCCTACTCTGTTCTCCAACCTTCATTAATTCCAAATCGAGCGACAGTTTTTTGTTTCACATCTTGTTTTTTTTTTCTACTTTTTTTTTTTTTGAGTCAAATAAGTGCCTGCAATACCGGCAAAGGACACCGGTGTGTCGAAGGCGCAGCGCGGCGGTGCCCAGACGACTCAAGTCATTGTCGCCGCCTATGGCAGCAGGCAAGGCAAAGTTTAGACATGGCTCAGACGATGTTCTTAATGATAAGTGTGAGGCAGACGACGACGACGATGATGATGATGATGACTATTGGGAGTTGCAAAAGGAGTTTCGGCTGTATTGGAGTCTGCCGTCTGAAGTCTGCAAATAGGCGCAAATGCACTTTTCGCCTGCTCATGCTGATGCTGAGGCTTCTGCTCCTTCTTAGTCTTAGTCGTTGGCAATGCACTTTGGCAAACTGCAGTCAACGTCGCTTGGCTACACAAAACATTTCAGGCCTCAAAAAAAAAAATATACAAAATGTTATAAAAAAAATGCTGAACTTCAACTGCAACTCAGCTACTGTTGTTGTTTTTGTTGTTGTTGTTGTCCTGTGGCAGGGCAGGCAGGCAGGCAACAACGGCGACCAACAGGCGTTAATAATATTGCTGCCTCATGTTGTTGCAGCCAACATTCACAAACGTCACAACAACATATTTTTTCGTTGGCACTTTTTTTCTACTATTTTGTATATTTGCTGCTGCATTTTTGTTTTAAGCCTTTACTCCTTTGAATTTGTTTATTTATTTATGTTTATTTTTTTTCTTTTTTTTTTGCATTTCGTATCGTTTCGTTTTTTGTAAAAGTTTTTCATTTTGTGCAGTCAGTCAAATCGGGTTTGGTAGGCTCGACGCGCTACACGGCACGGCACGGCTCTCGGCTCGTTGAAAGTGCATTGACTGTTGCAAGCAGCCAAGGTAAACGAAGGCAAGTTGCCAGCCAGCCAGCCAACCGACCGACCTCACACAACACATGCCTCAACGACTTCAAGCTGACGCTGAGCTGACGAAAAGCTTCAACTTTGGCTCAGCTTCTGTGCGCCTTGCCTTGCCTTTACTTCATATCGCTTCCTTCATTTTGCCTGTGCCTTTGTCTCTCTCTCTCTGTGTGTGTGTGTGCCTTTTTTGTGTAGTTGTGTGAATTGCAGCAGCAACATTTTGTCCATGTCCTTTACTATTTTCACTTACCTTGCACACTGCAACGGCCGACAAAGCTTAGTAGCTCAGCACGGCTTGGCTTGGCTCAGCTTGGCTTTTGTCTTGCGTGCTGCTGCAATTTCATAGCAGCATTTTAGGCGCTTTGCTGCTATTACAATACAGCACACGCTCAGAACAACACAACACAGCAACAAAGATGATGATGATGATGATGTCGTCTCTCGTTTCACTTAATGCATTTTTAAAGTTTTGTAATTAACGTTTTGCACTCCGGCTGCTCGTCTTGCAACCAACTTCACTTCCTGACATTCAGCTTCCTTGACATTTGCCGAGCCCCTGCCACTGCCCCTGCTTCATACTCAATTTGTGTATGTCTGCGACTCAAGTGTTATTAGTTGAAGCGCTTGGCATTGTCTATGCATGTCCGTCTCTTGGTCGCCCTCTCTCTCTATCCGTCTGTCTGTCTGTCTGCCTGTTTGTGCCTTTTCGGCTTTTGTTTTGTGTTTTGTTTTTTTTTTTTTTGTTCACGCTTCTTTTTCGGTCCTTTTTTGCAACATGAATGTGCCGCTTGTCAGCTTTATGCGCTTCACAGCTCATGCACGCACGCACGCACGATAGCACGCCAAACAACTCAACTCTGCCGAGCGTTGATATAATTTTTTTCTTGTCGCTTTTCACAACTCAAACGTTGTCCTTTATTGCTTTCTTACGTTATTTTCAAGCCATGTATTTGCATTGCGTAAACAAATCGTGTCCTGTTTGAGTAAACGACTGACATGGCAAAGCACAACTTTCTGCACGCCTCATGCTTCGCCGCTTTCTGGGCTGCTTTCTTTGCTTAAGAAAATAACAACAACAACAACAACATAAAAAAGTTGTGAAATGTTTGAGCAAGAAAACTTCGCATTCATTTACAATCAACAACATTTCAAATCGTGCATCATTTTTCACATTTTTGTGTGTGTGTTTTAATTTCGTGCCCTTGTCTCTTGTCTCGCTCTCGCTGCCGTCACTCAGCAGTGTCAGTTGCCGTGCTGTCCACCTGCCAAAATAAATTTCAAGTGCAGTGCTCGTAAATCATTAAACGCGAAACATTCGCGAAATATTTCAGCGCCAGTCAAGCCGAAAGAAAGACGACTAAAATGTCAAAATAAAAATAAAAAGAGAAGTAAAAACAACAAATAAAAATGCAAAAATAAAAATGTTTTCTTGGCGGCTTTTCTGCCCACCACTCAACACGGCAAATTTGTATGTCCACTGGCGCATTTTATTTCATTTCAGTTTTCACAGCAGCGCAAAACATTTTTTTATTGGCTTCATTTTGCACACATTCGCATTCGCATTCGCACACACAAATTTAGTTAACCAAAAGCCAAAAAGAAATCATAAACAAAAATAAAATAAATAAATAAAATTTCTGGTTGCGACGAAAATCCAATTAGCTGCTCGAAGAGTTCGAAATGTTCAACGCTCGAATGGCAAACGCGAAAAAAAAATAAATAAATTGGCTCTGACAGTTGGCAAATAAGTAGCGGCGACCGAACTGCGCCGTGCCGTGCCGAGCTGAGCAAAGCCGCGTGAACGATTTAAATTCGCAAGCTGTGCATGACAATTTCTGATTCTGAGAAGGATTCGGTTTTTGTCGCTGATTAGGCAAAAAATACGTTTACAAATATTTCGCACTGAGCATGCAAAAAAGGGCACAAAAAAACCGGAAGTCTGCATTCAAGACTGTAACTAAATTTCGATGGCAGCATGATTTAAAAAAAAAGCGTCGAGTGCAACGACAACTTAATTAAGTGTTTGTCACCAAATTTGTACATTTCAGCTTAGCAGCGCCGTTCGCACAACTGCAACAGACAGCTCTTAAATTAACAGTGCCCTTATCTTACACTGTTAACCCTTTAGCTCTGCAAATGCAAATGTTCCTAAAATAAAATTCACCTATGTAACATAGCGCGTGCACAACACATATGCCAGTTGATTAGTAATTTTGAGCACTTAACTATTTTATGCGGTGTGCTTGCTAAACGTTACATCGGAGTATGTAATATTAGAATGCGAACGAATGCTCGTGGTAGGCGGCTACAGTTGCAGCGTTGCAAAAATTACTCTGTTAATATGATGACTTTTTTGTTAAGCGATAAATGTTCGTCAGCAAATTCATTAATTTCAACTTTAAATTAATTAACAAATGAATTTATGAAAGCATTTCACGACAGTTCACACGATAAGCGTAAAAACAACAGAAACAAAATTTCGCTTGCGGTCTGCACATCTTCATGATTGGTCTTTGGTCAGCCATACACAATGAGAATGACACACTGAAGGCATCAACGCAAACACATAAAAAATAAATAAATAAAAGTTGCAATCTTCCCATGAGTTAAGATAATTCAAGTTTGTGTGATGTGTTGACAACAAAATTAATTCTGATTAGCATTCGTCGTCGTCGTCGGCATTGTCGGCATACGATCATTCGTGCGTGCCTGCGTGCGTGCGTGACAGACGGGCAAAGTGTTTGCAAACGCAAAAGAGCAAAATTGAAGGCAAAATGCAGAAAATTTCTTGCACGCACAAAATTTCAAAATTAAATTGAAACGAAGACGAAAAAAAAAGGCAGAAAAATGAAAAGGGCTTTCAAAGAAATCTTCACGTAATTATTGCGATAATTTTAATGCTTCATTTATGAATTGCAGCACTCTGCAATTGCTGTCGTTGTTGTTGTTGCTGCAGCAGTTACTGTTGATTGGTTTGCGTGCACATTTGGCAAAAGGGCCTAAGCACTTGGCAGGCAAAAAAGGAGCGATACAACGATTTGCATTTCCGTTGCCGCTTTTGTCGTCAGCGACTCAACAACTTCGAACAAGTGGCAAGCAAAAACGCTTATTGGCAGCATTTATTCTTTTATTGAGGTTATTAATAATTTTTTCGTTGTTTTTGTGCTGTTGTTGTTGTTTTCGTTTTTGTTTCTGCAAAGAAACAGTGGAAAATTTATGCAAACATGAGCGCCGCTTGTTGCATTAAATAAGCCTCATTTTTCTTCTCATAACTTGGCCCACACCATGCCAACAGACACTGACAAGTGCGCGGGGTTGCAAAGCAGGCAACGTCGGCGTCTGTCATATAAAAATTGACTAAGTAAGTGCATTTGTGCCTTGCAATTTTTTAGACATTTTTATTTGAATTTCAAGATTTCTTTTCATTCTTTTATAACTTGATTTTTTTTTTTGCTGTTTTTCGATTTGCTGTTTGTTGTTGTTGTTGTGTGTGTGTGTGTGTGTGTGTGTTTTACTCAATATTAATGAAGTCATTAAAACGACAACTTCTTCCTTGACGTTCGGCGGCGCACAGAAATTATTAACAAAAATTATAAAGAAACGCAACAACAACAGCAACAACAACAAAAGCCACAAAAATAAAACAACTGAAAGCGCATGTAAAGAAGAAGAAGAAGCAGTAAGAAATGCACAAGTCGAAAATAAGAAGACATCAAGAAACCACAGCATGCAAACGACCCCTTTTTCTTGCTGCCTTTGTTGTTGTTGTTTTATTTCATTTTTTGACATTGCAGTCAACGTTTTTGTTGTTGTTGTTGTGGATGCTTAAGCAAGCAGTGAGCATACTCAAAACTTCCTTTCAGAAATTTGCATATGCCAAGCAAGCCAAAGCAAATGAAAGCCAAAGCGAAGTGTGCGAGCGAGAGGCAAAACACAGCAGAGCACATCACAGCAAGGCAAGGCAAGGCAAGGCAAGGCCAGTGTTGAAAAAGGTGTAGCGTGGCGCGCTGTAAAGCAGCATGGGCATGTCAATTCAGCAAAAATCTGGCACAGTAAAATTTTTCGGCAACTTGGCATGGAAAAGTAAACCAAACCAAAACTAAAGCGAAGTAAAGCAAAGCAAAGTAAAGTAAAGTAAAATAAAGTGCATGAAGAACTTGCTCATGATACGCATTAGGAGTTGTACGCCTCAGGCGCAAAAGTACACAGAAATGCGCGGCGCGGCGGCAGCGGCGGGTAAGGCAGAGACAAGTGGCAGTTGGGCGCATTCATTGCACTTTCTTTTATATTTGTGCTTTTCTTTTGTTTTTTTTTTTGTTTTTTTTTGTTAAACATTTATCAAAGTTTATGAATAGCCTAAAAGCAGAGTGACTGCTAATAAAACTAAAAAGTATTAAGAAATAAACAACAACAAATTGTTAACTTTGCTTTATAAAGAAAAATGTGCGCTTTTAAAATATAAACAGTAAACTATAATTTTTCATTTTTGTTATACGTTTTTTTATTTTGTCTTTTTGTTGTTGTTGTTGCTTGGCCACTAATTTAAAGCAAACAGCAACGTTCGAGATAAGCACAACTTAGATTAATGTCTTACTTAAGATTGCTGCCTGAATAGTTTATCTCAACGTTGCTTTTAGCGCGGTCGCGTTGATTGCCAACGTTGTTGAGTTACTTTTCAAAAGTGGCAAATGACGCTTTTTTTTTGTTTCCTCACAAGTTAGTTGACTTTTAAATAAGTTAAAAAAAGGTGTTGTTTTATTGCTTTGATTGAAATATCAAAAGCGTTGTTTGAAGTCTTGGCGGCGTGAAATGTGTGAATTGCGTTGTGTAAATATGCGTCATTCATTTATTAGCTTCTAATTGAAAATTTGCATAAATATATGAATTGAAAATATTATTGCTGTCACACACACAATTGGAGCAAAGTAAACCGGCTCGAAGCTTGATTGACGACATTACTCATATTTTATGTTATGCTTAAAGTTCTACGCGACTTAGCAAAGTTTTAATTTCGCATTTTCGTATTTTACATTTCTCATCATCAAATAATCTTACAACTTCTACAAAAGAAGGCAAAAACAAAAAGTTTCTCTTACCGAAATCAAGTACACGTTTGCGGTTTTAAGTGAAATTTTAGCTGAGGCGACACACACACACACGCACACGCACACAAGCAAGCCCAAGCACACATGTGTGCACATCACGAATTGAATTGAATTGAATCGAATCGAAACGAAATGAAACGAAACGAAACGAAACACTTCGATGAGGTCAAAAAGCAGGGTCGTACGTAAACTTATTGCTTGCGTTTTTCGTTTGTTGTCTTCGCCTCTCTTCTCTTGTCATCACTCGGCTCTTCTTAGCTTTGCTTGGCTTGTTGGAACGCCTCAAAGTTGTACATAAAATGCGGTTTGCAATTGATACTGACAGACAACGCATGACGACGTCGACAGCGACAGCGACAACTACATGTGTGAATTCAGATACGCCATGCCAAACAAATCCCCCCGCAAGCCGCTTAACAGCCAACGACGACGTTTGTGTGGTGTTTATAGCCGTAAGGCAACAAAAATTTGTCCTGACATGAGTTACATGCGTTAAATTTCCTGCCACTTTGTGTGTGTGTGTGAGTGTGCGTGTGTGTGTGTGTGTGACGCGTAAAATTTTTATTTAATTTTTTGCTGTATATGAAATGCACATACATACATATGTACATACATACATAATATAATAATTAAACGAATTGCCAAAGTGTGTCTGCAATCGTATTATAACCGTGCGTGTGTGTGTGTGTGTGTGTGTGGTTGACAGGTTCTGCTGTTGTTTGCTGCTTTATGTCGCACGACGAGGGTTTCTTTCATGCCTTTCCTTTTTATTTGTTTTAATTCACAGACGAGGTGTCAATTTCAACGCCCTTCTTTTGTTTGCCTGCACATATACATGTACATGCTTAAATACATAATACACACACACACACACACATACATATGTCAACTCTTTTCTGCCCTCTTATTCTTATATTTATTTACTTCTTGTTTTTGTTTTTTCGCACCATTTTTCAATTTTTGTCTGCATTTTTGCCAAATTCACAGGACGTGTCTGCTCAAGTGTGCACAGCGACGCGTCTGTCAGACTTTATTAACACGCAGGAACAAACGAATGCAGAAAAAGTTAGCACAGCATGTGCAACAAAGGGTTAATTCGCGGCTACACTGTGCAAAATCATCACCATCAACATCATCATCATCAACATCAACAACATCATCATCGTAGTCAACATAAATAAACATTCCTCGAAGTTGTTCAATAACGCATGAAAATGCTTTGCCCACGCCACGCCATGCCACACCCACTCAGTCAGCACCACAACAACAACAAACGCCCACAAATGTTAGTTTGCATAAATATGCCTTCTTTTCTACCCCTCACGCACGCACGCTTTCCCCAACGTCACTGCAAATTTTGTACCCATTAACAAAGCATATTTGTTGCTGTCGTAGGCGTGGCACATCAACACCAAAGCAACGTGTGCCGCCCACTAATGCAAACGCCTCTCACACACACAGTGTTGCGCCAATATATGTTTTTGAAATTTGAATTTAACGCATTTCGCATGTGATTTCATTTCATCATCATTTGCATAAATTCGCATAAGCGCAGAACTTAAATTCTGAATATCTTCATTTATGCCTCATGTCGTTTGTCATATTTTTACTCACCTATTTTTTTTTTCTTTTGCGCCGTCAACGTTACGTTTAAGCCCAAGCACAATTTCGCATAGCTGAAAGATACAAAGTGTAAGAAAAAACAGTTATAGAAAAGTGCATAAATAATTGTTAAAACGGCACATTAAAAACACTAACAAGAAACGCCTTCGTCGAACACCTTCTTTTGCACTTTGTTTTTATCGCTCACTCACTTTGGCTTCTCGCTCGCACGTAATTCGCTGCCGTCGCGGTCGCAGTCGACGTCGCCGTCGTTGCCAGTGCTGCCAACATTTCTATGTCATTTTCATGTCCGCGAGTTGCCAAACATAATAAATTGAGCGAAATCATTTGTTATGTTGTAATTTTACACACACAATTTGTTATTAGTCCGTTTTGGCGCTTTGCCGCCAACGACGGACGGCGCAATCAAAATTTATATTGCAAAATGTTCGAATGTTCGAATGATTTTTCTATTTTAAGTTGCAGTAAAGCCCATTTTTTGCTTCAATAATTGCTGACTACTTTAATAGCATTTTTTTGAGGCGTTTTTATACTCTTCATGCTGCGATTGATATGACGTATAACTTTGTCATGTAGTTTGTAACATTCGGAAGGTGACATCTCGAAACAATCTTGATCAGCATGACAAGACAAGTTGATCTTGCATTGTTCCTTATGTCTGTTTTATAACTAGCAAAATGATCTTTTGGTGAAACTCTTAAATTTTGGCCTTCATGCAAAGAGGAAAAGAAAACTGATCTAACTAAACGTCGTTTTATAAACAACTTTTTTGTTTTTAAAGACAGATTACTTAAATTCGTCAAAATAATCATGCCTAGCCTTCATATATAATGGTAGCACAAATTTTCGATGCCTAGAGAAGGTGAATCCCAAAGAGGGATCTTGAAATATTTCAAATCCTTATATAAAAACCTTTATTGTTTCTTTACTAATTGACGGAAAGCTAAGAACATGAATGCGAATGTTCTTTTATCGAAAAATGTTCTTGATATTGCACTCTATCGGCCGAATCTGTAATCCCATGAACTACAAAAAAGATATATGGTATATAATCTATTAAGTTTAAGGGCGTGAAGCGCATCAAGAGTTCGACAAGACTAAAGTTAATTTCTTACTGGTTTTTGTTATATTTACCTTACAAAGCGAAGGAGTTGTACATGTTGCTTTGTGCTTATACAACTTGTTTTTGAAGCAAGCAAAAAAATTGTGGTAATAAATGACCAAATAAAGGAATTAAATATGTAATAACTCAAAGTCTCGAATACTAGAATGCCGTATGTGCGCTGTGGCACTGTGTAACATAGAACTGTTTGATGTTGTTTTCTTACAATTTAACAACAACACTGACAGTTCTTTATTGCATATAAGTCACGGAATTCAAAGTTTAATCTTAAAGCGTTGTTAAGTCATGTACCGCAATGAGTTTTCTTAAAATTGGAACAGCATGAGAAAGAAAGTTCGATTAGAATAAAATTGCACTTCAATAGTTTTTCAAACACAATGTTAACCTTAATCATGTATTGACATGAAAAGTCTGCGAAACAAGTCAAATGAAGCATTTTATTAAATCTTCAACTAAGTAGAAAAGTAGCAAAGCTCAACGTCAAAATCAAAATCAAACAAGCCAAGAAACCCACAAGCAAACGCCCAAACGGCAAATGTCTTTCCGTTTGTCCGTTTGTCTGTCTGACAACTCGAAAAAGCAATCATTTAAAACCACAACAAAAATAATAAAACAAAAACCGTAAAGCGGGCAAAAAAGGAAGAAGACACGAACACGAACACGAACAAAAAGCAAACCAAGTTGTCTAGTGTAAATACTAAACTAAGTATTCAAAGTCAAACTAAAACACTTTACGCATTTTTAACAAGTTTTTTGCGGTACGACGCAAAGTGAAGAGCAGCTCATGTAGAAATGTAGAACGACAGCGAAGTAAACTGAAGGATTTTCTCTATGAGCGTGTGTGTGTATCTGTGTGTGTGTGTGTGTGTTTGTGTGTGTTTGCCATGAGTGTCAAACGGCATCAATAGCAGCAGGAAGCAAAAAAGCTTGCAACGGTTGACGATGTTGTTGTTGTTGTTGTTATTTTATGCTGGGATCAAGTGATTACAACAACATGACACTTAACTAGATTCTCGCATTTCTTTTTTCCAAACCCAACCCACACCCCTCTCTCACACACACACACACACTCACTTGTGTGCTTTTTGTCAGACAACTCGAAAATGAATCAAATCAAATCGATAGAAAACGATTTCAGTTCCTGTCTGCGTTTAGTTTTAGTTTTTGCTTTTGTTGTTGTTGTTGTTTTTGTTGTTGTTTTATTTTATTTGCTTCATTGCAATTAATTGACTATGATTGTCTGACGATGATGATGAGCGCGCTGTGTTGTGTTGTCTAGTGTAATGTTGAGAATTGTATGAAGGTTCGCGTTGAGTTTAACATGGCAAAGCGCAAAAGTAGTTAAGCAAACAAATAGCAGACGGTTGACTTTTAGTTAACTAAATGTACAAATGAACCAACAAACGTACAAATGAACAAATGAACAAATGAATGATGGAATGAATGAATGAACGAACTGCAATCAATGTAAGCCAATACAACAAATCGTTGAGTTGCGTTGAGTGTTGTCAATAAATAGCACAAAAGTCTGGCAAAAAAGAAAATCTCATGCATATACATGTGTCTGTGTGTGTGTGTGTGTGTGTGTGTGTACATATCCTGTTTTCTCTAAAACATCATTATTATGTTGATGTTGATTATCCGACGCTGACATCTTCATTATGTTTGTTGCTGCCTGACTGGCTGACTGTCTGACTGGCTGCTTGGTTGACTGCTGACGCTGCTGGCAAATTGATTCATTAGTCAAAGTGACTCTTATTTAGCTAATAAGTTGCAACAACAGCGAAAAGGGGCGTTCGTTGGCTGCTTGATTGCGCGGGACGTCGCATGGCGCACACTTACAGATACATTTACAGATACAACGCCACAAAAGCGTGTGACTTTTTTTTCTCCTACTAATCCTTCTTCTATTACTTTTGCCATTTTTTTTTAATATTATTTTTATTATTATTAATTTATTTATTGCATTTTATTTGATTTGTTAATTAAATTTCTTTAATGGCTTACAATTTTTTTTTTTTTTGCCATTGCCGTTGCTGACACACCCAAAGCGTTTGCCATTAATATTTCTCAAAAGCGTAGTAACTTTTTTTATGATTTTGCCTTCATTTTTTTACATTTTTAATAAACTATAACATTTGATTACTATTTAATAAACATTAAAGTCGCTCGAACCGGTCTTGAAATTGTCTTGGCGCTTGGCTGTCTTGCTTAAAGCCAACTCTGTCCGTCCGACCGTCTGTCCAGCTGTCCGAGCTGCCTCATGCTGTTATCAAGCAAACAGTCGTTTTGAGCGCTCATTTTGTTGTCACATTTGTAGCATTTTAGACGACTTTTATATGTTTGTTTGTATCTTTCTTTTTTGGTCTGTTTAGATTTGTCTTTGTTTGACAATAGTTACATATTTGTACATGAGTATAAATATTGCTTGCGCTTTTGTGCTATTTTAACTTTTATTGCACATTTTAATGGCACATTTAAACGTTAAATTAACGCGTTCCACCCGCGGCGCACGCATTTCTTAATGCGACTCATTAAAGGCGATAAACTTTACTCGATTTTTTACTCTGCTCGCCTAATTTGATAGAAAAAAAAAAAACAAAATCAAATAAAATTAAATATGTTTTGTCATAAAAATGCGCATAAATTGAACAACAACAACCACAACAACAACAATAGAGCAACAAACATAACCACAACAAGTTTAGTTAAATTCCCTTTTGTGTTTGCCGTCGCACACACCCACATGCCAATTGGCGATGGCGACTTTTATTGCTTTCTCTTTTGCACTCCCTGAGAAAGACGCACCCTCAAACTCGTCTTATATAGTAAGAGTCATAAGCTGTATTAGATTTACTTATAAGCATTTGAAAGCTGACTTATTCGTTCATGTTGTTTTTGCTGCTCCTTCTTCTCCTTCTTCGCCTTCTTCTTTGATTTACTTATTGCATGAATTGAATTGCGTTTGTAAGCGCGGTGAAAGTTGTCATCATTAAATGCCAACCGGAAGGCGCAGGGAAGCGCAGTTGGCAAAGCTGATTTTATTTGTTGGCAAGTTCAATAATTGAAGATGCGAAATTATGTGCCGAAGGTCACATAAAGCGGGTTTTCGTGGCTTTCTCGTGCACGTGAAATTTTCATTTAATTTATAATTAAATTGATGTTTGTCAACTTCTTTGATTATGAGACAAGACATCTTCGATAAGAAAAGTTGCTTATTACCTTTGCTTGCAATGAAATGCTTTGATGGGTAAAAGAAGCTTAAATACTGTTTTTCTTGTTAGATGATAGCAGCAGTCTTGCTTAAAGAGATATCGGTTATATGAAAAAATAACGCTTATATGCAATTATTGTGCATATGCAAATATTAAATATTTTTATGGAAAATAAAATATTATTTATTATAAAAAAATGATTGCTTTCATACAGAAATTCACTCAATTCAAATTCATTTTAGGTTATTTGTAATTGGTTTCTGTGTTTAATGCTTAATTGCCTTATGTAGCTTGTGGTTCTGTATAACATAGGAGACTATAATGTTTTTCTTTGATTTCATTTTCAAAAATTCCACATTGAATTGAGCAAGAAATCCCTCAAAGGCACCTTTTGTGTTCCTTTTATTCAATCATTTCACCATTTCTTCATTACGCAGTTGATGATGTTATTTGTTGTAATAATTAATAAGTTTCAATTATTACATTTAAATCCCATAAATAATTCAACTGAGCTCAACAGCCCAAAAAACAAGCAAGAAATGCTGACGAAAAACAATTTTCATCAATAAATATTTTCATGTATACAAATTAACACACTTCTTTTTTTGCTGCACTCACTTTTTGCCAATTCAATTTATTTGTTTCTTTTTTTTTTTGCAACAAACCTTCCTTTTTTTGGACAGACTTGCCACGGCTTAAACAACTCGACCACAATTTCCTGCAACGTTTTTCATATCACCAAATGAAATTCGATGCATTTATGAAAAGTTGTTTCAACAACATTTTTGCTGAATATGTAATAATCGATTTAAAAGAAAAAAAATATGAAAAAAATAAAATCAGTGAAAAAAACTTCATCAAAAAAGTGCGAATAACTCAGTTTTTGGGTTGACTGTGGTTGGAAAAAACAGAAGAAGAAGCGAGTTATACTGACACGTACCGAAGAACTTGGCCATGAAAAAAAAAAGAGTTGATATAATTCTTTTTTTTTGGGGTTTGCGGCTTAACTTGGCAGTTTTCGACAAAAACAAGTGTTTTTAAAGCAACGAATTAAAAAAAAATACATATTTTTAAAGGTTTATTTATGAAAATTTAGCACAATTGAAGTATTAAATGTTTTTTAGTTGACCTGTTAATTTTTTTTTTGCATTGAGATAATTTAATTTAGCTGAGCATGTTGAAGAACAACAATTTGCGATAAAGAGATAATGTTCAAGAACTTCAGCGTGGAATGTAAATTTCATTTGACAAATGAGTAATACGATGAGTAATACACGCGAAAATGTTAAAGAATCACTGCCGAGATGAATTTTGCAAAGCAATGTAAACAATAAACAGTGTGGCCGTACAACAAAAAGTTGACTCATCGCAGAAAATACCAATTTTTTATGACAATTGGATGCTAAAACTGACCAAGGTCAGCAACATGAATAGAAATCATTAAAAAAACTTTACATGCGCCTATGTTGCACAGCGCCGCCTAATACATACAACGTTCTAGCATAAAGCGCTAAAGCCATGCACGCATGCTAAGCTGCCGTATGTGCGCTGTTGCTGTTGTTGTTGTTGTTTTTTTTACTATTTCCTTTTAAATATGCCGATCTTTCAACTGTCGCATGTGCAGTGTCACACAGTATAACATAGGACTATACTATGTGTTCTTATTATTTCTTGTTGAGTTTTCAACTGTTGTATGTGCCGCGTTGTTCAGCGTAACATAGCACTTTATTATGTGTTTGTTTGTTTAATTAATTTTATATTGCTGAACTTTCAACAATCATGCTTACTTTTTCGCATTAACCGATCTTTAACACATAGATGACGTAGCATACAAGTCTTTCATGTCCGCTTAGCATGTAATGTCGCCTTTTCTATGAACAAATAAGTGCAACAACAATTAAGCAGCTTTTTTCTTTCACTTATACACTTGAATGCTTTGGCACTCGCGCTTATGCCAATTGGTTGCACATGCCACGCACGGCGTTGACAGTTTGAGCAGAATATTTTTCATTGCTTTATGTTTGTTTGTTATCTGACGGTCAGGCAACATAATAAGCAACACGCAATGTTGCAGACTCACCGCTACCTTCAACTTAAACTTTAACTTCAGCCAGTCAGCCAAGCAATGGCGCTCTTTGGGTTGCACAAAAAAATGGGAAACGATGAAGAAGTAGAGGAGGTGGTGGCAGAAAAAAAACGGTTGCCTGGCGGCAGCAGCCAAAGAAATCATGCCGCGGCGGCGTTGAGACGCGTGCGCAAAAACGCATTTTCCAGCTGCCATGCCAATGCCAATGCCAACGCCAATGATATCAAACTAATCGCGCTGCGTAATCAAAGACGTCGAAGCACCACCAACAACAAAAGCAACAACAACAGCAGCAACAGCAGCAACAACAAACTGGGCGCTTAAGTAAAATACGAGCACGCCTTGGCTCTTTTACTTAGTTGGCTTCGTCTCGTCTCGTCTCGTTTCGTCTCTTCTGTTCCGTTCCGTTCTCTTCTGTTCCGATCGCGTCTGTTCTGCTCTGTTCTGCAAGTGTTTGCTATTATTTCGCAGGAATGCAATCGCCAAGCAACCGTCAGCCAACAACAAAAACAACAACAACAACAACAACAGCAACCACAATAATAATAACAGCGCTGGCAGAAAACCGGGAGCTGCGCCAACGTTGCTATGAATTGGGGATTTCAATGCGCCTGTCTAAGTGAGGGTGCCTCTGTGTGCGTGTGCGTTTGTGTGTGTGTGTGTGCGAATGAGTTGCAATAATAATTGAACAGCGGCAAAGCGCAAATGTTGTAAGCCGATACAAGTTACAAATACTGACCCAGACCTTCATCTTAATCTTGAGTCTTTTATATCCATGATGCGATAGTTTTCAGTTTGTTAAGCGTAAAATGATTACATTATTGTTGTTGTTGTTGTTGTTGTTGGTTTGTTTGTTGCTCAAATTTCATTGTAAAATTTATTGAAAATGCATTTTTAAGTTTTCAGTTTTAATGTCTTTAATTAATTGTACGGTTATGGACACAAATACACACACACACATATGCACATGCACAAAACAAACAGCGGTAGACATGCGTTGTTGTTGTTGTTGTTATATTGGAGTCGTCGACTTTGCCGGCAGCATAAGTCATGCACCGCTAAGAATAGCTGCAAGTGTCGACATGAGTGCGAGTGAGAGAGCGAGAGGGCGAGAGAGTGAAGTGCAGGCAAAACTATATCTTTTTATTTGCACGTATGTATGTTTGTATCTTCAGCTAATTGCAGGCAGGCAATGCATAAAAACAACAACAACAACAAAAACTCACAAGAAGAAGAAGAAGAAGAAGAAGAAGAAGAGGAGTTGTATAAGAAAAAAGAAAACAAAATTGCAACGAAGAATGACTAAGAAAGCAAATCAAGTTAATGCAACAAGAACATGAAGCGCAAAACGGGGATTAACTTCTTAGTTGTTGTTGCTGTTGTTGTTGCTGCTGCCGTTGCTGATGACGACAACAACGACGGTCATCATAAAAAGCATTATGACTTCACACAAAAAAAAAAAAAAACAAAAAAAAGAAATTACAATAAAAAAAAAAACAAAGAACAAAAAAAAAACAAAGACAAGTTGAGTAAACGTAGAAGAAGAAGAAGACGACAAAAAGTACAAAACAAGAAGTAGAAGAAGAAGGCGAAGGCGAAGAAGCAGAGAAGTTCGTAGTTGTCGCTGCAAGTTGGTATTTTTTCAAAGGAATTGTTGCCAGCAACTGTTGCAACAACAACAACAGCAACAAACCAACGTTATGCCATCATCATGTCACGTCTTACGTTCTCGCGGGCAATTGTTGTTGTTGTTGTTGTTGCTGTTGTTGCAATCGTTTTGTCTTCACTTGCCTGCTTTGCCTTCTGCTCCCCTTCTCTGTGTGTTTGTGTGTGTGTGTGTGTGTGTTTGTGTGTGTCACTTTGCTTTGACAGCCAACATGCGAGAATTTGATGGGCGTCTGTCCGCCTGTGCTGCATGTCTCTTAGTCAGTCTGTCTGTCCGTCCGTCCGTCTGTCTGTTGTCTTTATGGCGTTGCAACTGTCTATCGCTGAATGATGCTCTCATGTTGCACTGCGCTGCTGACGTCGACGTCGACGCCACCACCGCCGCCTTGATTCGCGTTGATGGCATTGCAGTTGTTGTTGTTGCTGTTGTTGTTGTTATGTGCTTGTATTGCTGTTTATTGAAGGTGGCGTCGTCGGCAACATTATCATCATCATCATTATCATCATCGTCATGATCATCATCGTCATTGTCGTCGCATTGTCACTGACATGTTTGCACAATAAAAACGTTAAATGGAAAGGTCATGTGCTGCCGTCGTCGTTGCCTTAATGCATGCGGGGGGCGCGGTGTGGGGGAGTGTGTTGACTAAGGAGGAGGCATACATGTTGTGGTTTCTATAGGGCATATTTGATTTGCCGTAATACCCTACAAAATGTTAACATTTCTTTGCCTTCAAATGAACACAAAACCGTTACAGCAGCAACAACAAAGAACAACATGCCACATGTGTGTTGCACATCCACATCAATGCCACAGCGGCAAACATCATTTGTGCCACAAAGCGACGCAGGTGTCTTTGCAATCGCTTTGGCCTCCGATGTCAAAGTGCAGTCAACATTAATGACAACACATTTCTCATCATCTAACTGCGAGTGACTTGATTTGTTGCTATTGTTGTTGTTGTTGTTGCTGTTGTTGTTGTTGGCATGCTTGTTGTCAAACGTTTTTGGCAAATAACAATGCAAGCATCATGTATCTTTGATGAATGTTTAAACTCAACTACTCATGTCACACATAGATACATTTACTTATATTTGTATCTGTTTGTGTGTGTGTGTTTGAGTGAAGCAACAATGAATGCATTTTTAATAGCAATTCATGCTATTCATTTAGCCATGACCTTGTTGTTGTTGTTGTGATGTGTTGTGATTATTATTATTATTAAAACATTCGCTGAGTTCGCTTGGCTCACATTTTTTGCCATAATTAAAATGTTTGCAATTTTTGCGTGAAAAAAAAGTAATAAAGAAAAAAATAAACGATGCCAATGAAGAGTTAAGCAAAAAGTCTTAGCCAACGACTGAACGACCACCCTGCGGTGTATGTGTGTGTGTGTGTGCGTATATATTATATCTCCAGCAACTTAAGGCGGCACGTTTATCTAAAATTTTGAAAAAAACTTTATTTTTATACTCTTGCAAAAAGAGTATATTAACTTTGTCATGAAGTTTGCAACGCAGTGAAGGAGACATTTCCGACTATATAAAGTATATATATTCTTGATCAGCACGACGAGACGAGTTCAAATAACGATGTCCGTCTGTCCGTCTGTCCGTCTGTCCGTCTGTCTGTTTCAATGCGATTTCCGGCCAGAGTTTTAAAGTTAGCAAAAAAATTTAAACGCAGAAAATTTTCTTCTCCTTGCAGGTATTTGGTATGTAAAAATCAGTTTGATCGGATGACTATAGCATATAGCTCCCATAGGAACGATCGTTCAAAAATGATGTTTTTGCTTAAAAAACAGCGTGTTTTTACAGTTATCGACTCAATATTTTGCACAAAAACTTGTTTGACATCAACAAAGATACCGTGCAAAAATGGTCAAGATCGGGCTACTATAGCCTATAGCTGCCATAGGAACGATCGGTCAAAAATGATGTTTTTGCTTAAAAAACAGCGTGTTTTTGGAGTTATCGACTCAATATTTTGCACAAATACTTTTTTGACATCAACAAAGATACTGTGTAAAAATTGTCAAGATCAGATTACTATAGCATATAGCTCCTATAGGAACGATCGGTTAAAAATACAGTTTTTGTTAGAAAAACTTTTTTGTTCTTGAATATAAGCAAACTAAACTTTGCTATTAGGTGTTTTTGTTAATGCCTGACTCAAATACAGAATTTTATAAAAATCGGACAAAAGGGCGTGGCACCGCCAATACAACTAAAAACTTAAAAATGGGCTTTCTCTGTAAACAGACGAGATACAAGATTGGAAAATGTAGTGAAGTTTGACTACTTTGCCTTCTTTAAGATAAATAAGAAAATGGGCGTGGCTACGTATGTGATTCTTATTGGAAAATTATAAAAGGATTTCCTAATAAGAATAATTGTGAAAACGTTTGCAAGAGTATATAAGTTTCGGCATAGCCGAAAATAGCTCCCTTACTGGTTTATATTTCAAACTGTTGTTGCTTTGCCTGATACCTCCAATTTTTAACAACCGTTTAACGCCAAATTTTAAGTGTACCTTCTTCATATATACCTCTATGGCCAGCACCATGGATTTTGAAAAATAATTACTTTTACTATTTTTAAAAATTCTTGAAAGTCAAAAAATAAAATAAAAAACCATTACTCATTTTTAAATAGCCGCCATTTTGTGCGGCAAATTTAAAAGTTTTTTAACCATGGTCCGGCCTTTAAGGACAGCTAACCCTAGCATAACCGCTTTTTTAATTTTTTTTTCCCGGACACTGTACGGCTTGGCAACATGTCAACCATAACCTCATTTTTTGTTTCTGAAAACAAACACTTTACAACACCATAACTCGACAATTTAAATATATATATATATTTTTTTTTTGAAATATTATCTTCAATTCTTAAAATAGCAATGAACATTTTGTAAAAAATTGTTTACTAAAAATGTTATTATTTTTTTATTTAACGTTTTTTGAAAAACGAGCCATAAATTTTGGCTTTTAGACCAAAATTCCCCCTTAAAGTTGGGTCGCTCACTTCCTCTCACACTTCCTCACTCTTTTGCACACCTTAGTGTGCTAATTATCACGTTGTTGTTGCTGTTGCTGTTGTTGTTGTTGTTGCCTCACATTGCCTCAAGACAACAATGATCTCTTTGGCAACGCAACAGGTGACGAGCGACAATTATTGCCATGTTGTTGCTGTTGTTGTTGTTGCTTTGCCAAATTGAGGTTGTTTGCCAAATGATGTCGAATCTTGATGGTAATAATAATCATAATAATGATGATAATGAAGTTGTTTTGATTTGATTTGTGGCCTTCTTTTTGCAAACGTTGACTGACTTCCGTTCAATAGAATCGATTCGAATTGAAATGTATAGAAAAGCAAGAAAGCAAACAAATCTTATTTTAAATATTTAATTGGCTCTTTTTCACATTGTTGTTGTTGTTGTTTGTGATTGTTGTGGTTTGTTGTCTCTTTAAATATATTCAATGTTGGTGTATACAACTTCCTTTTTCGGTTTTAACAACGCACGTTGAAAATTCTAAGTTTACTCAGCACAGCACAGCTCAGCTTCCTTTTGGCTGGCAACCAACGACCAACTTTGTCTGTTTTATAAATCAGTTGTTTTTAGCAACAACAACAACAACAACGAACCAAGCCAAGTCTCAAGCCAAGTTGTTAAAATTCCTGTTTGGCATACGCAAAAAAACGCAACAACAACAAAAAACACAAATAAGTCTTAGACTCAAGCAAAAAGGCAGCGACGCCGACGTCAACAGCGCAGTCAGCAGCGCTCTCAGCTAGAACTTCAACAACCCCAACGTTGCATGTTGCATGTATGCGCACTTATTATTATTATTATTATTGTTGTTGCTGTTGTAGACAAGCGTCTGCATTGCAGTACTGCGCAGTGCTGCGCTTGCGTATGCCGCGTTACTTTTTGTCGACGCATCGTGTTAGAATTGTTGTAGCAAACTCATAATCAGGTTTTATGTTGATCTCACTCATGCTTATAAGCCATGTACTCTCGTTAGTTGTGTGGCAGCAACAGCAACAGCAGACGCAAAAAAAGGGGTAAATGCGTCTCTGCACATGACTGCGGCTGCTGCTTCTTCTGCATCATCTTAAACATTCGATCCATCGATCGTTCATACGTTTAGGCGCTCTTTGATTCGTTCGCTTTCGCATAGCTTTGCTTATGCCTTTGGTATTGTTCTAGGCCGGGCTAAGATTGCGCGTTGCACGTTGTCGACTTAGACTAACAATAAGCCGAAACAATTATGCGCACAGACAATGAAGACCAACCATGTTGCTTAAGTTGGCTTGGCTTCACTTCACTTCACTTCACTTGACTTCACTTCAGTTGGCCATGGCTTACGGTCAACTACACTGCACTCCTCTACTCTCCACACCACACCACACAACTTGAGTTGAGATGTTGCTGATGATCTTCGTTGCTGTTGCTGGAAGTTGTTCCTGCGCCTTCTGATAGCGCTGAGTTGAGTTGAGTGGAGTTGAGCGGCATTCACATCCTTCTATGCTTGTATGATTATTATTTTTGCTGCCCTTTTTAATGTTGTTGGTATTTTTCTTATTGCCTGTTTGAATATAAGTTCTTCTTCTTCTTCAGTTACACTGCCATTGATGTTGTTTTTTGCATTTGTTTTTTGCTTTTTTGCTTTTTGCTTATTCCGCCGTATGTTCATTGCCGATTTTGTTTGTTGTTGTTGTTGTTATGAAGTTGCTAGTAAGCACGAGAGTAGTTGAGTAAGTTTTGTAGACGCCTGTAAAAATGTTGTAGTTGTTGTTGTTTTTGTTTTTGCGGCAGGATGATGATGTCGTTGCCGTTGCCGTTGCTGAAGCCGCAGTTGATGACGATGATGATGATGATGATGCCTGCAAGCCTCAAATCATCATAAATGCATACAAAAATGCAACGCTCTTTTATGTGGCGTTACATGCATTCTTCTATTTACAATACATTTTATTATTGCCGTGCTTCTTCTTCTTCCTTTCGTGTGTGTGCGTGTGTGTGGCGGTGTTTTTTGTTTTAAATTCTTTTTCTTTTATGCTTTTATATACACTACACTACACACTTTGTGTTATTGCGCAACAATGCACAAACAACATGTGCAAAATTACAAAAGCATTGTAAATTATTATAAAGCAAAGTTTTTTTTTTTAACCATTATTGTAAATATTATAGAAATATATGACGTATGCGTAATATTGCTGTGCACTCAAGTCATTGAAAACAATAACATTAACAATAAGAAGAAGAAACACCAAAACAAACAATAATAATAATAATAATAATAAAAAGAAAACTGTTAAGTGTATTCAACTTTGACTTTGCCACTAATATAATACACATGTAATAATACACACATACATAAATATGTATTTTATTACAGTAGTGCAGAAAAAAAGCCGCCCAAATGCATAGAAATGCCTAATGTGCTGTTTAAGCAAAAATTTTGTGTGTGTGTTTGTTTTTGTTGTTGTTATTTGCTTTGCGTTCATTGTGCACTTTCATAAACTTCGCTTGCTTTGTTTTTGTGTGTTTGTGTGCGTGTGTTTTTTGGTGTTGGTATTTTGTTTATTTGCATTTTTCTTGTTCTCGTTCAAATTGCGGTTGTTCTTGTTGTTGTTGGCGTTGGTGTTACTGTTGTTGTTGGCGTCGGGCGTGTGGCTTATGTTTTTCACGTGTTGCTGTTTGTTTTTGCACTGCTTGCAATGTTCTTGTTGTTGTTGCTATTTTAGTCTATTGCTGTCGCAGCCGCAAACTCATCACATGAACGAAACCAAAACAAAAAAAAAAATAACAAAAACAACAAAACGAGAGTAATACTACTTTTGTCGTCGTTTTGCTTTCGTTGGTTGTTGTTGTTGTTGCTGCTGTTCTTCTTATTGAAATTTGTTGCTCTTCTTTGCTGGGTTTGGTTTTTTGCTAATAATTCAACATGTTTGAATTTGTTTTTTGTTTTTGCAATTTTTTTTGCTTTTTGCTCATGTTTTGGCTCATTTTTATTCAATGTGTTTTTTTATTTGCGCGTTTTTTGTTTTACTGTTTAATTTTGTCTTTCTTTTTTTTCCGTGGTTATTCTTTTACTAATTTGGTGTTTTTGTTTTGTATCGTTTTTTTTTTGCTACTTGATTTTAAAACTATCAAATGTCGTCGCTGCTTTGTTGTTGCTTTTGTTGTTATCAACTTTCGGTAGTGATTCGTTTGTGTCTTCTTTTCTCGTTATTATCAACAACCCATTTATCATGCAAGCAAATCTTTTTCGTTTATCGAACATTCTCACTTAATAATATTAACACTATTCATGCCTTTTGATGCTATAATCTTTGCTATAGCTTCTTCTTCCACTTCCACTTCCACTTCACCTTCTTCTTCTTTTTTCAGACCGTTTTGAGCGCTTGTCGCCTACGCCGTTCAAACGTTCATGTGTTGAAAGCGCTCGTGAAGAAAATGAAGTGATTATGTTGGCTTTTCTTCTTCTTATTTAACCGGTTAAAGCCGCAGCCGCAACAAGAAGTTGTGGGGCAAGCGGTGTGGACAACAACAAGATTGAAGCAACAAAAGATTGGAAAAGAAACAAAAGCAACAAATTTACATGAAAATTAACTTGTTATGCGTGCAACAACAACAACAACAACAACAACTTTAACAGCGCGTTGAAGTCTATGCTAATAAGAATCTGTGACTCCTAATAAGAATCTCAGCTCAGCTTGTTTGCCGTTCGCCGTTCGAGACAACAATTTTGTATAATTTTGAAATTAGAGCTCATCATCAACGTCATCATCGTCATCATCATCGTCATCATGAGCCTCGGCCTATCTAAAAGTCAATGATTTACTGATGCCAAGAAATTCCAATTGGTTTGTCTTTTGTTCGCTTTTTGGTTTTATTTTTTCTTTTTATAGTTTTATAGTTTTCTTGTTCTTCTGCCGTAATTTGCACATATTAATATTGAAGCAGTAAATGAACAACAACAATAAGATAACTTTTAAGCCACGAATGTCTTTATTAATTTCTTTTATACTTTTAATGTAAGCAAAGCGTTAAATTTTCATAAACAAATATATAATATAAAATATAAATTATCATTTCAGTGTCACTGAGACTGAGTTTGTTTTAAAACTGTTGTTGTTGTTGTGGCAACTTTAACGCTTCGGGAGTCTTTGAACTTTTTGTCTAGACTTTGCCAAGACTTTCATTATTATCCTCTTTTTTTTTTGCATGTATTTTAAGGAGTCTTAACTGCACTTGAACTTGTGTCTACTCGACCAATGCGCCAAACGCCCCCTTTGTCTTTGTCTGTGATTTACATACACTTTTAATTATTCATGTATGACTTTTCTTTTTACATGTGTGCCATTAGACGACGACTGATGATGACTCCCCTGCACGAAACTTTGCTTAAATTTATATTAAAAAAAAAAATGAGCGAAGGAAGAAGGCAGAAAAAAAAAACGACGGTAAAACAAAAGCAAAGCTTGGACGTGCAAAGTTCCGAGTGAGAGAGAGAGAGAGTGAGAGGAGTGCGCGTGTCATGTCATTCAAGGACAAATCAAGCAAAAGCAGCAACAACGACGACAACAACAGAAACAGTCAACGTCACTGTCAGCTAACGGAACGTGGGTGGAAATGCTGCTGATGAGCCAAGTATGAATGAAAGCAAAGAAGGAACGATAGACAGACACACAGACAGTTAGCTAGACAAAGGGCATGGGCGACAGGGCGAGCAACAGACAGAGAGGCCAAAGTACAGCACATCATAGACCGCCAAGTTAGTCAGTCAGTCACCTTTTGTGTGTGTGTTTGCGCACATGACCATTGGCATGAAAGAGATGCGGATAGCGCAAAAGAGATCGCCATTGTTCGCAATATGCGCGTCCTTGTCAGGCTTAATCGTTATCTGGCTGTCCGCCCGTCCCTCCGTCCAACTGTCTGTTTGCTTCGCTGAGTGTTTTCGTTTTCAGTTACTTTTCTATTAAGCACATTTTTTTCGTACCGCTGCTTCTTCTTCTGCTTTAACTCCACTTCATTGCATGCCTTTAACATTATTCTATTGCCATTTCATTCCGCCTTTGATTCACTCAACACTAACGCCGCTATCGCCCAGCCACCCTGCCGAACCGACACTTTGCCCTTTGGCATACAACTATTTTGGCGCATGTTGTCCTAATTAGCAATGCCACCATTGACGCTGAAACTCATTTCGGATTATTTGCGGTTTATTTGGCTTGTTGCGAGTTTAATTAACTCTTTGTGACATGTCGAAACAGTGTCTATTAATAAAACTCTAAGTGGCATACAAAAAAAAAAAAAAGAAATAAATAAATGCCACTCGAATGTCATTTTAATTGCGCTTCAAAACGCTTAAATATTAACAAACAAACATAAGCCTAAAAAAAAGGAAAAACTAAAAAAATAAAATAAAATAAAAAAATGTAACACACACAAAAAAAAAGCACATGATTTCTTTATGTTTATTTGAATAATTGCTTGTCATTTTTAATTTTGCAATAAAAACCAACAAAAAACGAATTTTGTGGGCCAAAAAAGTTATGAGTAACAACAACAACAAAAGCACAGAAAAAACCAAAAATTGTCAAAATAATGTCAAAGTGTGCCGCCGAAAGTTGCCGCCGTCATTATTTTTATCGCATTTGCAACTCATGAGTTTCGACAGGCCTTCAAATACAGTCAAGTACGCTACAAACGACGCTTATATGGCGAGTGGCAATGATTATGCAAATAATGTTTTGTTTTTTCTGACACGCCCACTCCTTGCCGCCCAATCAGTAACGAACACTCTTTTAAAAGGCTATAGCTCGTTCAACAGCAGGGTTCGAATCATGTAAATTGCTTGGTAGACTCATTAAGCATAAATCTACAATTTTTCTTCTACCCCTCATTACCGCACAGCTAAGGGTTTACTTAAAATTGCTATAACTGCTAAACTATAAGAGGCACAAGCCTGAAATTTGGTAGGCAGTTTTAGTAAACATGGCACTTTAAAACTGTAAGCCACAAAATACCCCGCCCTTCGCACTGTTGCCCCAATAAAATCAAAAAAATCAAATTTTTCATAAATTAAAAATTTTTTTCAAACATTTTTCTTGAACTATTACTATTACTCTATTTTATATGCCAAAGCAATAAAAATCTGCTAAGATTAGGGGCGTGTCTACGCCTATCATATGTGCAAGTTTTCAAGCCAAAGTTTTGCAAGATTTCCAGATGTTCTCATATGTATGCATGCATGATTTTATGCATGAAAATGACTTCCTAATTGCAAAATAATAAAATTAATTTGCTAAGAGATCAATAGTTAATTAAGTAATGAAAAAGTTTAACTTCGCTTTTTTATTGCTGATTTGATTATTTTTCCCATCAATTACTTTTGCATTAATGCTCATTTTAAGTTCTTCATGCTACATTTCGCCAATTGCAGTTTTCCAATTGGAATTATCGGCCATTGACGGCTTTTAAGTTCTTACTTGCTATAATTATTTATACGTCGTCGTTAATGTATTAAAGTGCATGCCTACCTTGTATCTCGAGCTACATGTATCTGCAGAACGAATTGTCGCAAATAAAAGCCGGCAAATTAACAACTTCACTTTGAACTGCTTGAACGAACGTATAATACTTATTGTTGTAGCTGTTGTTGTTGTTGTATTTGTTGCACCGCAAGTCAATTCAAATGCCGAATTTAACACACTAAATTTAACATTTAATTTTCGTTTGGATAAAACACTCTTTTGCACTTAAAAACAAATAAGATTTGCAATAATTAATTATTTTTTGTAATTTTATTTAATTATTTTTTTGTTGTTGTTGTAACTTTTACGATTTTGTTTTGCATTACTTTGGCACCGTTATTTGCAATTTGCCTTTTTTTGCATTAATAAATATTGTTTTTTTTTAATTTGTTTAATTTTATTTGTTTGCAGGCACTTTTTTTTTTTTTGTTGTTTTATTTAATTAATAATTTTGTGATTTTGCCGACAGACAGACATACAAACAGACCGACAGACAGATAACTTTTCAGCACACAAGCAAAGTGTTAAAATAATAATTATTTTGTTAGACAATATTTAATAATTGCTTTTAAACAACAACAATTTTTTAATTGCGCGCCTTTTTTTCTGTCAAATTTGTGCGATTTTACGTCAATTTAGCATTTGTTGTTGTTGTTTGTTGTTGTTTGTTGTTTGCCGTTTGCCGTTTGCCGCATTCGGCGTCGTTGTCGTTGTCGTTGTTGCCGCGTCGTCGTCGAAACGAAACAAGCCGAAAAACTAATTTGACAAAAAATTTGACGCGCGTCTCAACGAAAAATGGTTGAACGTCAGAAAAGCGCCAATAAGAACTGAAGCGTCTTAGCAACGGCGAACTTTTTTCAGTGTTGTTTATGTTTCATTGCCAACATTTCCTGTGTGCGCAAGTGTGCTGTGCGTTCGTTCGTTTGGCATGGGAAACACAGCAGTGCGGTGCATGAATGCATTTATTGTTGTTGCCATGTTGCTGCTAACAGTGGCTGCGGCATGCAATGGAATTGGTACACTCACACACACGCGCTCTCTCGCACTCACTACTCATAACCTGTTTAACTTGCATTGAGTGTTGCTTGGCAAAACTTGTTTCGTTTTAGCTTTGATTACTCAATTTGTTACGAGTGTGAGTTGAATGTTTCTCCGAGTGAGTTGGAAAGTTGGAAACGAGTGTGTTAACAGGTGACTACTGAGTGAGTGTAATGGCATGAGTATTTGACTGAGTATTTGAGTGAGTGCTTTTGAACGAGTATTACTTGTGAGTTGTTTAAGCACTTGATTTGACCGTTAAGAACCAAGTGGCATTTGAGTATGTTTGGTGAGTGCAATTATGCAGAAAGTTGAGTGAAAAGTTGTAGTAAATTTGTTAGTTTGAGTGAATGCAGAGATTTTTAATTAGCCTAAAGCAGATGCAACACTTGTAGCTGCACAAAGACAACAACAACAAACAAAAGAGAAACTAAGAAGTTCGCATTGTAAGAAATTGTAAGATCTCAAGCCGCATGGTTTTTGCATATTTCACTTACTAATTAAGAGATACTACAAAGACAGTGCTTTGTTAATAGAAGAAGAAGCACGACGACGATGACTTAAGCACTCACTAACAGTAAAACAAAACGAAACACAACAAAACACAGAAAAACAAAGATTTTTCAAACGTCTAACGTGCACATTAAAGCCTTTTGAAGCACGTCAGCGCATGGCTTAAAATTGCCAAAGCAATAAAGTCCAGTTGGAAAAGTGTCGGTCGTACCGAAAGACAACCAAACAACGTACAGCGAGTGAGCGAGCGAGACAGCGTTAGTGAACGCATGCGAGAGGTATCATGTGCGGCGAAAAGCACAACTTAAAATTCATGACTTCCTCGAAGACATTTCGGACTCAAGGCGAATGAATATCTTTCACTTTGGCAATTTTGCACGGTGCTTTCTTCACTTGGCTGAAGTGTTGAGCAATGAGGGCAGCCAGTCGGCAAACGTGTAGTAAACAAGCATTAGGGATGCCACAGAGTGACAAAGAGAGAGAGAGAGAGGGTGAGAAAGAGGGAGAGAAAGAGAAGGCAGACCGGCATACATTGTGCGAGTTTGAGTAAGCATAATTGTGAGGTGTTACAAGTACGAACAAGAAAATAAAGGAGGCGGCATGCTGCAAAAGCCAACTTCCCGCATATACACACACACACACACACACATACATATACATATGTATTTATGCAAACACATTCATTTGCTCATTCGCATTCGTACACTAAAAGATATTTGCGATGAGATATTTGTGACAAGTGTCTTTCATTAGCATAAGTAAATCTCCACGAAATTCTTAAATTTATTTGTCAACACTTGACAATTTCATTGTTGCCGTTGAAGAAGAAGCAGCCGCAGCAGCAGCAGCAGCAACGACGACGCCAGCAGTGCAGCGACGGAGACTGAGACAGAGGCAGACACAGCGCGACAGACGGCAACGGGGGGGCGGCGCTGGCGGTTTGAGATGCATTTGAAGATTTTATGCAAACTTGGCTTTAACTGTTGTCTTTAGTGGTTTTACTGTTTGGCTTGGCTTTGGCTTGGGTAATCGTTGTCAGCGTCAGCCTCATCGTCATCGTCGTCAACGCCAACAAATCATGCTCGTCGCTCGTCGCTCGGTCGGTCGGTCGGCCTTTAGAATCATCTGCCTGTAATAACAGAGACAGACTCGCAGTCAGCGACAACAAAGTGCGACCCGACTGTCTCTCTGTCTGTCTCTCTGTCCGTCTGTCTGGAAGCAAAACAACGCCAAGCCAGTAAAGGCAAAGGCAAATCCAAAGTCAAAGCCGCCAAAGCTCAAAAACAAGACGGACTTAAATCAAAAGTAAATATTTGCAGACACATGCAAAGCAAAACGTTCGTAATGTTGTTTGGCCTTATGGGTGAGTGGTGTGTGGTGTGGGGTGTGGGGTTCGGCGGTGTGCTTAGCTTTGTGAAAACCAACAAGTTTTATGTATTATAAAATTGTGTGACGCATTCACGCACAGCAACGACTTCGACGACGACTTCGACTTCGACTTCAGCGACGACGACGCACACAGCATCAGAAAACTTGCTAACTTCTCTGTTAGTTAGTTTTTTTTTTTTTTTTTGGTTTTATGCGCGCGCATGCCTCACACAACATGTTGCAAGTTAAGATGCTTCATCAACTTCAATTCACTTTATGACACAAAAACTTCATCACTGTCATAAAAAGTGATAAAAACTTACTTTTACAATTTCCTGCACAATTTTATTGTAGCTGAAAATATGTCTTGGCCAACTTAAGTTTTGCCGTCAATACATATTTATGTACTTTTTGAATACCATTTGTGTATTAGTGTACGGCATGAATGTATTCAGAACGGCAAATGAATTAATCACTTCGAAAATTTACCTTTCTGAGTGTTGTATTTGTGGCAAATTTCGAGTACAATGGTTCGCTGTACAGTTAATTCACTGTACAGTATATGAAAACGTTTGCAAAAATGAGAGTTATGGAGGAATCCTGAACATCTTTTGAAAGCCTGAGTGTAATTAAAGAATAATAATGGATAGTTAAGGCCGTGAAGATATAGTAAGCCATGTAGAAGAATAGCTAACTGTCTTCTGCCACACCAGTCGGTCCGTAGCGCCCCCTACAACTCAACTTTGGTACTACCAATACTTGAATTAGATCTGATATATGCAAAAAGGCGATTTTGACCTCCCACCCTTTGTGACAAGCTGGCTACGTTCTTGACAACAACTGTCCTCATGTTTTGCACACTGCTGAACTCATTTACTGAATTCATTTTTATTGTACTCTTAAGTTTATTTGATGTACACAGTTTTGAATGACAAGCCTGAGTACTCTAATGATATGTACTTGTCTCTTTGGCTTGTATGAGTGCACGGTACAACGATAAAAGAGTACACTAACTTTACTGCACAGTACTGTGCCGTTTCAAATGGAGGAATTGATGATTGAGACCTCTATTTTGTATTAGAAAATTCGTATGGCTTTAAATTGTTTTTGTTAGTTCGTTGCTGATGATCAATATGACGATGATGATGTTTCACTTATTACTGCCAACAGTTCATTAACGATGTGTTCATTAAGAGTTGCAGCTGAGTTGTTTGTTGTTTGTCTTTAATTTTTTATCTTTTATTTTGGCAGCAACGCTTCAATCCGCTTGCCAGACATTTTTGCGTATTTCACTATTCTCGCATTTTGCCCAAAGTAATCTCAAGTTACTGCACATTTTTGCGCACCTCTTCTTTTATACGCTTGTTTATTTCATTAAACAACACTGCTTCATACAACTTTTCTGCTGATATGCTCAACTTGTGCCATTCACTCGCCAATAATACCGCAAGCCATGCTAGAGGCGGCGGCAGCAGCAGCAGAAGCAGCAGACGCAATGGCAAAGCAAGTTTCCTTGACCAATTCCATGTTTGCAAAATTTCATTTCATTTCATTTCATTTTATTGCTTTCTTTGTTTTTGTTTTTGTTACTGTTTCTACTTTATTGTTGTTCTTGTTGTTTTATTCTTTCTCTCTGGCTTTCCTTATGGCTTATTTTATTGTTATGCCTGCAGTTCATCTTTATAAAAACGCACTTACACACACACACACATACACACAAAAATACACACATGGACATTTGTGAGTTACTTTTATAGTGACCAAAGTGGCTCTTATATTAGCAAAAATGCAGCGGCAGCTGTTTTATCTCACATGTGTGTGTGTGTGTGTGTGTGTGTGTGTGTGTGTGTGTGTGTGAGCAACGCTCGGCAATTGCATTACGAAGTTTTGTGTATTTGTTTTTTATGTGTTAATGGAGTTCTCACGTGGTTCTGTTTTAATGAAAGTTTAATGGTACTTAAATGCTTCGAAAAGTTTCCTTAGCTAAATTAATTTCGGACTTTATATTGCGTTTGATTATTCATGCACTTTTAATTATTTATGCATTTTAGTTGCAAAAAGTTCATTGAAGTTCATTTCGTAAAATTGCGTAGTCTAACAAATCGTTACGTAAGGTGAGCGAGTGAGTATGCATAGCAACAAGAAGTGAAAGAATTTCACGTGGCAGGACTTTTCAAGGCAGAATATTACGTTACCTAATGTTACATTACGCATTAATTCATTAAGTAGCACGTAATGTAATATTATCATACGTGAATAGAAGCTTTACGTGACATGATACGCTCATAATGAATTTAACATGCGTTGTCTTACGTAATACGTAAATAAAGAATGAAGCAACGCGACGTAATGATTAGGCATGTGTCGAACGTTTCTTTGCTTGAGCCGCCGAAAGTGCTTCTGTTGCGCACTTAGTATTAGACTGTCGTATGTGCTATGTGGCGCTGTGTACTATAGGAATAGACATATGATGTGTGTGTTTTTTTAGGTGATTTTAATAATTCGATTACTTTTTTTCACTCTACTACTTTAACGCATCTTCCTATTTAGCATGTTTACTACAACTCTAATACATTTGAAGATTTTTTTGTTTTTATTTATAATTAACCATTAACAAAAATGTATTATTATTGCATTTTTATGTAAGGTTTCTAACTTTTTAGCCTCAAAATGTCAGAGAAATCTCCTTTTTCAAGTAAACATTCATTTAAATGAAAAAAAAAACAAATTTGTTCAATAATAAACAAGAATTTGGCATAAAAAAAATTATATTATTATATAAGTTCAGCCAAAAATGTGAGCTCCCAAGGTTTTATCAATTTCATATACTAATTAATATTAGTTTTTGAACTGTATAGGGATTTTCTGTTGGTAATAATACAAAATAAAACAAATTTGCCATATGAACGGTTTCCATAAGTTTAACACTTGAAAATTAAAAAATTCAAACGTAACTTTTCCTTAGAAAAGTATAACATTTGCGCTTCGTATATATGTGCTCATCCTCCTGCTTCTGGGCTGTCAGTATGATCACCTGTTCTAACAAGCTTAACATGAGATACATGCCCACTACCAAATTAGGACGATCCAATTGGACAATTGGTATGTGCGCCCATACAAGAGCTTCGCTTTAATTGCTGGCACTCAATCTTTCAATCACGCAATCAGCAGCAGCAGCAACAGAACAAACCACAACCACAACAACAACAACAAGAACAACAACAATAATAGTCAAGTAAAGTGAAGTGTAGTGAAGTGAAGTCAAATCAAGGCTTGTCTTGGTAGTTCGTCAGTTAGTCAGTCAGTCAGTCACTCAGTCAATGACTGGATTAACTTGCACAGATGACTGATCGCAACGAAACTCTTAGCGTATAATCTAGACTTGAAGCCAAGCCAAGCTTGCTGGCAAACGAAATGAAGATCAGCAGAGGACATTGAATAGCCACTTGTAGCATGTTGCAAGAAGTCGTGTAGCCACCACTACCACCACTGCCACCATCAATCCGTCTGTCTGTCGTGCTGTCTGCAACGATTGCGACATGATGTCAACTCGAATTGCATTCGACTGATTGAAGTAAGCCAATGCAGTGCAGTGCATTGAATCGTATCGAACTGCAGCGAGAGTCAAGCCCAATGGACAAGTTGACGCACAGTGACCACTTCCACTTTGCTGTTGTTGTTGTTGTTGGTGTATTGTAGTTGTAGTGGCATGTTAGCTCTACACGTATATGGCCAAGAATTTTGTTGTACTAGCTCATTGGAATTTTGAGATTTTGTTGAACCTGACATACCACGCAGCCAGCCAGTGAGCCAGCCAGCCATCGAGTGAGTCCATCATTAAACCAGTCTTGGCCAGCGCTTAAGCCAAGTCCAAGCCGAACTGAAGCCAAGCCAAGCCAAGCCTGAAACGCGTCGTTGTTGTCGTTCATCAGAGTCAGTCGTCAGTGTCGCAGCATACATTGTACTGTTGTGCAACGCGAAGTAGGCGTTGTCCACAGATTGATCAATGTCTTTGTGAAAAAAGGAAGAACAAAAAACAAAAAAAAATGAAAGCAAATAAAAAAATTGTATTTAATTTCACTATTCACGAATTGGGTGAGGTAAGTACGAACAAGAACAACAACAGTCAATGCGGCAGGAGCTCAACTTGCAACTTGCAACTGCGTCCATGTTTATGCATACATTTAAAGTAATTTCGCCATCAATCTTTCACTTTTGCACTCATTTTGGACAGCTACGTGCATGAAATAGTTGAGAAATTGCTGCTGGCGACGGAGCCAGTGGTGAAGAAGGCATTGGGAGCCTTCTTGTGACCTTGTCGCACAAAAATTCTACTGTCTGTCTGTCGTTGTTGCTGTTGTTGTTGTTGGCCTGCCCACTCACCTGCGCATGCGTACAGTTTATTTTGATCTTGGTGTCTCCACGATTTGCATAACTTGTCGTCGGCGAGCCACTCAAGTGCTTTCCTTCTCATGTTGACTCCTCCACCTTGCAACGCGTCTGCTTGCTGCTGCACGCACATACGAGTTCATTGTCAGTATCAATAAATATCAACGCAGCCCAGACGACAACTTTGTCCAGCAGGCAGCAGGCAAGCAAGCAAGGCAGCAACCGAACGAGGCATGTGTCGTTTGACGTGCTGTGGCAGGCTGCTGCTGCTGCTGCTGCTGCACGATCGTTCCTTCGTTTGTACGTTCGCTCACTCAGCCATGACCAAGTTTATTTCGTTTGGCATTGATGAGGCATCTTCGCCTGCAATGCAATACGTCAGCAACATTTTTTGCCCATGCCAAGCGGCATTGAGTCGACGCCGGCAGTCACAGCAACCACATGTGTGTGTGTGTGTGTGTGTGTTTGAACATTTTGCTATTTTATGAATACTGATATAAATGATCTTTTAATTAATATCACTTTAGATAGAGTTGTGCTGCAAGTTTGACTTTAACTTCATCGTCATCAACGTCATCAACATCAATGTCATCATCATCATGATGATGATGATCATCGACTTGGCTACGCTACAAAAAATTGATGGAGCGTTCTTCTTATGCAAAGTGATGTTTACGATTATGTATATACATTGCCATCATCATTGTCATCATACTTGATCGTCGTCCTTGTCAACCGCAACGCATCATCAACGACAACGAAGATCGCCAATTGTTTCATACTTGCCACAGCGTCAACGCAATAATCATCATTGTCTGTCGTCTCTCGTCCGTCGTCTGTCGTTTGTCGTCGTTGTTTGTCGTATTGGTTTTAAATATTTTTAATGACATCGACTTGGATTAACATAAAACTCATTCTTTTGCGCTATGACAGCGCCCCCCGCGCTGCTCCGCCCCACCCGTAGCAGCATGCTTCAATGGCTTGCACTAATGTGCACCGCGCACAAAATGATAATCATATCAGATTACCGCACTGATAATGTTAAAAGCTTTTTGCAATTTGCCATACAAATTGTTGTGGGTTATACTTCTAGTCTAGGTCCGGTCTGGACTGGTCTCGTCTCTAGACTGTGCTTTGGTCTAGTGAAATTTACATTATTTGTTGCAATTATTGTGTCTTTTGTGTCTTTCATACTTTGTGTTGACAACTTGACTGCGCCGCTGACCAAGCCATACTCATACACACTTCCTCACAAAGTAACTGCCAGGATATTGCATTAGCGATAAGCACATCCTATAGACACAAATTATTATATAAGTTTTATAATGTTGCGGAAACACTTTTTTTTTTCGATTAGTAAAATACAAATTTGTGCTCATTAAATTAACATTATTACTTTAAAGGACACAAACTATTATTGCTTAATTACAACATCATTATATCATTTCATTATTAATGTTTCCAAACGATACAATCGAATTCGATCAATGGTCAAATGTAGAAATGTAGAAATTATGGCATTGTAACTATTTTCAATTAGGCTGCCCACTCGTTCCCAAAGAATGAGAGAATTATACAACTGAAAGGAAGGCAACATAATAAGGCGTAACTAAATAGGCGCTTTAGTCTATAATCATGACACAATTTCCGCCTGCACGAAACATTATTATGTAGCACTTTTTGTACTAGAAACACCCGCTTAGCTCACAGCGCACAGCTCAGAGCCAACAACAAACAACGCAATCAGGAAGTTCACACACACACACAGACAGATATACACATAGATACGCACGCATATAGATGACTAAGTAAGTGTATGATGACTGAGCAAAAAATCAAATCGAAATTCGAGCATTAATTTTTCAAAAAGTTTCTACACAAGAAATAACTTCATATTGAGCCACTTTTGTATGTCTGTCCGATTGTCTGTCTGCCTGTCTTTCTGACTCTGCCGGCTTGTAAGTAGCAGACTAAATGATGATGATGATTTGTAATAAATTGAATATTAACCGGCATTAAGCGTGGCGAAGTTATTATAGAATTGTTTGTTAGTTTGGCCTTTGTTAGGCATTCGTTCATTATTACAACGATTATCATTGTGGGCAATGTCAGTCGGCAAAAGGGCAAGGGGGATTTGCACTTTCAATGGCTTTTATTAAGTTGTAAAGCATATAAAATACAAGATAGATAGATAGAACAAGCTGACAAAGCAAGACAATGCATGAATGTAAAAAACGCTTATCACATGCTAAAGATAAGACATGTTGCAAATATATGAAAAGCCCCGCAAGCATGGCAATTCGGCCACGCCCCACAGTGACATTATTATAATTTTTTTTTCCACTTTTCTCTTCTCTTTTTTAATGTTGTCGCTTTTCGAAAAGGGACTAACTCAATAGACACTTTCAATGGCGGGAAATTATGCGCTCAGTGCTCAGCTCAGTTCAGCTCAGTCAGTTAGGACGGGACAGTCAAAGTGGCATACAGCGTCAGGTTGGTTGCTTGGTTGGTCTCAAACCTATCATTAGTCGACAACGTCGTCGTCATCATCGTCATCGTTATTGTTGCTGTTGTTGCTGTTGCAAGTGAAGGTGCAGTCTGCAGCCATGCTATGTTTGTGTGAGTGAGCGAGTACGCAAACCCTTCGCAATGGGGCGCGCATAGGAACAAACACTTTACTCCGCTCGCTTTGCCCATGAATACGGCTACGGATATAAATTATGAACAATTACGCTTTGTAATAACATTTAATGACTTCATTAAAATGCTTTCTGCTGTGCGCATTTTATAAAGTGTAACAACAGCAACAACAACAGCAACCGCATGACAAGAAATCTACTTTAAAATGATACAATGTCATTTTTAGTTCATTTTTGGTGTTGTAGTAGTTACTTTATTGTGGCAAATGAAGTTAGCCAATGGCGTGGCATTAGCAAGAGTGGCAAGTGCATTAATTGAGGAGACGTTCAGGCGGACAGGAAGTGTGTAAAGTGTTCACTTGTTATATGACCACAATATTACAAATTCGTGCCTCATCATATGTTAATGATTGGTTGCTCACATTAGAGCACAACATATATAAAGGGTGTACCAAAACACACGAAGCTTACGAACGCTCTGTGAGATCTGTTGATAAAAACGAAGCTTGTAAGTAAAAACTGCAGAATTATTAAATATGAAAAAAAAAAACAAAAAGTGCTATGTTACATTGCGTCACATGTGACATACGTCACACAGTTTGATAGCGAACTCGGTTAAAAAATGCGTGTGTTAGGCTGCCTTATGTGCTATGTGGCGCTGTGTAACATAGGCGTATATGTTGCAACAATGAGTTTAGGTATGTTTAACACATTTTTGGTGTTGCTTTTATAGCTTTGAAACCATTGTGGCAGCAATCAAGAATATCATGCTGACGCCTCTTAATTTTAATCATAGACATTATGAGTTGCAATTCTCAGTTGATATGCTCAAAGTTAAACTATTTCAAGGCTAAGAATTTTATGAAGCTATTAATATGACTTAAATATCGCCTACTAATCTAATAATTCAATTCACACACGTTGGCAGGCAAACAAAACTACTTTTCTTGTAAGCTTTGAATGTTTAAAAATAGGAAAAAAAAAGGAGAAAAATAAATGAAAGCAAATTGCAGGTACTTGAAGAAGCATTGCATGATGAAGAAAAACATATATGAGTGTAATAGGAGTCGATGTAAGCAGTCAGACTAATTATTGCAAACAACTTGCCAGACATTTCTACATATTAGATTTACACCCAGAGACAGAACAGAAGGTGCCAGCAGAACAGAAGAACAGTAGAAGAGCACAACTTCACTTCAGGAGGACTTGTGTGCGAAACGTAACGAACATGTACACATGTATGCATGTCTGCATGTGCATATGTATGCGTTTGTGCATGTGGAGTTGATTATGAGCAACATGAGCGCGACTAACTTTAACAGCAGCAACAACAACGACAACAACAAGGTGCATAACAACATGATGAACATGGCAAGCATTTAGCGTAGCGGCGTGGAACGTTGGGAAGTGGAACTTGCTGCTGTGCTGCTTTGGTGCTTTGCTACTGCAGCCACATTGCTCACTTGATCAAAGGGAAAACCTATTTCCTCTTTTGGTTAAATTTTCATTTTAATAAATTCTGTAAGCACACAGCAACAGTAACAGAGGCGGCAGCAGAGGAGACAACAGAGGTAGTAGCAGTGGAGACAACAGAGGCAGTAGCAGAGGAGACAACAGAGGCAGCAGCCTGTATTAGCAGCAGGTTCCTGCGTTGTGTTTTATGAAAGGAAGTCGCAAAGTCGTCTGTCGTTCGTCGTAGGCAATAGGCCGGCAGCAAGCAGGCAAGTAGAAAATAGTAAAAAATATTTATGAGTATGATGCGCAGAGTAGACCAAAAGCCACTGCCACTGACTAAAATAAAATATAATAATAATACAACAACAACAACAACAACGACAACAACAAAATAACGAATTCTCAGTTTTGTGTGCTTGTCTTTAATCGTCTTGCATTGTTTTTGTCATAGAGTGGTGAGTATAGCAAAAAGCCATGACTACAACAAGCTCCATGGCGAAGCCGAAGAAGAGGCAGCAGTGGCAGTCATTGTATGCATATGCGAATGAAACTGTTGCGTTTGGCAGCGCAGCAGCTGAGATTATTATTATTGCCATTGCATTTCACATTTGCGCATGCGGAAGCATTTTTCGCGTCATTTTTCATGCAAAAATTTAATAAAGAAAATTAATTTGTGGACATTTGACTTGAGGCTACTTGAGCTGTTGTCTGTTGTTGTTGTTGTTGTTGCAAGCCGCTCGCCACTTGCCACTGTCACAGCCAACAATATGACGGCTGCGGCTTCTACTTCTACTTTTACAGCACTAAGACTAAAGATACAAGAGCTTCTTCTAAGCGTTGGTTCGCGTGTCGCCGCTAAAGTTACAATCACCTCGCCTGCTGGTACACTACCAACAACAACAACAACAACAGCAACTTTGACTGCCAACTTTAGACAACGTCGACGACGACGACGACTTTGATCGATGGCACTCATGACGCTGCGGGCTCAACAATTTCTCTCGCTGATTCTTTGCAATAAACGACAAATATTCAACTGCTGAAACATATGTAGAAATATGTCGTCTGTCTGTCCGACTGTTCTGTTGACCGTCTCGAACGCTGTCCCCATCCCTTTGGTCGAAGTTGTCCAAGTGCTTTCATGAGTTTGCAAGTTAATGCAATTAATTTATTTCAACACGATTTTAATTCTCATCTTTCGGTCGTTGCGCAAATATTTTCTTATTTCTTATTTTATTTATTTTATTATTTTTTTTTTATATTTTTTTTTTTTTTTTTAATATATTTATTTTTTATATATCTTTTTTCGTTCATCATTATTAACGCTTTTTATTATTTATAAGTCATTTTTAAAAGTGCATTTTAAAGTGGTAAGTTTACTTGTTTAATACACGGCGCGAAATTAACATTTTATCGGCGCAATTTCGCGCATATAAACTTTTTATGTGTGAAAACAGTTTTAAGTATTTTCAGTTAATTTTTATGCAAAAACAATTATTTGTGAATAGAACAAAAAAATCATTTGTTTTTTTTTAACAGTGTAAATAGTTGCTTTTTTATGGTTAGTTGTGTAAGAGCAACTGTTGCTGCTGCTGCTGCTGTCGACATGTTTTAGCATTATTGCCTGCAAGACTGCAGCACCGCAGGATCATTCATTTTTGCAGCCCATTAGGCATGACGCGAAATGAAGTTCTTCTTATGGCTTGATGAGTTTACCTTACAGTTCAGTTCGGCTCATTTGTGCCTTCAGCGGAGTTTTCCACGCCGTCGTCGATCAGTGCGCTCATCAACAACAATGTAACTGACAGACAGACAGACAGACAGACAGTCATTTAGTTCGTCAGTCTGTCTGTTGGTTGGTTGCTTGGTCAGTCAGTTAGTAAATGTATTTACGTCTATTTGATTAGCAACGCTTTGCTCCAATATTGCAAGCGACTCTGCTGCAACGCTTGTTGTTGTTGTTTAACATTTATAGCCATTTGCCGCAACGCGGGATATTTATTTTTGTATTTATGCACTGTGCGCTTACTAAGTACAAACAACAGAGAACAGAGAACACTTTCGACATTCTCGGCATCATCGGCAGCATCATCATCGGCAGCATCATTGGCATCATTGAAGCTGCCTGCGTCCTATGGCATGCCTTCATTTGTGTATGTATAATTTTCGGCTGTGCTCAAGCGGTAATTTGAGAATCGCGCCACACGCGCCGCTTTTAATGACTTCATTAAAATGGCGCAGCAAACAGAGAGCAAAGCGCAGAGCGTTGCCATGCCACAAACTAGTTTGGCTCATCATTAGGTCTAGTGCAGCAACAGTTGCCATAGCCAAGGGCTGCACAGCAACAACAACAACAACAGCAACGGTCGTTAATGATGACCAGCACTTCGATGAGCAGAAAAAGGATATGTCTTGGCTGGTTGGTTGTTTGTTTGTCTCTTCACTTCAAGCATCACTTGTAATTTTCGCCTTGTTGTTGTTGTCTTTCTTTTTTGCGCCTTAACAAATATGTAAAAATTTTAATGCTAAAAAAAACCACGCAATTTTCCACCAGAAAACAGTAGTTGTTGTTGTTGTTGTTGTTTGGTTTGTTACCAAAGTCGTTAGTCATTTGCGGCTTGGCGCGACTTGTAGATAATTATGACGTTGCAACAATTCTTGTTGCTTGCTGCTCGCTGCTTGTTGCTAAGGCGCAACGTACGTGCCCAGCGAATGTGAGAGACAAACATACTCAAGTGACAGTGCAACATGTCGACGGCAATGTTGCATGCCGCCGCCATGCTGCCACGCTGCCGTCATGAACGCTCGCCACATGCCACATTTATCATTCGTCGAAACGTTGAAAAATTAGTCATTCCTTTTATTTTTACACACACTTCTGTTGCAAACCTTTTACAACTACAACAACAACAACAGCAGCAACAACAGCAACAAACATGCAAATGACTCTTTTAATTTTTATGAATTTCTCTGATTACGAAAATTGCTTCTGGGCTTTGCCGTCGCAATTGCAATCGTCTTAGCCACTTGAGAGCTGCCCACGTTGGCCCACAGAACACGGCCGCAGTCGCAGCCCCCGAAGTCACAAGACTCAAGCCTCAAAACGTATGCAAAACTCAAGTTGAGAGTCTGTTTGGTTTTGGTTTGGCTTCGCTTCGCTTGGCAGTGTCAGCGTCAGCGTCAGTTGCTGTTGCAGTTGCATGATGATGCATCGCGCATCTTCATTAGTTGACGATGCGCAAATGTTGCTGCCGCTGCCGTTGCCGCTGCAATGTCACAAATGGCCTAGGCAGCTAGGCTCACTGACTGCCATAAGACAGTTTGTTGCCTTGTTTGACTAGCCCATAGGCCCAAACACTGGCTGCCTGCCTGCCTTCCTCCTGCCTTCCGCCCTCTGCCTGCTGCATATTCATATTGCATTGCACGTTGCCGCCGCTTGATCACTGGCCATGTCCGAGTCCATGTCCAAGTCTATGTTTATATGGAGCATAGACATACGCACACACACACACACACACACACACACACACACACTCACACACACTACTCACTCATATCCAACACTTGTTCGCCTCGTGGGCCAACATGGAAATTACAAATCAATAAATCATTGTTACGGCTTCAAACTTGTTGTTCGCAGCGCGTAGTCGCATTGCTTAAGTAGCAATCGCACACACACACACACACACTCGCACACAGATACAAATTCATGCATGCATAGCGAATTACACTGAAGTTGATTCGCCTCTCATTTATATGTTCGACGCCTGTAGTCACGATAATTAGTTGGAATTGTAATTCTTGCTTCGAATTTCGATAAAAATCTAGTGGCAATTAGTAATGCAAGCAATATGCATTTGATAACTTCATGCCACACCAGCGCCGCTTGCCACAACACGTTGCAAGCGGCACAAGCGGCGCCGTCGGCTCAATGCAACGCGTGCTTTGCAAACAAGTTCAAAATTTGCAATTTGATTAGTTAAGATTTCATAAATCTTGTATTGAGAAAGCTTAAGACTTGTTTAGTTCACAGCAACGATAAAAATTATTTTACGATATGTTCAAGTAAATTTCGCTTTCTCTTTCATAAATCTACCGATCAACATGCCGTGGCGATTAAAATAACTAAGCTAAAATAAAAAAGTATGAGTAGAAAAATATGAAGTAATTATGTGAGACTCCTTGTAGCCTAAGCAGCAAATTTACCAAAATAAGTATAGCGGAAATGGCCTAAGAAAAGTATGAAAAATCATAGGATAAGACAACCTACACTTACTCAATTATGCACTTATTAATAATTTTTCGAAAAACGGCATTAATTAATATTTAATCCAAAGGCTTTTGTTGTTTATAATAATCTAAGTCTACTTTCAACCAAATTATGTAAATAATAATAAAGCGAATTATTGTCCTACTCAAGTTGGACGAGGTTCTACAGTTCCTCTTATCCTAAGAAACCCGTTTTATGTTTGCCGAGCTTAATTCTAAAGTTGGGACAAAGGTTCTTGATGAGTTTAAGGTGCCGACCACTTCATTATTTGAAACTCTTGCTTCCCAAACTAGATTACGACAATAGGCTGAGAATTCTTGGGTTCCCATCATATACAAAAATGATTTCCTCTTCGGATTAATTGTATGCATGTATGAAACTGGCAAATAATTTGGATTTATTTAATGATTAACATATACAATGTTCATAGGTTTGTATCTTTGATAGCTTACGAGATTTATTCTGTTTATAAAATAGTTATTTGATGGGAAATGTAGGAAAAGGAAACATTTTTGTAGGACTAAATGTTCGAGCTGTAGCCTTATAAGAAAGTGGGTGTTTTTGGGTGGAATGTTTTGGGCGTAGCAAATATTCAATCTTAGTTAATCTGCTGCCGAACCTGACGAGACTTTCCACCAGATCTCCAGCTCATATTAGCTACTGAGAACTATTGGACAATACGCACGGACGGAGGGACGAAGGGACGTTCGGACCATTCATATGAATACTTTATAGCATCATACACCACTTTTCCTAAGCTTTTCATCCTTTTCCTCTCCAGCCAGCTTAATATACCTTAATATACACACTATGTGCAGGGTATAAATATGCTAAAACCAACTCAATGCCGGCTACGTGAGCTGTAAAGTGGTGGCGAGTAAGAGTGGAGGAAAGAGTGAAAGATATAAAAAGGAAAACAATTTATGAATTTAATTTTATTTTTCTTTACAAAATGCCAAAACGCAAATCAAGTGTTACTAAATTGTGAATAATGACAGCAGAGCACGACGCACACGCCTCAGCTGCTGAGCTGGCCAACGCTGCCCCCCCATCCACCACCAGCACCACCACCAACCAACAAACAACAAAAACATGCTTGAATGAGTAGCTTTGCGTTGGTGCTTGTTGAGGGCGTTTGCGGTGCGGCGGTGAGCACAACAACAACAACATTTATCGATACAAAGCAGAAAATAAAAAAAAAATACTACCAATCGAAACTCTAACGAATCTAATCAAAAGATAAACTCATGCAGGAAACCTAACGAGTAAATTTTTAAAGTTTCAATCAAAAATTCGTTCCACTTTGCAGGAGTTGTGCGCTGCGCTGACTGACAACGCAATAGAGGGTGTGGGGTAAGCGGCGTGCAGTGTCTAATAAGACAAAATGTATGCCCGGCAATAATAATGTTGCTGACGACGATGATGATAATGACGAACATAATGATAATGATAATGTTTATCATAAGCATAATCAACTGGCCAAAGTATTGCTCATAATTTGTGGTACTTTGTCTTTTCTTACAAACACTCTGACGGCCCCGAAGTGAGGAAACACGAATTTTTAAATATTTTTTGTTGTCTTTTATTTATTATTATTTATAAATTTTTTATTTTTTTTTGCTTTTTCTAGTTGGTTTTTATTGAGGAATTCGCACAGCGGGCGGCGTAATTAATCAGCGATACGGTAACGAGTAGCAGACATTGACAAGGGCGGTCGGATCGATCGGATCGGTCGGTCTGGCTCGAAGCGATGCTGTGATGTGATGTGTAGTGTTGTGTAGCGTTGGCATAAATGCTTGTTGGCACACGAAGGCGGCAACGCTGCCAGTCAAGGGTTAAGCAATGCGTACGTGTGTGTCTGGCTGTGTGTGTGTGTGTTTGCCACTGCTGTGCGCTGATAAACGAACACCAGCTGTGAAAGTGAGTTTAACGGTAGTTTATCTATCACACAAAGCCTTTTAAATAGAATACGAATTGGCATTGTTTCTTTGCAATAAGTGCTTGTCCCCCCCCCCGCTTGTTGAGGTGTTGGCCCACACAGAAATTTTGCTTTTTTTTTGGTCTTTCTTTTTGGCTTTTCAATTAAAGCCAAAATTGTAAGCGCAAAGCGAAGAAAAAACGTTTAAAGTAGAAATACTTGTTACCACTTAAAATCGATGCCAATTTCGTACGTTCGTCGCTCGTCGACGTTCGATTATCTTACACGCTCTCTTATTCCCGCAGAATTTATTTAGTTTTGCCGAAAATAAATCGCCACCGGTTTTAAGCGCTTTTTAGCGCGCTTATCGCTCAGGCAATTACAACAAACGACCAGGCAGGCAGGCAGTCAAGCTGGCTGGCAGGCAGTCTGGCTGATTGGCAAGCAACGAAACGAGCAAAAGATTTATTCAATGCCGAATTCAGTTGTATGCCCCAAACCGTAGCATAGCCAAGCCAAGCCAAAAAGCATTTGACCAAAACCGTTGTGGCGGCTTTTAGCGCATGTGCCACAGATGTGACCGGCAACGTTAATCTCAAAGTGTTTATGCCGCAAATGTCGAATTAATTGTGAGATATTGAAATAAATCTGGGCGTATTTTTATAGGCGCGCAGCAATTAAAGTAAAGCAATACATTTGCCATTGCCAATTGCCGCCGTATTGTTGCTGCCACTGCAGGCGTTAAATATTTGTGGCATGTCGCTGATTTTTGCTTTTTGCCTTCTTTTACTTCAAATGTGTTAAAATTTCACACTTTACGCAAAAAAAAAAACACAAAAAATAAAATGCAAAATTTGCGTACTTTTTTAATTAGCAAGTGCGCGTTTTTACATGAGAATTCCACAAGTTCGGTCTTACTCACACTGCTCATCAACCAACCAACCGTCCGTCCGTCTGTCCTTCAGCAATGCGCCTAACATACAAATTAACAACACACACACACACACACATGTGTGTTTGCTGCTTGTAGACGACAATAATTTGCATATAAAATTAGCTTAACACGTTTTCCAACACTGCTGCCTTTCACGGCCGCTCACTCACTTATGCGCGCCAATGATGAAGTATCGAAATATGTAATCTGCACTGATTGGCCTGCCAGGCCGGGATTGCTGCCTCGATTGGTTAATTGAGGCTACATTTTGGTCGCGTGTAACGCTTGTCTGTGACAAACTCTTAAGACAAGACTTAAAATAAAATTAACACGAAAAAAAAAGAGTCAACTTTGGCAAAGTTGTTAACACATCACAAAAAAAAAAAAAAACTTACATTGTTGATAATCATGAACTTTTTGTTGGTTTCATTTGTGCAGAAAACAGTTCATGCAATAATTTGCATTGGAATTTCGCAAATGACATTTTTAAGTAGTAAATTACACTAATCACATGTGACAACATGCAATTATTTGTAAGCTGATTGTAATTACATGACAGTGGAAGCTGTTAAGCAGCCAAGAAGCCCAAAGAAGGTCAAAGAAAAGGAAGGCGACACAAGCGTCAATATTATGCGGGTTCAGTTAGAAAAGAATGCCAAGCAAACCAGTTTATTTACAGAGATACTCGACATGCCACAGCACTGAATACGAGTTGTTAATCAATCCGGGCTTGACATATCGTACTTCTTGTTTTTTCTTAGTCTTAGTCTTTTCTTTTTAATTTATCTTAGACTGATTTACACAAATTGCAATAATTAAGTATTATAAAGCGTGGATTGGCGGCGGTTTTTTTTTCATGAGCTCTTCCGGTAAATTATTAAAATTTAGTCTACCAGTCTTTTCCATAAACTAAATAATAATATTGATTAGTTAGGCTTGGCTCATTTTGGATCTTAAGTAGAATTTTATTTGACCACCGGGTCAGAGACTTATGTATATTATACTTATAACTGAATTTTTATATTATTATATGAAATGAGTTTTTGTTTTTTCTCTCTCTTGATTTTTAATTATTATTATAATATTTATTTATAATTTGTAGTTAATTAATATTTTTATATTTTATATATTGTTATTAATAAATAAACATAAACATAAACAAGAAGCTCATCAATATATAAGCAACACATGTTGTATACAGCTCGGCTCAGAATTGTACCAATTTAGAAAGACCTTACAAGTTTCAAGGGATCGCGTCTTGGTGAGAAATATAGGCAACTTCCAGGTGATATCTCAACCAAAAACTCGCCAAAATAATGTTGTCTGCAGAAAATCCATTATTTATTTTTGTCAGATTTAATACTTTATTGCAAAATTCTTCTTTAATTAAACTTTAAGGCATAAAAACAAATCTTATAGGCAAGCCATGGTTCTTTGTGAAATCTATTCGAAGGTTTCCCATTCCAACAGAAATTCTCAAGAACTTATAACTCATCTTTCAGTATTTGAGCACATTTGCTTTGACGAAAATGGTTTAAAGTTTTTGAACGTCCTTTCCAGCTGAATTCCCACCCCTTTGCCCCGACGCCACTGGAAATCATTTCAGCTTAAAAATGAAGTCAAGAGTTGCTAGTTACATTTCGCTTTTGATTGAACGATAAAGGTTTAGGTCAAATACTTAACTTTTGTGTGTAAAAACTAACAAAATAATGTCTTAACCAAAACGAAATAAAATTGGTTATGGAAAAAAGCTCCAATTTGGTTTACAGAGCTCCATGTGCTTTGTAGGTAACGAAACAAGTTTCATCGAGAGAACCTTTCAAAGCGACTAATCACAACTATAAAAGAATTTTAAATAGCCAACACATAATTGCACTTCAAGCGTGAAAAAGTGAAGGTTATTTATTAGACATGCAACATTAGTTAATTTATCTATGTATCTCAAACCGCAACGAATCCAAAGAATACATTAGCAACAACAACAGCAACAACAACAAATTATGGCTAACAGAAAAAATACATACTTATTAATAATGACGTTAACACAAAATCACCTTTTCGAACGGTTGGTTGGAGTAAAAAATACACCTTCATTTTGGTTTTTTAGTTTTAATAAAGATTAAAATCGTGGAAACAAAAAAAAAATAATTCCAAGTGAAATAAATGCCAAAAGTTGTTCGAAGAAGTCATAAATTTTAAATGCGTTTTTTGTGTTTTAATGGAAACTGCTGCGTGGCATTGCAATTAAAAGTTTATCTCGAGAATGTTTTAATTACTTTTTAAATTATTTATGAGCTATTAGGCCAAACAAAAGGGCTAACAAAAAACAAAGTAGTGGCATAGGATAAGAAGCTCAATTAGGTTAGAGATAAGTTTTCGTAATAAGCGCGCAACTAATTTCGTCATCAAACCAAGATCAAAAACTAACAAGACTTATCGGCAAATATCTTGGCAACTCAACTCAACTCAACTCAAGTCAACTCGAAATGCCACCGCAGAACGCTTTGCTTAACAGAGATTGACTTAACTACATGCAACGCGTAGATTGAATGCGACTTAACTCATTAGCAGGTTTGACCTCAAAAAATAAGAGGCTGAGCGTTTGGAAAAACGTTAGGTGACAAACGTCTTGGATCAGATAAGCCGCCAGGCAACCTGTTCCGAAAAAAAAAGACAAACACACAAAAAACAAACAAACAAACGAATTCAGACAATGTCAGAGCGCTGACAAGTGAATAATCATATCTATCGGATCGTAATCGAGCTAATGATATATTGATATTCATTATAGCCAACACACTCACTCACAAACAGATTGGCGTGCGATAAGTTACCAAAACAATATTTGTTTGTCTCGTTTGATATTTTTTTTTTTTTTTTGTTTGTAAAGCGTTAAATAAAAGGGTGAATATTAACGCTGGAAAACTTCTTTGCCGCTTATCGGTTTTGGTTTTGTTGGCTGGTGAAAGTCAAACTAAGTATAAGTATAAGTGAAAGCAGTTCATAAATAGTCTAAGTAAATGTATCTGCGCGTAGCAGCTTAGCTTAGTGCAGCTTTGTACGATTTGTAGCGTCTTCTTCAATATGCCATAACTTTCAGTTACTTTATCTGATATTGCGTTGAGATAAGCAACGCGCAGCAGCTAAAACAAACACGCAACATTGCCAACAACAACAACAGCAACAACAGCAACAAGAACAACAAGAACAACAAGAAGGTCCAGTCGGTATTACAATAAAATAAAGTGTCAATAAAATTGCAAAGATTATTGAATGCGAACTCGTAAAATTATTTACAATCGTTGCGAGTGAAGCGTATGCGTAAAGCAATGCGGCAGATACTATACGATTTGGCGGCAAATAGGCAAGCGCGGGGAGACCTGCGGTGTGTAAAGAAAAATCGTCGAGGACGAGTTCAGTTTTTTTTCATATTCGTTTTTGTTTTATATATGAATTTATTAAATAAATGCATTAAAGCGCCAACGTTGTATACGCGCCCCTCACCGCTTCTCACCCTTCACTCCAGCTCACTCTTCCGCGCTTTGCAATGTTTCTTTTTTTTAAGGCTCTGCCCTTCACACGGCTACGCCTTCCTCATAGAACTTCAGCAACTCATTCACGACAACATCATGGGGTGCCCCCAAATGCTGATGATGGTGGTGGTGTTGTTGTTGTTGGTGGCTGACCAATTCAACGACAACTGCAATATTATAGTTAATTTGCTCGTAAATTTGAAATTCTTATGCTTATTGAATTTTCATGTTCATGTTACAACAACGACAACTATGACATTGCCGACAACAACGACGACGCCGCCGCCACCGCCAACCAAATTCCAGGCCTAAGCTAAAAATTGTATCTATGTTTGTATCTATGTATCTGTGCCTGCGTTTATTTGTGCGTGTTCTTTCATTCGTTAGTTTATTCAATCGTCCGTGTTGCCAATTGTTTTACTTATGTTTACAATAATCATAATAACATGTTATCGTAAAACTTGTGCAATTTTCTTGATTTTATTTGGCATTTGTATTAATTGTTTTGTTATTTTCTCTCCTAATTTGCATTTATGTGCGTATTTGTGTTCATTTTCTTTCAATATCTGACAAATACTTGTGATAAAATCCCTTTTAAGACATGGCAGACTGACAGCCAATGGTTTGTGGTCTCAATATATTTGCATTGTTCAAGTCAGATAAAGTTCAAGTTGAAGTTGCTTGAATAAATTGATTTCCCTTGAATAGTTTTACTTTGTTTTTGCGCATATTTGCAGAAGAATATGAAAGGACAAATAAGTTTAGGTTCGATGAAGCATATTTGCGCAGAGTAAGCACTTAAGTAGCTTAGACTTTGTCTTTTTGCTGTTTAATAATTATTCCGCAATTCAAACTTTCAAGATCGTTTAATTCCATCTAATGAAATACATAAGCAAATATTTGAATTTGTTTGTCTTTAATGATGGCCAAATTGTCTGTGTTATATATCATGTATAGATAGTTGGGACAATATAAACTTCCTTAGCGAATTTGACTTGACAAGATTGTACGTGAAATTTTGTTGAAGATTCTCTTAGACAAATTTTTTAAGTTACTCAGCCATAAACGTCTAAATTGCCATGTGATATATATCATGTATAGATAGTTGGATAGTGTGGACATTATAAACTCCTTTAGCGAATTTGACTTGACAAGATTGTCTGAGAGAGAATGTCGAAATGTTGTTGAAGATTTTCTTTAGACAACTTTTTTAAGTACCTCAAGTCAACATAAATTACATAAGAACAAAATTTAAAGTTGTTAAAGTCATGTGCTCTTGAGAATATTACACACCGTCTTCATTCTCCCGAGGGCTGTGATACGGCTCAAAACTAAAAAAGAAATTTACCTCTTATCATTGCACAAAATTCTTTAACAAATCAGGAAAAAATCATTATTGAAGAAGAGGAAATTAATTATTGAAAATATTTATTTATACATTTTAAAGTTGAGGAGCATAAAGTCACTTGCTGCCAGAATGACGAGCGCATTAAATGTTGAACTTTTAAGTTACAATTAAACGCATAATTAACGTTTTTTTATTGTCTTTTTATAAAGTTTATTAAAATAAAAAGCGCTTTTAATTCCATTAATGAAAACTGTTTCCATTAAAACCAAAAAAAAAACCAACTTAATTCACAAAGGTAATGTAAGACACAAAGTTGAATTATGCATATTTAAGCGAACCACATTAGCATATTCGATATTCGTTGCGCGTTTTAACAAAGTTATTTAACATATGCCAAAAGAAACCAACAAAAAAAATAACGAAAAACGGCAAAAAAAAGTTGTTATTACAACAAATTAATATTGACTTACAAATTGATTATGAATCGGTAATAAGCGAAAACCCACGCACAGCAACAATCGACAATCGACGACGACGACGATGACGATGATCTCCTCTTGCAGCACACTGCGCAACAACAACAAAGACGACAACACTTCGACATCACACTCAGTGCAACATGACAATGTCAGACGGTTTGTAAGCGGCTCAATGCAATCAAGCCAAAACACGCATATACAAACACAAACAAACAGATACAGATACACAGATACATTTACACAGATACATCTGAGGCTGACAGCTTTCAGAAAATGCGAAACTGATCAAAGCGAATTATGAAGCAGCAACGCCTCTGCCCAATTGGCAAACCAACCAAAATGCCACGAAGGCGAGTGAGGCTCGAATGAGGCTCAGACAAGTTGGCTGAAGCTTATAACAAATCCGAAGCGCAGAAAAAAAAAATGAATTAAAAAGAGGAAGACAACTATTTAAGGAACTATTTTAAGAATAAATAAGCAATAAAATGCATTTGATACAACAAATTTAAGCATTAAGCAGATATCGTAGAAGCCTTTTTAAGATTGCTCGCCATGATGAAGACCAAACGGACAAATGGACGGATGGACGGTCAGACGTATGGCAAGTGTTGTTGTGTTGTTGCAGCAAATGCACGCTTGGCAAAATTTAATGCCACAAAATGTCGATAAACTGACATTGGATTTAATTTAAAACTGCTTTTTGAGTTAAGCAAAAAAAAAAAAAATAAAATAATAAACAGACGAAAAAAAAAAGCAGACAAGGAAAGCAAATAATAATGAAAACGCAAATATTTCATAAATCAATAAACACAGCAGCAGAAGGAGCGCGTTTCGAGCAACAAGAGCAGAAGAACAACAAGTTGCAAGTGGCAAGGAACTTTGGCTGCGTGGTCGCAAAGGCTCAAGCTGAAGCTCAGGTGACTTGAATGACGATGGCAAAGGCTGAGCAGGAAGGCGATGATGATGATGATGATAATGATGATGATGATGAGGCCGTCAGTGTTGTTGTTGTTGGCTCTCAGTGCATTGTGCATGTATGTGTGTGTGTGTGTGTGTGTGTATGTGTGTGATAATCATGGCGTAAATATGTACTTGCGCTTTTATGGCCACAAATTGCGTTGTCTACGCGAAAGTGACAGCGCAATTATAAGATTGAGTTGCTTGGGCGGCAAACTTTGCGACGCACAAGTGGCATGTGGCACGGTCGTTCGTTTACCAGCCATCACACAAGCTAAGTCATTTTGTAATACTTGTAGCGCTCTACATGCCACACACATGCAACATTTCCCTTTCACTCATAAAGCTACGATTTTTCATAACATTTGCTTTTTGAAATTCAACCAATTATTTTCACAATTTCACGATTATAGACAAAATCTTAAATAAACACTTGAAATATGAAAGCAAATCACGATTTGGTTTTTTTGTATTTTTTTTGTTGTCTTTCTTTTACATTTTTTTCAAAGTATTTCAAATATTTCAAGTCGTAAATTGTAACAAAAGAAATGATGGCAAGTAAACAAAAATCTTAAATATCAAAACGAACTCAAACAAATTGCCAAGCCCACAGCAACATATATTCAAGGTGTGTGTGTATGTGTGTGCTTTGGTGAGAAAGAGGCCGAAGGCGTTTGAGCAGAAGAAAACATTCATTGGCGTATCTTTAAGATCGACAAGAGCATCGACGCGCAGCTGAAAGTCATCAACGCATGTCATTATCAATGGTGATAAGCCGACGCCGCCAATGTTCATCATCATCATGCCCAACAACAACAACATCATCATCATCGTGATAATCATGATAATCATGTTGCTGATCGTTGATCGAACGAGAGCAACTTTTTTTTTTTGTTGTCCGTCCTTTTGTCCAGTGATTTCGGCCCATTTCTGGGAAACAATGTCAGCCAGCTGAGTTCGAGGTAAATGAAGAGCAAAAAGAAGAAGAAGAAGAAGAGGAAGAAGCAGCAGCAGAGTTGACGTCTGTCAGAATGTCTCGAAATGCACTTGAGACATTTCTCTTTAACTTCAACGCCTGCCACGACGCTGTCAAAATATCTCAACGTCTTGTAGCTCCGCTCGGCTCGGCTCGGCTGTTGCCTTTTTTTATCAACGCGAAATACAAGAGCGGGCGTCAGATAAAAACTGACTGACAGCGCGTGAGCGAGAGCGAGAGAGATAGGTATACATATATGATGAGATATGATATTGGAACATGTTGTGCGGTCGTGCGTTTATGTTACTTTTTGGTACGGTCAGTCTTGGAGTGCACTTCAATTTTAAACATGTTGCAACAACAACAATTCTTTGGACTTTGCTTAGCGCCTAAAAGTTTCCACTTTAGTTTTATCGGCCGCCGAAATCTCCGTTTGTTTGTTGCCTTCAATAATTTTTTTATATTTACCTTAAATATTTGTTTGCTTTTCTTTTATATTTTTCTAATTTCTTACGCCTCACGCCACGCCTGCCTGCCAACGCCAGGTGTAAGTTCATGTCTGAGCCGTCTAAGGCAATGGGATCATGTCTGATTTGTCGCATATTATTTTGTTGCTTATAAGGCTTCTTGGCTACGTTCTTTACTTGTACTTGTTGTATGTTCGAAATGTCGCCAATGCGGTTAGATTTATTGTAAAAGGATACTTTCGAAAGCTGTTGAAGCGTTGAAAAGCTTGTTTGTTTAATAACTGCCATTAGTATGCAGACATCATCATGCATTTGTAATAAGACTCGCGTCGGTTTATTGCGCGTTTTAAAGCGGCATGCGACTTTCTCTTATGAACTTACTTACAAATTCAAAAGTCGAACTGCTTTACACAATATTAAAAAGTAAATCACGTATGAGAGAAAATATGCCAAGCGAACTCTCGTTTACTTTCAGCTAAGCAAACAAATCAATAGTTGCAAATGCAGCGCACTTCATGCAGCATCATCTGCAACAACGCTTTATGACACACCTCGCAAGGCATATGTATACAAAGCAGCAGTCAGCGCGGTGTGGCGGTGTGGCGGCAGGCTGGCATGAAGACAGCGAAATGCCTTGCAAGCATCAACGATCGATTGCAACATTGTTGCACAGCGATATTTCTCAAATTATCATACCAAACGCTTAACAATTATTTGCTTAGAATTCCGCGCGTGCGATAATACAAAGCGAAATGGTCAAAATGCCACTTGTGCAACAAACAACAAATAAATAAACACGAGAAAATAAGTGAGATTCTATGAGGCAAAGAGATGTTCAAGGAAGCGCAGAAGAAGCACAGAAACAAAAACAAAAACAATGCCATGGCCATTTGTATGCGCTTTGTTGCATGGCATTTTTTGCCAGCCTAGACATTTGCAATTGTTGTTGTTGTTGTGGTGGTTGTTCCTGCTTTTAATGCCGTGGCTGTTGTTACATATCTGTGAGTTGAATGCAACAATCCGTAGAATGCCAAAAATACAATTATATAGCAAAGTCACACACACACACACAGATCATAAGCACACGATCTGCTAGGGTTGAGACCTCAACTATGAGACTATGAGTGTGAGTGAGACAGCGAGTGATGCCAATGGCGACGATAAAGCGCAATAAAAGACATTCCGGAAAACAGTTGCCATGCCATATGAGTGTGTGTGTGTGTGTGTGAAAGAAGGCAAGAAAGTGTAAGAGGCAGACAAACACACACACACACACACAACTGCAATGCCTCATTCTAATGCAAACGGCAGAAATATTCGTTTGTTGGCCAATTTTTGTCCTCGCATAGCATAAAATAATAGTCAAAGTTGCTGCCAACGTCGCTGCCAGCAGCGCAGTCAACGTCAACGCCGCTGTCAAAGTCAAGGCGTCGCAGCAAAGCAGAAGGCCGAGCAGGCAAAACACTTCGCATTTAGTCAATTGATGGTTATTGCCAATTTGTATTTGCTTTGCCACTCACACACACACACACACATATATATACACATACCATGCACAATTCAGCAGTGTTGTTGTTTTGTTCCGTTTCGTTTCGTTTTCTTTTCTTTGCTTTGCTATTTTATTATTATTATTTCGTTATTGTTGTTGCTGTTGCTGTTGTTGTTGTCTAACGAATGCTTTTTCGCAGCGCCTCAAGTTGTAAGCAGAGCAACGAAGCAGCAGAGCAAAGCAATGCTGAGTAGTTTGATGATGGCGATAATGGCGATAATAATTGTCTTTATCTCGTAGCTAAATTTGCCATTTTTTTTTTGCCATGCTTGCTTTACTAGCTTTCTTATATATATTTGTATTCTTCTGCCTCTTCTTTGTGCTGTTTTTTTTTTGTTATTGTTGCTATTGTCTTGTATCTATTTGAACCGTCATTTCTTTTGAAATTGTTATGCCTTGCGGCGAAATAAAAACAAATTGTATTAAGTATTGTATAAGCAACGCTTTGAGGCAGCCACACTGCACAACATGCACCTGTCTTTGTCGCCTTTGTTGGCCTTAATAAATTAGCCATGAGCAAAAGCCAAGTTTGCTTGGTTAATGTCGATTAAGCCATAAAAATTGTCAGTTTTAATTCTTAGCTTTGCCATTGTTTGCTTTTATTTTTTGTTTATTACAATTTTGTTGTTGCTTTTTTTTATAATATTTATTACACATTCATTCATATTTAAATGCACACTTAAATAAGCACTCAGCGGCATGAATGAATGCATGAATGAATGAATGTCAAAAGATTCTATTAGTAAGCAAATTGAACAATGAAAATTACTTTAGTTTTAATTGCCTGCCACTGTTGTTGTTGCTATTGTTGTTGCTATTGTTGTTGTTGTTGTGACAGCTTCCTCTTTTAAACCCGTTATATGAAATTCTAAGAAAATAATGCAAAAAAAAAAAAAAACAAAGTTCTTTCACTATTTAACAAAAGCAACAACTTTATTGCCAGCGCACTCACACACACTCGCTCACTCACTCACTCTCTCACTCACACACTGCCGCTGTCACTTTCTCACATTTATTTTTATGTCTTTTTTAATTGAAAACTTAAATTTGAGGCGACATGAAAAGGCTTTTATCAACAGATCAACTTGGCTCAGCTCGGCTTGGCTCGGCTCGGCACGGAGTTCACTGCAAGTTGCCACCGCTTGTCTCCAGCCGCAGCAGCAGCAGCTCCCGAAACTTATACTTATACTGTTGCTTGTTGTTGTTGTTGTTGTGCTTTGTTATTAACTTGATTACGTTTACTGTCGTCGTCTTTCATTCATTTAGATTGCTTGAAATAATAATAATAAATAAGCTGCCAGTTAGTTAACAACAAGAGCGCACATAAAACAACATGCAACAAACAAAAGCGGCGACATTTTAATATGCATTTTAGTGTTGATGATATTAATCACGCTATTAAATGTGAAGGAAAAAAAAAAAAAAACAACAACAACATTTCAATCACTCTCATCATACAGTTGGCTCCAACATGACAGCATTCATTCATTCATCAGTTGACCACATGAGTGCGGTGGCATGCAACCTTAACCGCAATAAGTGCGGCAACATTACCGTAACGATGACGCATACAATAATCTTTGGCCATCACTTCATTATAAAACTTTTTAAATAAAATCGCACGTTTAAATGTTTGAAAATTACGCGCCTCGTTCGATTCAATTGCCCCTCAATTCCAGCGGTGTGTCTGCGCTACTTTCGACGCCGTGTTGTGCTAATGAGCTGCCGTAATTGATATTGAAGTGGCTCAGGGAATCGGGTTAACGGCGATCTTTATTATCGAACGAACACTTTTCGCGAATTTCACCGTTTTAGTTTATTAAAATAATTGAATTGGCATTAAAAGCGCGCAGAGAAGCATTAAAGTTAATAATGAATATGTTGCAAGAGAATCAAATTTGCCACACGCTGAGCGCTTTTAAATGAAGCTAATGGCAAGCGATAAAAAAGAACAGACTACAGTGTGGCCGCGTTGAAATGAACCATTTAAAGCCAATTGAAATACGTTCAGAATACATGAAGTTTTGCTTAATAGGCACACAGCATGTGTGAGCTAATTAAATTTGCAACACAATACGTGCAACATTTTGTGGCCCATACAAAAGAAATTACTGTTAATTAATTAGACTGAAATCCAAACTTTTTTAGAGATCTATTGAAGAAAAAATATATATTCGAACTATAAAACATGTGTAAAGAATTGAGTTGGTAAAATAATGAACTTGGTTTCAAGATGGGATAAGCATGCGAATGTCATTTGCTAAGGCGTGTTTATAAGGCAAATTAGAAATGTAACCAACTTTATAGGAACTAAAACTCAATAAGCCATCGGGTGTTCTCCCTCACAGTTCTCTCCTTCTTAGCTTAACTATAGGGTATTTTAATAAGACAATTGAGTGCTTTAAGAAACAAATTTCTTAAAGTGTTGTTCTGGAACTGTCAGCTGGTACGGTTGTGCTTGTTATAGAGCGCCAGATCTTGAGTATCGTTTTTGTTTCAAGAACAAAACTTGCATCGAGCTGCTTTGCCATAGCATGCAAGGCTCTGATCTGATACTTAGCAGAATATCCGGATCAAGAAACAACAAAAAATTTTAATTATTGCAAATATAAAAATTCTTAGTAAATTTTCTTCGATGATTTATGCAAAATAGAACACAAATTTACACACGTTCACTATAATAGAGGCGCTTGAGTCAAACCACCATAAAGGTTTTCCATAATGGGATAGCAAATAAACGCAATTTAATGATTCTCAAACTCAAAATGCTGATCAAGCGTATCAATGTTCGTTTCAATAAGGCTTCACTGCCTAACAAAAAGCGAAGGCACAGAAAGGAGTGATTGGTTGGCGTGGTGAGCAAAGGCAGTGGTCGACATATGGCCAAGTTCATTAAAGAAAGCCAACGGTCTTCTTGCGGCAGGACTTGCAAGACATTAAAATGTAAATTAACTTTGCCATAGTTGCGTTAATGGCCAAGTTGGTGACTTCTAAAAGAAAGTTTTGCCCGAAAAACGCTTAAGTCGAAATGAAACTATGACAGCGAATCAAAGTCAACATGCATAAAGTCATGATTAAAATGTATCAAAATGTAATTCATTAAACTGGAAACTGTAACAAAAACTGTGCAAAGTACAACAAAACTTCGCATCGAACATAAAGTGAAACTCATGAAAGACAAAAAACAGCGTTTGAGCACTAAAGAAGTTAATTAGGAAACTTTCGGCTTGCAAATTGCAAATGGTAAAAGTGCTCATTGCTCAGCACACTCAAAGAACAAAGATAACTTTTCATATATAAAAGTAACAAAAGTAAATGTAGGAAGAAGAAGAAGGAGCGGAAGAAGAAGGAGCGACCATGTCACTTCAACAAAACTCCATAAATAAACTTTGTCAGCGCACAATTTTGTATGCGTGCCAACGCCACTAACCACCGCCCGTCGCCGTATCTACAAACGACACCTTCACCCACTGTAAGTCATGAAATACGATGCGATGAACATTTTTGCAACGTTGGCATTTTCGGTTTCATTCATCAATGCACATCAAAATGTTGTCAAATATCAGTTATCGCAGACAAAGTAACATGCTGTACAACAACAACAACAACAGCAACAACAACAACAACTATGGCAATGGCAATATTGCGAACAAACACTTATAGTAAAAGACTTGTAGATACTATTTTATTATTGACGTGCAAGCGTTCAAGGCAGACGGACAGTCGGAGAGTCGGACAGTCGAAGAGTCGGTGGGGCAAGAAGGCCGCATTGAGTCATGTCAACTCGAGCCAAGTTCAGATGAGTCGAGACGAGTTGAGTTGAGTCGAGTCAAGTCCAGCTGTCGCTTAGCGCGCAGCTTGTGCACATGCCACAGTAACAACAACAACAACAACAACAGCAACAACTGACTGACTGACTGACGCGCTGACTGACAGTTGACAGTGCAACAGCAAATGTGCAACAAGGGCAGCGCAAAGTAAGAAGAAGAAGAAGTTGGACTTCCCTTGAAAGGTTTCAGTTTGTTTGCCGCTTGTAGTACAACATTGTTGTTGGTGTTGTTGTTGTTGGCGGAGGTGCCACAGCCAAGCAGTCTGTCGCGCTGCAAGACGATAAGGCGACATTTGACAATTAAACCAAACAAACTAACAACAACAACAAACACAACAACAAATAAAAGCAAAATAAATAAATAAATAAAAGAAGGACAACAAGAAGAAGAAGGAAAGAAATACGAGCTTGCCACAAAATGTTGCCTTATCGCTTATGTGCAATTGACATGAAACGTTGTCAGTCGCTGCCGCTGCCGACGTCGCTGCCAACGTCGCTGCCAACAGCACACAGTCTTATCACGCCAGCGCTGTTGGTGGCAATGTCAAAAGATTTCAAGTTCATTACATGTATCTATGTGCTTCTTTCTATCTTATGCGAAATGTAACGCTAAAGAATTGTTGTTGTTGTTGTTGTTGTTGCTGATAAAAGTAAATAAATATGCACATTATGCATGCCGCGCATGTCTTTGCACATTTTGTTGTTCATGTTGTTGTTGTTGTTGTTGTTGTTGTTGTTGCACAAATCCCAAGTGCCACTTGCCACTTGCGGCAGCGCTCGTTTACTTTTGTTCAGGTATTTCGCCAATTGCGCCAATAAAACTGTCAAAATGCAAGGAAGTCGCAAGAATTGCTGCCACACATGCAACACGGACGGACACACAGAGAGACGGACAGACAGACAGACGGACAGACAGACAGATAGTTAGACATAGCGACAGTTGAAACGAGGCATCGATGTTCATATAAAGTTACAGCGTTGCATGAGTGAGTGAGTGAGTGAGCGATGGGGATAGAGAGAGAGAGAGAGAGAGAGAGAGATGAGTGAAGCAGCAGCAGCAAACGATTAGCAAAACAAACGCGATATCATAAAATAATATTAATTTGTAAAACAATCGCAACAACAGCGCAGCAACATTTGCGGCACTCACGTCGTGGCAAGTTGCAAGTTGCAACCAGCAATTAACAGTAGCCAACGTTTGGAGGCACGTTGCAGTAACATGTTGTTGTGCTGCAACGAGTGCATGCGTAATAAGCACTTTTCCAAACTGACAAGACAATAAAATGTCATGATATGCCCGCCATCGCCTTCCCCCCGCCACCGCCTTTGTTTGTTTGCTTGCACTTGCAATCGATCGCATTCCTGCAGGATTAATGCCTTGTGCGGCAGTTGCTGCCTGCCTCACTTTTATGTGGCGGCATAAACGTTTCGCTTTGCAATTAAAATCAATATATTGACAAATGCAGTTCGCCCGCCGTCGCCGTGATGTCTTTCAACAAGCCTGCAAGAAGATACACTGCCACTGCCACCGCCAGTTGCTTAGCTACAAATGACGCTGCCACATAATTTGTGCACCGCCATGCTGTGTGCTTTCTTTATTGCAAATGCAGCTGGGGCGGAAGAACGCTCCAGGCGTGTAATCAACATTAGCCGAGCTTAAACTGAGTCGAGCTGAGCTGAGCTGAGCGTTTAATTTAACTCTTCGAAATTTATGTAACGCGTGTTGGCTCATGGCTGACATACAGCTTCGTTACAAGATACTTGACTTCTGTAAGTAACAACATGTCAAGCACATTGCCTTTTAAGTGACTTCTTTAAGTTGAGAACAATTAACCTTCATTTGGACACAGCGAAGAAAGAAATTGCAAGAAGCATCGGTCGTTGAAAGTCCGTCAAACTCGAATGTTGTGAAGACAAGTAAAATTCTAATCTTGAATCAAGTGTGTTTTCAGCAAAATTCAAAGCTTATTATCACAACAATAAAACTTTATCGGAGACCATTTTGTTCTTGAAATAAGTTGTACTTAAATGAAGACCTAACAGCTCAGCAAACTACCTTTTATTAATTTTATTTTATATAATTGTTCATTTAATAAACATTATTTGTATAATTATTACAATTAAATTGATGAGCCGTGAGTATTTATATAATAAACATTAAAACCCGGGACTCAAAGTGGTTTCAAGCTTATGATCCCATACACTGCACTCTGAGTCTTTTGATATATAATAAATTTTATTTGTTTAAGGAGTTAGACCTAGTTAGAATTTTTGAATATTTTTTTTTTTTGCATTTTTTTAGATTATAAATCTTAAAAATATTTGCTGAAAATTTCAAGACGATCCGACGAATAGTTTTCGAGTTATTGGACAATGAATGGCAGCCTCTCAAACGCACGCCAGTATAAAGGTAAAACTTTAAACGCGATTTTCTCAAAACCAGTTTTCAAAATCGGTGATCACTATAACTTAAGAATGGTTTTACCAATCGGCTTGAATTTCATTTTCTCATATATTTTATACATAATTATCCTCCAATTGAACGAAGAATTTTTTTTTTTGAAAATTATATTTTTTTTCTAGTCTAAAATGTGAGTAAAATTTTGGCAAAATACACATTTTTGACTTTGAGTATCCGCCATTTTGTCAAAATTCAAAATTTTCAAATGCCTTCGTTCAACCGGAGCATTATGAGATTATCTGTCGATATTTTTTTATTTATTGAATTCCGATGATACTATAATGAGTTAAAGTGATCACCGCAAAACACTTTTTTCGTGTAGACCCCTACGAGAATTGCTGTAGCACACTCATTTTTAAATATTTTTTCAGATCTTCTTTAAATACATATCTTTCATATGGAGAAACATTTGATATTAATTATTTTGTTGTGTAGGCAATCTTAAAAAATACCTATTTTTTCGTGTTCCAACTGGGGGTAACCCCTTAAACATTTTTGCTCAAAGAAGTATGGGAGATTTTATTTTTAATTGTTTTTTTTTTTTATTATGTTAAAAACATGAATCAGCTTGGCTATAAAATGTTGGCTCGACAAGATATAAATAAATAATTTCAGAGAATGCGTGTTCAGTTAGAAAATAAGCATAAATAAATAAAAAAGAAAATAAATAAAAGGAATTAAATTAAAATTAATTAATGGGTCTGGATGGACCTTTTAGAAACCTGGAATGCGGACGGATTTGGAAAGAAAATTCGAAAATTCGGGAGTGATCGAAGCCTTTCGTTGTAACGACTGCTATGGAAATTCATTTCTTCACAAGCGGTGGAGATCTTGAGATTCCAATGAGTATTTGACAAACCTTGGGCCGTTACAGTTCCTTCTGAGTGCTTTGATTTGTGGAATTCGTATTATTTTTCGGTTCGAAGCGAAAGTCTTGTGTATGTAATGACATTTTGTTCTTTATTCAAGGCCATTAAGTTGTTGTTTTCATATTCAGTACAAATCCAAGCCAATTACAACTTAATTCGGTGTCTTGTTGACTCAAGTTCAATCTGTGCCGTGCTCAGACCGGCATTTTTGTTCACTGTGCACTTAAGTTACTTATTAGTGTCTTTAGTACACATTGAGTATGCGTAACTTCATTCATATTTAACATGGCTCATAAAACTGTGCAATAAGCAAACAAAAGCAATTACAACAACAGCAACTTTTCATCTTTTTTAGGGCATGCACATTAGGTAGTAAATGTGGCATTAAATGCCTTACTTGCGACATGCCACGGCAGCATTCAACAGCCGACTGAGCCAAAGCCCAAGCCAAGAAATAAAACAAAGCCGTTCACAACAGTTGAGTCATAATCGTTTGTCGAACTAATTTATGAACTTAATGGACGCTAATTAACACCATTTTCCACAATTGAAAGATTTTCCATTAAATAAAACACTTGAATGGCGTAGAATTGCTCTAGAACACGCCAGAGACCGAGCTGAGGCAATGAAGGCAGTCGAGGCAGACAGACAGACGAGGCAGCCAGTCGAGGCAGCTAAGCCAAAATCCGTGCCCAAAGTCAAGGAAACGCTTGAATGCGTCGCATTGGCAGCGATCGAATCGTTAAAGTTGAAAGCAGCGAATGCCGCAACTGCGTCGGAGCTGAGGCAAGGCGACTGAGGACTGAGTGAGTGCAACAAATGGAGCAAAACACACAGAAAAGTCAAACAGAACGACAACTTGAATGGTGGCGTTGATGATGACTGCTAATAGTTGTCGTTTGTTGCTATTGTTGCTGCTTTGTTGTCGTTGTTGTTGTGGTTGTTGTTGTGTGTCGGGCAGCCAAACAAGCAACAAAAGCAAAGGCAGCAAGACCTTGGTCCGGCAGTAAGGGCAAAGCCAATTGTCAGCTCGAGCGCAGGCAGCATTTTTAACGCATGAATAGCGAAACGAGCTAAGAAGCACAACAACAACAACAGCAACCATAACAACAAAAAGTAAATAAAAATGAAAATAAAAATAAATGTTTGCCTGAAAAGTCAACATTTGAAATGCGAAAGCGAACGTGCGACGGCAACTTGCAACTGCAACATTGCTTGCTGGTGGTGTCCAATCGCTTGTGACGATCGTCGTTGCTGCTGCTGCTGTTGTTGTTGTTGTTGTTGTCGGCCAAAATGCGACTTTGGCAGCAAAACAGTTCAAAGCCTAAAAGCGTCGGGCGGGCCTAGGCAAGCTGACAACTCACTGAGCGCGCAATGATTAATCGCGCGATTGTCGACGACGACGACGACGACGATGAGGCAAACGACGACGAGGTCTAAGACGATACAAGCTGAAAGCCACTCAGACATGAAGACTCGAATCGAATGTCCGTCCGTCCATCAGTTCGCGTCTTTGCCCTTTTTCTGCTATTTTTCGTTTTTAATTGCAATCAAAAGTGTTGCCGGAAGCCATTTACAAAAGCTGTCACCACCGCAGCAGTCGAAGCCCATGGCAAAACGCCTCACCTCCGCGCAGCACAGCTTTGGAACGATCGATCGATCGATCGATAGTTAGATCGATTTGAACGTACGATTGAACGAACAAACAGCGGCAAACGCAAACGTCAGCGGCGGCAAACTTTTATCGAAATCAATCAATGAAGCGTTGCAAGCACTTTCCCAGGCTCGCTGCGCACAGAGAAAGAGCGAGTCAGAGAAAGAGAGCGCTATAGTGCGTATGTGTGTCATTTGTAAGAGCGTGTAAAACAAAAGCTGTGCGTATTTAATATATATAAATAAGTATTACTGCTTTGAATAAAATAATTCGAGGAAAACATAAAAGTCACAGACACAAAACCCACGCATGCGGGCCGGACTGCTTGAGCATATCATATTACACACACACACACACACACATGCACACTGACACAGTGTTTGTCAAGTGTCGTGTTGTCAGTCTGTCGTGGGAGCTAATCATTAAATACATGTAATTCTATTAAACTGTTAGTTAATTAAAATTCCAAGTAAGTCGAATTTTGTTCTTTTTTTTTTTGTAGGAGTAGAAAAAAAAAAACAACAACGCTGACAAGCTTGTACGACTTGTAAAACATGCGCTCAAATAGCTACGCCACGGGGGCGTCTTCGGCTGGGGTCAACGAAAGTAAAACACGTCAAGAATGTTGCTAGAAAACTTGACGACTTTGTCGACGACAACATGATCATCATGATCATGTTCATGATGATGATGATCACCGTGCACCTGCAAGACCGCAGTAACAGTGGCATACAATTTTTCAGCAGCAGCAGCAGCAAAACATGCGGCAAAGATACATCTTACAACCAGCCAGCGATCGATCGATCGCATCGCATCGCAACGTACGTTGAAACGATCGATCACCCGCTTGCGTTGAACGCTGGCAATCAACGATCGGCATTGATCGTTGCAAAGCTTATCGCACTCAAGCAATCTTCAACGTTGAAGCGAATGAGTCTCGCAAAAAAAAAAAAAATTGCGCCTAGACAAGCAACAATCTAACGAAGGATCGTTCGACGTTTGTCAAACAAACAAAAACACACAAAAAATCTGGCGGAGCTTATAAAAAAAGTAGTAGCAGAGGCAGCAGCAGTAGAAGCAATCATGCTCATACAAAGAAAGTGACAAAGCGGGCAGTCGACGACTGACTTCGTATGCCAACTGGCAGTTGAGCAAAAAACAAAGTCACTAAACAAGGACACAACATGCCACTGACATACCAAACTCAACTCAACTCGACTCGACTCGACTCAAGGCAACTCTCTACAAGCTAGTCGGGCAACAACAACTAACTCAGCTCAGCTTATCGCAGCTCAGCTAAGAGTTCTCACTGACATCTTGTCAATTCAAAAATCATGATCAACAAAATGTTTGCCATTTTTTTTGTTGTTGTTGCAACTTCGTTTTTTTTTAAGTGTGCCTACTTGATTGCTGCAAACATTTCTATTGCTTTTGGCATACGTTCTTGAGCTTATATAAAAATAAAAATAACAAAGCATACAATAAAAAAAATAAAAATAAATAAATAAAGCGTAAGAATGCAAGCTAAGTGAGGCATCATCTTCATCTCCATCAGTATCAACATCAGCATCATCGTCATCGTCCTCAGACTCAAGCTCAAGCTGAAGCTCAAGTCAATTCCTGCAGTCAAAGTTCTTTTGGCTGGCATGCATGTAAGTTAACAGCAACAAAAAAGAAGAAGGGTTGACAACATTGCCTTCAAGTGGCACTCGTTGCTCGCTCTTGGCAGCAACACTTGTCAATGTCGCGTCTCGTCTCGTCTGGTCGGATCTGGCCGGGTCTGGTCTGGTCTTGACTTGCCGCCGGGGGCAGTGAGTGCCAATAATCACTCAAGGCGCGAGCACAAGTTGAAGAAGTTGAGTTGAGGGTGCGACGACGACGATTGCATATTTTTGTGTTCAAGTTTATTGTTTGCTTTCAATAGTAAACTGAGACAACTTTTCTTTTTGTGCTTGTAAGCTCTTGAACAGCATTGAAATCGAAGCTTCGATGAGTTAATTGCTTGCACATATGTCTGCACATAATATGGGGCCCATTATGCTCTACGGCGTTCAAGTTTGGGGAGTTTGTGCTGCCGCTCATATCAAAAGATTACACATTTCTCAAAACAAACGACTCATTCAGACTAATTTTTAATTTGCCCTTTTATTTCGCCATTACACCCATCTGATTCCATCATGAAATTGCCTATGTTCAAACTGTGCAACAAAAATTTGTTCAGGTCTAAATAACTACTCTCAGACATGAGTGTGCCACCACCACTAGGCTTCCGAAGTACTTTAAACTGTGCTTTAATCGAACATTTTTCTCAAGATTTTCTATAGGTATTCCAAGTGTCGGTCTTAAGGGTATGATAATATATGATATAAGGGCCTTAATAACAATAACTCAGTTGTTAAGTTATTAATTAATTAAACTCTGTAAAATATAATTTAGATTTAAAACTTTAAATAAAATCTTTATTACTATCTCACACATGGAACAATAATCAACCCACTTACAGCTATGAATTATTATACATGAATATTACAATGAAAAATTTAGACAAAAAGAAAAAAAAGTGACTATGTCGAGTATAAAATATTAACATTAAACATTAGGGACAGACTTATATTCAACGTTTTTTTCAGATCACACGTATAATTCTTTTTAATCTAGAGTGATCCAGAAAGTTCTCAATTTGAAACTAAATGTATAAATTTCTGGGGTAAACAAATAATTGAATTGAATTCGGACAGAAGTTGTAAATAATTTTTAAAACAAAGTTGTCAAATACAAATGATGTTTGTCTAAAGGAATGATATAGTATTTCTCTCTGGATGATATAGGATTTCTCACTAATCCAAACATCTACGGAAGGTCTTGTTCCTTCTGAAGAAATTCATTACTGCTTCACCGTTCATCTTTCAAGCAATGCCTTTCATTCTGACATTTCTCTCCCAAAAGGCTCGAAGATACAAGTGTCTTCAAACCACGTAAGTCGAAGAAAGATCGCTCGACCGGTCTGTTTGTCACAGGAAGTGTGCACGTGCCCCTTCGCCCAACCCTCTCGACTGTCATTCGACAGTGAATTTGCCAAAAGTTATTCTCAAGAACTTCTTACACAAATGTGCTTAATAAAACAATTGATGAACCGAACCGCCTTTTGGGCAATGCCGGCAAGGATTAACAAATTTGCTTAATGCATAAAGAAAAATTGCACCAGCAAGAAGTCCCAAAGAAGCGTACAAAAAAACGCAGATTGGCGAGGCTAATGAAGTGAGTTATTAACTGAACAATGAGTCGAAATTTTTGCACAAACCAAACCAAACGAAAAACCAACAAAAATAAGGTTCGGTCAGTATTTACACTTTAAGACAATCACAGCGCATTAATAACGGTTTGAGACGTCTTCAAAAACCCAAATAAAAATTGACTCCAACCACAAGAGTGCGACGTTGATGCATTTGAGGCTGTGGGGCAGCAACAGTCAGCGTGGCAGGCCATCAATTGAGTGCGCAAAAGCTTGCAGTTAGTTAGGCCAGCAAAGTGAGCAAGTGAGCCAGTAAGGCAGCAATTACAAAATTCCAAAAAATGAAGAAATTTTCAAATAAACGAGTACGCCAAAAATCCGAAAAAAAAAAAAGAAAGAAGGCAAACAAAGCCAACGGAGAACTCACGAATTTGCCAACAGTGCCAAAGGAGTGCGATTTGAAGTGAGGCAGCAATTACAGAGGACAGTCGAAGCCGTGCCAGGCAGCCAGGCAAGGGTCACACACACACACACACATGAAGAGATGCATGCATGAGCAGCCGCCATTTAGTTAGCTGCATTTCAGTGGAATTCATCATGCGAATTATCCCATAAGCAGGCCAGCCAAGCCAAGCCAACACTCCACCGACTGAACTGCACGGACTGGACTTGACTTGACTTATTCTTATTGGATTTTAGCACAAAATGTTAAACAAGCAACACACACATTTTGTTTTTGGCAATAAGCTTCATTCGGCGATTTTTGGAAATTTTTTTTATTTTGCTTGGCCGTGGCAATTTAGTTGTCATAGCAGCCGCGCTCGCTTTGAATTATCGCCTCAGACGCTTATGCATGCAGCACACCGCATCGCACCGCACCTCATCTCATCTCACACCACTTCAAGTTGAGTTAAGTTTAGTTCGGTTGCTTAAAATTTTGTTGTCAACTTTTGGTGAGAAGTGAAGCAGTGCAGCTACAAGACATGGCATTTGGACTACACAGGCGATTGTGTATGTGTGTGTGTGTGTGTGAGTGAGTTTATTATTATTTGACGAAGCGTATGTTTAAGTAATTTGCTAACACTCGGCGTTGCATGCGCTCCACTCACTCACTCACTCACACCGACTCAACGTCCGTAGGTGTTGCGCTGATTCCTGCCGCGTGTTGAAGCGTTTGTGGCCGCAAAAAAGGGCAACAATTTTGCTGCCCATATATGTAAAAGTTCACAAGTGCGACGAAGCGAAATTTGTGTTTATTTTTTGTTTTTTTTGTTTTTTTTTTTGGCGGCTTTCAAAAATGATTAAATTTGATGTGCAGTTAATTTGCTGCCTCAGCTGCCTTTGTGTTAAGTTGAATTTGTGGCAAGAGGCATAAAACTGAACTGATTGGACTTATTAGCGTGCTGTGTACGCCATTAACCCGCACACACCCGCTAGGGCAGGTGTTGACAGAGGCGCGAAATCGCACACAAGATTAGAATTGATGTGCCGAAAAATTCAAATTGCATGAAAATGTGCTTTGTGCTTTGCTCGGCAATCTAATTAAACGAAATTACTTATGTGTGTGTGTGTGTGTGTTGAGTGCAACTAATGAGCTGCCAACGCGTCCCTAAATAGCCGTTATGCGTGCCATTATGGCGCATATTTCATTAAGCGGGCCTACAAAAAAAGAAGAAGAAGCAGACGCTGAAAAAAAAGCGCAACCAAGAATGAAATGATTGCGAATTCAAGACTTGTTGAGCGGCCAAGCCTGCACTGCAGCGTCTGTCTGTCTGTCTGTCTCTCCATATATGTGTGTGTGTGTGTGTTGCATATAATCTCTATAGGCCACATTCATTTCCATGGGTCACTGATAGTGCGGCTATCAAAACACGGGAACACTTTTAAAATCGCAATGAAAAGCGGCAAATGACTTGCACGCGCTAATAAAATGCCGATATTTTATGGTCAACAAAAACAAATACAAAAACAAAAACCAACACAGCAGAAGCAGAAGAAGAAGAAGAAGCAGCAGTTTGTTGTTGCTCTTATAGATATTTTTCAAACTGCAGACAAGTGTGAAGTTTCACTTGAAGATGGTCACAAATGCAGCTTACAACCAGAGAGACGAGCAGAGGCGAGCAGAGGCAGACGACACATGGACGGACAGACAGCAATTTCCTTTAGTTTTTGATGTGTTCGCTCGCTTTTGGCTTTTTAGGGGGCGCCAGCTAGCCATGTCATGCAATGCGATCCCAGCCGAACCAGCTTGTTGCATGCCTCATGTGTGCCCACACAACAACGCAATACAGAACGGCGGAGTAATATCAACAACAGTGCCTGAAAATGAATTGCAAGTCATGACCATGACTTCCATATCCAGTACACACGTCACTCTGTCTAGGATAAAACGCAATGCAGCACAGCAGACCGGAGCAGACCGGAGCAGAGCGCTGCTGCTGACTTGTCTGTCGTACAGTTCAGTTCAGGATATCCTCATATGCACGTCTCCTAAACTGACACAGTGCGATAGAGACAACAAAAAACGAAAACCAAAAAAAGAAACAGCAAAGGCGAAGGCGAGGAGAGAAAGAGACGGCGACAGGGAGAGCAACAGTGAATATATGTGTTCGCGTCTTGTATTGCTTAAGTGCAGATTACCAACATCATTTGTAATGCTAATCAGCGCTTGGCTTGCATTTGCCTTCATTTTAACGAAGATTGAAGTCCAACAAAGTCGCAGGCGTGCGGGCGGAACGAAACGAAACGCAACGTTTGTCCATAAGCAAACTCTGCTCGTTGCACTCGTTTTGGGCCAACCGAGATTTGTAAGTCATGTGCAAACACACACACACACACACACATGTGCACAAAATGCCACAAAACAGTTGTATGTGTGTGTGTGTGTGTGTGTTTGGATTTGCGTTGAAAGTAAACCAGAAATTTTGTTTGACAAAATTGTGGCATTTGTAGTTATTTGCTTCTGTGGTTTGTCAAGCATTTCAATTAGCAAAGCATTTGCCAAATGCATGTTTTCAAAAATTAAAAAAATAAAAAAAGGATAAGAGAAACAACAACAAATGTTTCGATAAAAGCGTTCATTATCGAAGTCCTTTTAATTAGCCGTTTGTTTAAAATCAAGTGACATTCAAATTATTACATATTATATGTTTTTAAAACTTGATTTAACAGTGGAGTGTTGGAAATGTTGTCTGTTCATCTGTATATCTGTCATTGGCATCATGCCAGTGAAGCAGACATGGTAAAATGACCAGCCCAATGATATTAGGTAAAAAAAGCGCTTTCATGAATATCATGCATAGTACAAGATCTATCTGGATAGAAGATCGACTGGGCCAACCACCTATAACCATGTTGGTATAAATACGAAAAGAAGTAATTATAAAAGAAGGCGAAAAAGGATAATTGGACCATACTAGTCCAAATTGGAATCACCTTATCGGCTTATAGATCATCAGCTTCCTCCATATGGGAATATTGCGTTGGATGTAGTTTTTTATCAAAAGCGAGTAAAGTTGTGGTTTGAAAAAGTACTTGTGAGTTTCACGAATTCGCTGATAAATTCAAATCCATGGACATTGCATAATCAGACTTTGTGGTAGTGAACCTTTATTTTTTAGTACACGACACATTAATTTTGAGAGATCAGACTCGCTGCTGCGGTATCGTAGTGCCCAAGCGGTTGAACCAATTTGTACATATTTTATTTTTTTTATTTTGGAATCAAGAGTTTAAAGAACATTTTTTCAATAATGAACAAACCTATGTTACATAGCGTCACATCTCACATACGACAGTCTAGTTAAAACTTGTGTATGCGCATGTGACGCTTTGTAATAAGAAAGTCTCTTAGTGAAAACGCTTTGAGCCAAAGTTTTAATAAGTTTCGTGTTTGTCTTTATCTTCAAAAGATCATCTTGTGCCGAATCAAGGCGTGCCACAACTTTGAAGTTCAAACTCAAAGCGCTAAGCAACAATGACATGCATGGAATGCCACGTGTCCATTAATATTTAAGCTATTAATTAATAGAATTTTAAAATTACATTTCAGTTTCATTTAATTTTTCATTTTTGCTGCCCACAATAACAAAGCAACGCCAGTAAAAGTGACTTTAACAAGATTTTCAACAATTTATGCCAAAAACACGATTAAAAACAAGAAAAAATTCCCACTGCAGATCATAGCGACAGACCATGAGGCCTTGCGAGGCGATGGCGGTGGTGATGGTGATGGCAATGCAACTCAACTCAACTCAGCAGATTCATTTACGAGCACAGCGTGAATTGACCAAAGAATATCACAGAGCAACAGGATGATGTAGGATGTTCTCTTTGTTGTTGTTGCTGTTGTTGCTGTTATTATTATTGTTGGTGGTTAAATCAACTAAGCTTAGCACAGCTCAGATCAGCTCCACTCTGCTCAGCTCAGCACAGCTCAGCTCTAGTAGATCTTGTTAACATTTTGCTAATTTAACGATTTCTTACAAAGAAAATGCACACGAGTACAGCTAAATTCATATTACAACAACGAATTGCAATGGCGATGGCGTCTGGCATATGTCTGTCCGTCTGTCGTCCGTCTGTCGTCCGTCAAGTGACTCTCTCTGTGAAAATGAGGCTGGCAAAAGGCGATTCTTCTTCTGTTTCTTACTGACTTTACACACTTCTTGCTGACTGCTAAATAAATTCATGTGTATATTAACGCTGCTCGTTAAGCATAAATTCCAAAAAACTGAAACGCTTTGCTCGACGCGACGTCCGAGGCGGGCAGCGCAATGGGCGATGCGAGGGCCCCATGGCGCGTTAGCGTTGTAAATTATAAATATGACACCTTCACAGGATTACACACAATTTTGCAATGGACACGAAGCAAAAAATAAATAACAAACACACACGTGTATACTCGCACACTTGCACACATACAGTGAGTCACAAAAGTTTGCAAACAACACAGCATTTTTGTTTTTGAAAAATGCGAAATGATCTTACGCCAGTTAAGCCTTTGTTTTTGAGTATTGAATGTTAGAGTGACGTATGTTAGTTTTGGACTTGTGTATCATAGGAGTATATAATGTTGAAAATTAACTTTAAGAGTTACTTACCTTATAAATCATGCAAAATTTAAATCTTTCGTGTGTTTTATATACAAGTAAGGCTTTAGTAGCGTACATCTTCCACAGTTGGGTATCTCTTGACACAAGAATAATTTCAAAATTGCAAATTGAATACTCTCCCGTCGACGAATATCTCTCATGACAGAACAAAGTCTCTGGCACCATGATTGTTCGCACATGGCGGATTTCCAGTTGTATTGGCAGTACGCGTAAAATGGCATGATGAATGGTTTAACTGGAAAGACAAACGTAATACGTTTAGATGCATAAAATACCAGAATTTGGATAGGATCTTTATTCATTTTCTACAAAATCAAATGTTGTTTTTTTTTTTATTGAAACTTATTTTAAGTACTTATAATATTTGATGCCGAAATTCACTTCAGCACAATTTAAAAAAAAAACTGAACTTTATTTACTTTAGGCATGACTTTTACCAAGCAAAATATGTATGCGTATACTTATTGCAGTCACTGTGCGTATAAAACAGCATGTTGTTGATTTGTTGCTGCTTATTTTGCCATAATGAGGAGTTCGTACATTTTTGGTTCAAGGCAAAAAGCGAAATTAGTGAAATATCATTTGAAGATAGTTGTGGAATTTATGTCAAGCCTTAAAAAATGACAAAAACAACAACAAAACCAAAAACCAAAAACCGAACTTTAATTTAAGCCAAAATTGTCCAAGACATCATTACAATCTCTGTTGGCCCACTAAGCATTTGTATTAAATTTAGTTGCTTAATTAGTGAAATGAACTTTTGTTTTTGTATCTTTGTCTCTGTCTCTGTGTTTGTGTCTGACTCTTAAATTGTACAAGTTGCCGAAAAATGTCGAAAATTGACCAAAATGCTGCGGCAAATGATAACGTTTGGCATTAAATTCGTTGGTTTTTTTGTCAGCTACGGTTTTTGCTTTGCGTAACATTCCAATTGGCAGTTAGCAGTTGCTCAGCCCGGCCGTCTCTCAGTCCATCCGTCCGCCTGTCTGTGCTTCGTTTGTTTGCTTCTCATTATCAAGGGAAAATACGCGCACGCCACGCATGCGCAACGCTCATTTTGTTAGCGCTTTTCAAGCTTATTTGACTTTTCGCATTGTTGCGCTTTGTTAGTTAGCACAATTTTTGGAACGCTTCGATTCGATTCGATTGCTTTGGTTTGGTTTTGTTGGGTTTTGCATTCCCGTTGCCAACGTTGGCGTCCTCAGACTCATCATCATCATCATCATCCTCATCATCATCATCGTTTGTTTGCTTGCGTCGTCGTCGTCGTTGTTGCGTGTAACGGTGCTTTATGGTAAGAAGGTTTACTTGTTTGCTCTTCGATAAGTGGCCAAACTGCGTATGGCATTGTTTTTGTTTTTTTTGTTTTTTTTTTTCGCCACTAAGCAATACAACAACAACAACAACAAGCACACAGAACAAAGGCCAATTTTCAGATTTAATCACGCATCCCAAACGAAGCCACAAACAAAAAACCAAAAACATAAGAAAAAAGTCAACACACACAGATACACACACGCACACACACACACACACACACATGAGCCGCGCAACGCCGCCATTGTAGTGCGAAAATGTGGCATTAGAAAAGAGGCAGAAATAACAACAAATATTACAAAAAAAAAAGTATTAGAAAAAAACAACAACGTTGCACTGCTCACTGCTGTTGTTGTTGTTGTTGTTGTTGTTGTTGTTACATTCTTTGTTCATTTCTTTGTAATAATAATAATTGACAGGCGCTGGAAATGTGGGAATTTGGATTATTAACGAATTGTTTTGTCCTTATAGCAGCAAACCATGAAGCACACACACACACACACACACGCACACACATAAAACACTGAAAAAAACACTGCATTAAACTTGTGTTAAGCATGAGGCTCAGCTCAGCCCAGGTTCGATGGCTTGCAAATACTTCGATCACGTACGCGCCGCAATTAAATGACAATTCCTTTTTGCAACAACTACAACAACTACAACAACAACAACTAAAGCAACAACAACAATAGCAAGTACAACGCCTTCATGGTCGCGCGGCATTCAAAGATGCTAACTATTTAGCGCATCCGCGAGATACGCGCCGCTGCCACTGCCACCGCTGCCGCTGCCAGCACACCAACAACAACAACAGCCACAACAACAACAACAAGTTGCTGCTTGCAATTAAATCTTGGCAAGCGTTGCGTTTGCAAGTTGTTAAAACCAAACATTTGCCGAAGCCGCCGCCGATACTCGTTGAAATGCCATTTAAAACAAGCTACTGATTAAGGGCTTCTTCCACTGCTTCTTCTTCTGCCGCGTCACTACTTGCCACTTGCATATACAATGGCCACTAGAATTTCCAACGTTTGTTATGTGAAAATTATTGTCGCCTTCGTTATTGTCATCGATGTCGGAGGAGTCGGAGGAGGAGTCGTCGGTGGAGTCCTCATCGTCGTCGTCGTCGTCATGGCCAGTTTGCCTTGTCTCGATAAACAATGTCGTACAACAACTTTTGGCATATTTTAGCTGCCACTCATAGATTTTATGCGACTTTCAAATATTTCTAGTTAACGATTTTGCATAGTTTCGTTAGAACAAGAAGCAGCAGCAGCACAGCCACAGTCCGTCTGACCGTCCTCTGCCATGGCACAGTCTATGACATTGCAGCATATCTGCTCATTTCTCTTGCGCCTTGGCTTGTTTGCGTTCGCAGCTTATTTTCAAGCAAGCAGGCAAGCGAGCAAGTTAAGTCAAAAAACCAAATATGGAAATTTTTTACAAATTGCGATATTGAGTAGGAAGCAGCAGCAGCAGAAGTTTTGCTCCTTAGCGTCATCATCATCATCATCAGCATGAGCATGGGCAGCTGCTGCTGTTGCCACTTCACTTAAGCCAACTAACAGCAGCAGCAGCTTTGGCTTTGGCTTTGGTCTATCAACCATGAGATTTGCTTAGAAATCGTCATGCTCCAAAAATGCACAAAATCAGCGTAGTTGCCAATGAACTCAATACTCCACTCCACACAGCTTAGGCGCAAAGCACTGCAGCGCAAAGCCAAAAACGACTGCCATCATCATCATCATCATGAACAGCAGCGTCCTCAGCGTTTGCTTTTGCTGCTGTCGCCTTTGTTTGCTTCGTCGATATTGGCGGCTGCGACTGCCTCCTCATCATCATCCTCATGATCATCATCGCCGTCGCCGTCGTCGTTGGCGGCGCATCCTTTGCCTTGCCTATTTTGTAAATTCGTTAGTGCTGCTGAAATATGTTGATTGAATTTTTTGGGAGCAAATACAACTTGCTGCATTTGATTACAACTGATGCGTGCCCCGTAAGTGTTTGTCTGTCTCACTCGCTCCCTTTGACTGACTCAAGTTTGCTTGCGACTTGAACTACGCCAATTCTTCAACGTTGTTTTTGTTGTTGTTGTTTTGTTGTCTTCCGTAAACGATAATGTTTGCCAGCATTTGCAAAATTTCTACTTTACACTTTAAGGCAACGCAAAAATTACAAAACGTTCTGAAATTCACAGCGCTTATCAATGTAACAATTAATTTTTGTTTGTGGCCAACTTTAATATTGAAATTGTATCTTTTTTTTGCACAAAGAAAATTGGCCAATAAGATTTATTAATTAATTAACAATAATTTACACTTTATTAGTGGCAACCACAAAAATCATAGACAACGCCATGGCAACAACATCATCATCATCATCATCATTAAACTTCAATTGGCGCCCACGTAAATTTCGGACATGATATCAGAAATACCTTCAACCTTCAACGCAACCATCATTAATAGACACCCAAAAAACCGTTATAACCGTACAAGCCGACGACAGCCGTTATAAATACTGCTGCCGCCAACTGCCGGCCAACAGAAATATTGCGTTTAGATGCGATAAAAATCTCTTCTTTTTTTCCAATTGGACAAAAAAACTGCGCCCGAAAATTGAAGCTGCGGAAATTAATTGTTGAAAATTTTTATTTATTGTTTTAAGCGGCATAAAAATGTATGAAGAAGCGCGAAGAAGAAAAAAATAAAGCTGTGGCACAAGTAAGAAATATGCTTTGTGCATACACTGAGCGAAAAAAAAAAACGTAAGAATTATGAACTCTTTTTAATTGTTTTTTTGGTTGTTAAAAAAAAAAATTTACATTTCCTGCATTGAATCAAAGCGCATGCAAGGCAATTGGATTTGTCCGTCCGACCGTCAGTCTGACTCCATACATTTGTCAGTAGTGCCAGCCGTGTGTCTGTCTGTCTGGCGCGCTGTCTGTGTGTAGGTGCACATGGCATGCGTATTTAAGGAAGGAAATTATCAGTAAGTCTTCACTTTGAACATTAACGAAACGCCGACGCAAAAAAAACGCTCTTTAATTTGTAAGCAACGTTTTATTTCTTTTTTTATTTTCGAAGCGTTCGAAATGAACCGAAAACGAGTCGTAAGCCAAAAGTCTGAACAAAAAAAAATAAAAAAAAAAACAAATAAGTAAATAAAAGAAGATGTTATTGGCAACGTTATGGCAAAGGGCAGCAAGGGCGGTGAAGGGCGACGGAAGCAACAAACGACAGCCACAAAATGACTTCATTAAGAAATATTTCATAACTTTATTTTTCATATTTTGCGGTTTGCTGATGAAGTTGATTCCGCGAACAAATTAAATAACCCAACAGCAATAACAACAAACAACAACAACAAGAACAGCAAGAACGGCAGCAGCTTTGCGTATCTCCCGCATGTGCATATACGTGTGTGCGTGTGTGTGTGTGAGTTAGTTGTGCGCGGCAAACGTACGCAAAAGCTTATGTTCGTCACATAAGTACTTCATTAGTTAAGATTATGGCGGATTTAAGTCTCATTCGTTCCTTCGCTTGTCTGCTGCTTCTTCTTCTTCTTTCACTTTTGCCAGCTAACATGTAATGTGGCTTGAGCCTTGTGCGTGCGTGTGTGTGTGTTATCGCCAAAGTTGGCATTTTAATAACTCATTATGAACACCTGAGCTGATTGTCGACACATTTGTGTGTAGTTATTTTTTATGCATGCCTCTTTGGGCTCTGCCACACTTGAGCGCGCAAAAAATATCAGAACAAATAAATTTCGTTTATTTAAAAGTTATTAAAATAGATAAAAAAAAATTAATTAATGTATTAACTTGAAATATTTTTTTTTTTTATTAGTTTATATTATTTACCACAAAGTGCTCGCCGCTTCTTCTTCTTTTCTTGCGCTCATATTTTTTTAATGTTGGGTTTGCCGTTATTTTGCTATTATGACTCGTTAGTTTACTTAATAGTCGTTCAAATTGCTGCTCGTTACTTTAAAGACGCGTTTTTCTGGCTTAACTCAATCAGCTACTCGTTACTTTGTTGTATTAATCAGCAAATTTTAATGCTGTACTGCTAATGAAGTTAATAGAGAGAGACACACACACACACACACACATGTATACATTAAGTACGACAACGACACAGAAGTATCCGGCAATCAGACTGCCTGACAGACAAATACATAAATGCGCAGCTGGACAGACAGACAGACATTTGAATGCCATGCAAAATGCAAAATGCAACATGCTCAACTATGAGCCAAACAAAAAACGCTCACGGCAATTTTCATTAGCTGCCAGAAAATAAAACAAAGCTTGGCATAACTTTTCTAAACAACTTTGTGCATAAATCAAATGTGGCGGTAGCGACAGCGACCTCAGTCAGCACAGCAGCGAGTCGAGTCGAGTTGAGTCCCAACCCCAAACGTAACAAACACGCCAATGGCCGCGCTCGCTGATCTGCGCGCTCGCTCACTCATGTGCTGCCAGCTGATAGATAGATAGACTGACCAGCCGGCCGGCCGACCGACAGACAGACCGACAGAGTGAACATCAAGACAGCGCTAACCATGAACATATTTCATGACACGCGGGTTTCAAATTTTGCGTGCAAAAACAGAAGAGCAAACAAAAAAGTATATATAAAAAGTCCGGCAGCCAACAAACGTTGTGTTATGGCCGTCTTGGTCTTGGTCTGCTCAGGAACGCCGCCATCATACGTCATCGTGCGTCGAGCTGTGTTGTTGTTGTTGTTCTTCTTCTTGTTGCTGAACAGAGCCGAAACTAATGAATTTATGATGAGATTTCTACAGGAAGCCAGACATTTGTACGGGCAGAAGCATTTAAGTATATCCGTGTGTCTGTGTGTGTGTGTGTGTGCGTGCTTGAGCATAGATAGTACGGTAGCTGAGCTAAGCTGCATGGCAATGGAAATGGAATGGGCATGGCAATGGAAAGGAAACTGAAACAGAAAGAGCAAACGAAACGAATGCGTTTTGATTTAGGAATGCGCGCTTGGGTTAGCTAGTGAGCAAGTAAGCCAGTGAGCCATTGAGCAAGGGCGGTGGCGAAGGGGGTGTAAAGCACAAACACTTACAATTCACGGCTCCACCGACGTCCGTTATCGCGTTGGCATCTTTATGAGCAGACATGCTGGCATCAAAAATTCTATTACGAGCATTTTAAATAAAACACTGCGGCAACAACAACAGCAACAACAAGAATGGCAAGGACAGCTTAAACCAAACACTCACCTTACATTAACAACTGCGCGTTGTATGTGTATGTGTGTCTGTGTGTGTGAACACAGAAGGGCAGCTGTTCATAGCAGCAACAAGGTAGTTGAGATGAGAGAGTGAGAAGGGCATATAGAAAAATAAGGACTGCTGCAGTCGCAACATTTTGCGAGCTTTCGCAGATTTCGACGACGACGACGACGACTTCACTCCTGTCACCATAATTCAAAAAAAAAATAAAGAACCAACAACATTCACACGTGAAATGTAAACGAAACCATTTCAGGCGCAGCATAAAATACGAGCATGTACAAGTAAGCGAGCGAGCAAACAAAGCTTGCAACAACCGCTGAAAAGTGGCAAGAGGCTGCGTCCGTAATGGACACAGGCCAGCAGTGACAGTGGCAGCGATGGCAACAACATTCGCGAGGGTTAAAAGTGCACAATTCGACCACAGCAGCAACAACAACAACAACAGCAGTGTGAAGAGCGGCGGCAATGTTGGTGTAAGGAAATCCTTTGGGATTGTGACCGCATAGCCTTGGACCAAAAACCTAAAGCATGAAACAATGCAATTTGAGCAGTCGACTGCGTCAGCGTCGGCGTCAACGTCAACGGCAGCCGTGCCAGCTTAGAGGCCTTCTACATTATGCTGTGACTGTGGTTTCGTTTGGTTTGCACTGTAGTCTGGCCAGCTTGAAAGCGCGGGGGTGAAGTGTCAATGTGTGAGGTTTGCGAGGTTTGTGTGCCCTTCATTTTTGTATGTTTACGCTACCAACTTGTTTTGACAGCCGAAAAAACCCAAAATGAACCAAACTTGTGAAGGGTCAACAATGCCCTCAAGTGGCACGCCGGCATAACAGACGCTGCCACCCGCCGCCGCCGCCGCCACAGCAACCACCAACAACAAATTGTTTGTGAGATTTGCAGAGGTCAGCTTGAAGAGAAGTGCGAATGAGCTCACCAGACACATTTTCGGGTTTGTTTGTTTGTTTTGTTTATTTTTGTTTTTTTTTTTTTTTTGTAATTCACTTCTTTTTCATGATGAACAAAGCGCATCCGAGTGCTTTGATTGCAATTATACAAATCGCTGTAAGCGAAAAATCGATTCGAGTAGTCTGAGCACCAAAAAAAAATTTCATTCTATACAAATTTGTACGCAGTGCCATTGAAGCGTTCAATACAAAGGTTTTCCGACAAAAAAAAAATTGAAAACGTATGAAAATACAAATATGCAAGAAATTTAATGAAACGCTAATGAAACGAAATTGTTTCGCTTTGAAACAATTGTGTAATGCAATTGAAACGGTCGCGCAGACAACTTGTTGATCAATTGACTTGTGCGCGCTCTCCCACTACTTCCATGCACACACACACACACACACACGTGCGCACATACGTTTTAGTACTATTAACGTTTCTTCGTTACGTTTTCATGCGTCAAATTCAATTTTGCAAATCATTTTTAAGTGTTATTTTGTATGTTTTAACGGTGTGCAAAAAGGCAATTTGTAATTTGCATTTTGCACAATAAAAACGCAGCAGCAAATTTGCATAGTTTTTTAAGAATTTACCTGCATTTTAACCACTAAAAATTGTATTTTAATTGTGACTACAAATTTACGCCAAAGCCGCGATGTTAGAAACTGTTGTTATTTGACTGAGAGTCGTATACATTGAGGTGTAAGAGAGCGCGACGCGCATTGTTGTTCTTCTTCTTGTTGCTGCTGTTGTTGTTGTTGCGGTACAAAAATAGCAGCGAAGCGTATTTTATTGTTGTAAAATTGCATTTGATTGACCGTCAATGTTTGGCTTCGCTTGTATGGCAACCAAAAATGAAGCAACAACACAAAATAATAAGTGCGGTGTATTTTTAGTTTCGTTTCACACACCCCCCGCGCACCCTGCACCCAGCAATGAAAGCTGCAATCTTATTATAATTTCATTTAGTTGTTCTGCGCCCTCAACTTTTGTACTTGCCGTCTGGCATAACTAGTCTGGCATCGGCATTTTATACATACATACATACCTACACATCAGTCTCTTCTCCTCTTCCTGCCGTTACTTTAAACTTCACGTTATTTGTTTTTGTGTTTTTTTTTTACTGTGGTGGCCTTTCGTCTTGTTCTCAGCAGCTTGCGTAGTTGTTGTAAACGATGCTCTTATGACCATAAATTGCCAACCGAACCGTGACCATAAATTGGAGCTAACAAAGAAATTATGAAATTCAAATGAAGTGCGTTGCCGTTGCCAACTTGCCGGAGTCGCTACTCAGGCTCAGACTCACTGTTTTTAGCCTCAGCGCAGTCTGGGCCGACTTGGTTGCCTCGCAACCAAATTGAATCCAACCGAACTAAACTGAATTGAGCTGAGCTGAGACTGGACTGTATGGTGGCTCAATGTTGACGTTGGGTTGGGTTGACTCGACTTGACTTGACTTGAATTTTGCAGCAATTGCAAGCAAAAGTGCACAAAGCGCGCCTTTTCGTTAGCTCTTTCACACACACACAAACACACATACACACAGACACACTGGTACGCCGCTATCTCTGTCACACACCGCGTCTGGTAATCAATCCCTTGTGAAAACGTCTACTTTGTCTGCTATCTCGCTTTGTCTCACTTTGTTTTTTTGTTTTTTTCCCCTTTTGTTTCTTTATGAACATTTGCGCACCTGATGCCATTTCTCAACTTCGATACAATTCGTTTTTAGTGTTGTGAGCCATTCAGATTAATCCCCACTGACGTTTTGCACCGACAGTGCCAACAACAACAACTATGCACAGCCTGCAAATCGTATTATTACATACAATATAACTAAACAAAAAGGCGATTGAACGACCGAGCGACCAAACGACCGACCGACGGTCCGAACAGTTAAAACAGCGCCAAAGTCAAGTCAAAGGCTGAACGAACAGAACAACTCGATTGCTGTGGCAACGCTCTCATTCGCCTTAGCCAGGCTCGAATGCACATGCAATTGGTAATACAGAGCACGCGGAGTGTTTGACAATTGACTGCGACTGCGACTGAGGTGCAGTGAGATGCAGTGAGGCAACAAGGTATGCGCGATCCTACTTCATCATACGACTTTGTCTACAGATTGTAAAGTACAAGAGTAAATTGTGCAACTTGTTCACTTTTTGCATAAAAATTGTTCATTGAAAATGCATAAATGCAATTGAACGCAACCAGACAAGCGAATGAACGACAAAAATACAAAAAAAAAAAATAAAAAAAAAAAACAAACAGAAATGTTAAGAAAAAACAATAAAAACAAACAAAAACATTAAGACTAGAAACCAATTGCAAAGGTTTCATTGAACTTAAGCTGCACAAACAGTCAACGTACAGAACAACCGACAGACCAACGGACAGACAGCCACAGCAACTGCCAACTATGTAACAGAGCCTTTGAGAGCAGATTCAATTGGTCTGATTGGCAAGAATTTCTCTTGCAATTGTTAACAAAAACAACAAGCAACAACAACAAGCAACATTTTGCAGGCGCGCCAACAAAGTACGCAACATTGTTGTTGTTGTTTGTTATTGCATTGAATTGTCTTTAATATTAATAAATATATACAAAAAACAAAACAAACCAAAGACCAAAAAATATAAAACGCGCCTATGAAGTATTTCTATTTCTATTTCTAATGCACATATTGAGCACAATACCAATAACAGACCAGAAAAGGCTTTTAGCAATGCCATGAGTGTGTGAGAGCGAGAGAGAGAGAGGGAGCGCATGCAAAGAAATTCGTTCGTGAGCGCGTTAAGCGAAAATTGACAGTTGCATGGCCCATTTTTGAACCCCAAAGGCCAAATTGAAGCAAACGCAAATGTTGAAATTCGTAGAATAAAAAAAAAAAGCACCGCCTCCCCTTGCACCAACAAGCTGCCTGCATAGTTGCGCTAAAAGCAGAAAAAAAATTTAAAAAACAAAAACAAACAAATATTTTGTGCGTATTGTCTTTGCAACAAAGTTGCACAATCGCACACACGCCTGTGGCAGAGCTGAGCTGTGGCTGAGGTGAGCTGAGGTGAGGCGTGCGGCAGCGTACGCCATAAGCCATAAATGCTATATTTGGCTTAGACATGGTTGTCGTCATCGCCATCGCCATCGCCATCGATGTGCCGCAAGCACACACGCAGAATCTCGGCTGCAGTTCCGTGTTGTGGCATGCAACGGCAAAACTTATGAATAAATTTCTGTGCGCCATTTTGCAAAGTTTTTGTTGCTATTGTTGTTGTTGTTATTTTGCTTATTTGACCGTTAAATTCAATGTATAATTTTTTGTTGGCTTTTGCCGCGACGGTCATAATGTCAACACTGGCAGTGCCTTTTTTTCTGCCGGGCCTTTGCCTTTGGACGCTCTATTGTCTCTTGAGGTGCGTAGCGCACAAAAATTCTAAGCTTTAGAAAATTTATGGCATGACCTCTTTGTTGGTTAAGCCGAACGAACGGCACAAAAAAAAAAGTATTAAGTAAATTGCGAAATTTCCTTTTGGTTTTAATGTCTTTTATGCCACAAAAAAATTAGTGAAAAAAAACTTGTTGCATACTTCAAAAGCCACAAGCGCCACGTTGTCATGGTGCGGTGCGGCAGGGCGGCAGGGCGAAAATTCTTGCCGCTAAATAATTTAAATGCTAAAAGGAAATGCATATAAAAGACATGCCGAAACACAAGACTCAATTTCGTTTGTCGCTCAAACAAAAAAAACAACAACAACAACAAAAATAAGCCAAATCATTGCACACAGCATGCATGTGGCAAGACGGATGGTTTGGCTGCCTGGCTGGCTGGCTGGCTGGCTTGCAACGTACGAACGAGCGAACACGAACCAACGAATGAGCGAGCAATTCAAAAATTGAATTCGAAATCTTCAATACAGATCTCGCTGATGAGATCATTATCGCCGGCAACAACGACAGGCCAATTACATTAATTAATTATTAAGGGAATGGCTATGAATGAGTTGCATGAGCGGCGGTGGTGGTGGTGAAGGAGGTTGAATGCTCGCAGGCGGCAGGAAAAGTTACGTCGTTTGTGGCTAAAATTTGCTGTCACGTTGGCTGCAACGGCAGCAGCAGCAGCAACAATGTTCCCAGGCGTAGTAACAGCAACAACAACAACAACAACAGCAGCAGCAGCGCCATTGCCATATCAAGGAATGCGATCAGTGATCATCAATGGATTGCTCATCATCATCATCATCGTGCAGCTCCACTGCGACTACACTGCGGCTTAGAACAAGCACATTGCAACGATTTCGAGGATGCAGGAATTGTGCGCTTTCTCTCTATCTCACTCTCGCTCTCTCTCTCTCTCTCTCGATTTGATTTCGGTCTGGAACACACTTGGCTTTCGAGATCGATCGCAAAGTATGATTTGCACATTTTCTAAATCAAATCAATGCTGTTCTTTTTTCGATGCCGCCTTCTCGCACACACAAACACACACACACACACTTGTGCAAGAGCGCTCGTTCGCTTGGCAAAAGCCAACCAGTCAGCCAAATGATTAATTGCAACTGACTCGCCTCGACTTGAAACGCCAACTCTCATCTCATCTCATCTCAACTCCAACTCAACTCCAACTCCAACTCATCTGTTCGCGTCTCGAATTGGCGTGTCTGTTGCTTTGAATCTGTGTAGCTGAAAAATTCTGCTGAAAAATGATCTGCGAGAATGTCTTGTTTCGGCATTTGAGCGCTAATAAGATCATTTATAATGCTTCAAGCCAAACCGTACCTCTGCGAGAGGCAGCGCTACCGGTCGGTCGGACGCGTTTTTGCATTATAATTTGTCTTGGCCTGTTAGGCCGGCCAGCCAGCTGTGCTCAACTATAAAAGAAAGCGCTGATTTGGCCTAATAAAAATGAAGGTATTCGCGCAATTAATCGTTGGCTAAGAAATGATTCTGCCACCTTGCAACGAGGCTAATAAACATTAAAGAAAGGAGTTGACGCGACGCGACTCGAGTTGTTGTTGTTGTTGGTTTGTGTGTTGCGGCAACAATGACTGCCGTTTGCCGCTGATTGACATGACAATCGAAACGTTTTGAGTCTGATTAGAAATCAGTGGAGGTGGCTGACAATTGTAGTTATTGCAACAACAACAATGACAATGACAACGACAACAACGATGAGTGGCACTTCAAACAAATTGACAGTTGTTGTAATCATAAATGACAGACGTTTAATTTATGTTAACTTGGCCAACATTGTTGGCAGTCATAGGCAGGCAGGCTTGCTTGCTCAGCGGCAGGCGGCAGGAGGCATGCAATGTACTCCTGTGTGTGCTGACAGGAAGTGCGCATTTTGCGTCTGTGTGTGTGTGTGTTTACTTGAGTACATATGTGTTGTTGTTGTTTGCAGGCTTCGTGGCACGCCTTGGTAAGTAGGACATTGCAGCGCTGACAGCTGATTGCATTCAATGGCTGCTGCCCTTAGTCGCTGAGGCGCAAGCGGTGCTCCAACTTTATTTACGCTTCGACTTAGCTGACTTGACTTTCAATCTTCAGCTTTCGTAGTCAATTAAACTGCCAACACTTGTTAACAAGCTGCAATCACGCCTTAAGCGCCTCGCTTGGCCTTTTTTGTTCGCTCGCTTGCTCGCTCGATGGTCCGTTTGTCTGTTTATTTGTTTGTAGCCACGCTGGCGTTAAATTATCACTGTCCAAAAACTTTGCACGAAACAACTAACAACCACAAAAAAAAATGCCAAAGATTCACAAATAAGAAACACGAACAACAACAGCAGCAACAACAACAACAGAACGAACCCTTTTATTTAACTTTGACTTTATGGCCCATAAAAAATTGGCAGTTAAAAGTTGGCACTAAGCATTTTTTTAGGCCAAATGATGAAGGCGTAACGCTGCAAGAGTAAGTGTGTAGCCAAAGCGCCTGTCTTACACAGAAAGAAAAGTCCAGACCTGAAAAGTCGTTTTTGTTAGACTCAATTCAATGCTTGTGGACTTTTTTCTTTCGATTACGCAAAGCGAACGTGCATAGACTACGTGGGGTATTTTTTCTTATAAATTAGACCACTAGCCCACTTCTTGCTGAGTTTAAGGGAGATCTCACGTGCGATTTTGCTTAAAATTGTGAATTTGTGAGTAATGAGTAAATAAATTGATAAGAGATTTGCCGCTTGTTGAGATTTAACTAGACTTCACCACTCCTAATTTTATGACACACAATTTATGGTATTTAAAAAAGAAAAATGCATTCTTGCATTTCTCACAGTGTACTCATAATTCTTGTGTATTTGTTCAGCTCACTCGTGGAATTTCTTATTTATTTCCGAAAGCCAATTTAAGCCTGCCTACTGTTGCACCCTGTGACCCTTCAACAGCCCAGATTCGCAACTTTACAAACTTCGGTTTTTTTTTTATACGTTCTTTGTTTCGTTGAAGTTCATTTTTTGTGTTGGCAAATTTTTTTTTTTTTTTTTGCGAACGCAAAACTGAATTTCAATTTGTGAAGTTCCGTATAAATTTAGTTGGGCTTATTTTTCATTTTTCGTGTATTTTTTGTTGTTGTTTTTGTTTGCGCTTGTCTCAGATTTTTCATCGCTGATAACAAGACAAGAACGACAAGGGCGAACGCAGGGTAGGCGGCACAGGCGGTGACTGTAGCAGCAGCGGCAGCAAAGAAAGACAAGCCACAGGCGCAGTGAAATGTTGCACGCGCCCCAAAAAACTCGCACCCAAAGACTCAACTCCTCAACTCAACTCCTCAACTCATCTCCATTCAGCAGAGCTCGGCTCAGCTCAGCTCATCTTTCCACGTCCCCACACAGTTGACTCACCCGTTTTCATTTGTTTATTTGTTTGTTTGTTTGTTTGTTGGTTGGGTTTACGGCATGTCCACGCCCTTTTTCGAGCCTGCCAGTCTTGTTCACATTGCTGCGCATTTACAATTGTTTGTTTTGCTGTTTGTTAAACACCTTCGACTACACATCGACACAGGCCGACCGACCGACCGAACGGCCGGCCGGCAGGCCACCAGGCTCTGTCCGTCTCGGCCGGCTGACGTTCTGCCCACTTGTTTGGAGCGCCCCGGCCATCTGACGTCGCACGTCCGCCTGTCAGTGTGCCTGGCTTGCTTGCTCGCTTGCTTGCCTGTTTGCCTGCACATCCTTTGTCATATTTGTTCCGAGAAGAAGAGAGTTCGGTTCGGTACGACTTGAATCGCATTGCAATGCTCGATTCGATTGCCCAAAAGCCGAAAGCCAAAAGCAAACAGCAAACAGCGAAAAAGATTTAATAGCAACATCATCCTCATCCTCATCCATCCGCATCATCATCATCATCATTACAATCGTCATCATCATCATCAACTTCATCATGCTCATCACTATCAAGCAAGCCCGATTCCGATTTCGAATTCGCATCCGAATCCATACTTGTTCTTTGTTCATCCGTTGCTCTTGCTGCTGCGGCTGCCCCCACCAACAGCACTTGCTGAAGGGGCGTTGAGAGTACTTCTCGATTGCGTTTGCGTATGCGTTGCCAATATCACTTAAAGACAAGCAGAGCCAGAGCCAAACTGAGCTCAACATTTGCTTTTTTTTTTTTTTTGGGCTTTTTTCATTTTATTTATTTATTTTTGTTGTTGTTGTATGGTTTTTTTTTTTTTTTTTGGGTTCAGGCACTTCGCCGTTGTTCATTGCCTAGATTAAAAAGCCCGAAGCTTGTTGCCCTTTGATGTTAGTCGTCGGTCGTCGGTTGTCGTTGTCTTTTGCGCTTTTGCTGTTCGTTTTCTTTTCGCGCGCATATTTTTGCTTGTTAACAATTGCATTGTACAAAATGTGTTTGTAAACTACACCAACGACAACAATAACAACAGCAACAACAACAACACAACACAAACTACAACACACAACATCGATAACAACAACTTCAACAAAATCAACATTGGCCGAATAAGCAGAATAAGTTTTATAAAATACAAACAAACCAAAAAAAAAAACTGGGCAAAAGAACACAGATTGAGGCACAACATATTCCATTTATAGGGTTCAATGCGAAAGCGATGAGCAACAACAGCAACAACAACGGCAGCAACAACGGCAACTACAGTGGCAGTGGCAGCACCCCGGACTCAGGACAATGGCCACTTTCGTTGGAGGTGCCTTGATTTATTTGTCTGCATTTGTGTTGTTTGCTCTTTTCGCTTTTCTTTTTGTCGCTCTTCGCGAATTTCGCATTTCGCATTTTCGGTTGAGATTGCGATTCCTGCAGGAAACTTCAATTCGAGACCGCTTGCCTTCGCCTTCGCCTTCACTCCGATACACAAAGACAATCATGTCAAAGACTCGTGATTCAAAAATCCAAGCAACGAAAGTGTTGTCAACATCGCTGTACATACGGCAAGTTTAACATTTGGAAAATGGTTGTGTAAGTAATGAAAAAATGCTCTTTAAAAAGAAAAAGTTGCAAATAGAAAGCAGCAAACAGTCGAAGAAGTAATTTGGAAAAGGTTTTTTATTTTATTTAGCACTGAAAGCTGAAAAATGTTTACTAACAGTCTTATTTTGGCAAAACTCTTGACCGATTTAAGGCAATGTTAAGTTTAACATTAACATAAATGTTAAGTTGCTGCATTTAAAAGAATGTGGGAATTGCAGCAACGGAAAAAGCACTTTTCCTTTCAACGAAGATACTTCTCAATTGAAGTCATCTTCAAAATGAAATAATTGCGTTTAATTTATACGAATTTATAACTCTCAAGCCACAATTATGTAAACTATTACAAGAAACACGTTGTGCTCCAATTACATACAGCAAAATAACATTTCTTAACTTCATAACATAAACTTAACAGAATGTTATCGAACAAAAAACGTTTAACTTAAGAAATTGTCAGCGAGAATATGAATTAAATTTAAATTATCTAAACGAATATTTGAAATGCTTAATATCTACTATAAAGGGTGCTAATTATATGAAGCTTCTTCAGAACATTTTAGAAAATAGTCGTTTATTAATATTCACAGTTTATTACATTTTGTTTTTGTTGCTGAGACTGTTGTATTTTTATTTTTAAACAAAATGTAATAATTTGTAAAAATAATAGTTGTCCAAGTGTTTTTTTCGAATTTTTAAATTTTTCTTAATTTTTTTAACAATAAAATTTTATAACTTGCCAAAACTTTATATATTATTAACTAACCATTTATTAAATTTTTGCAAAAAAAAAACATCAGAAATTAATATTTATTAAATTAGCTTTTCTTTGGCGTTGGCCTTCCCTCCTCGCATTCTGTGCATTCCATACTTTTGCTCAAAAAACAAACTTAATATACTCTGAAATACTGTGGAAGGTATAAGAAGCAGTAAACAGAAGAGGAAGCATTCCAAGCCAAGGCAAACAAATCCTGAGCAGAAGCCCAAAAAAGCGTGAAACAAGTAAAGAACCTTGAAGCGCATGCCTAGAAATATGTTCATAATGGGCCAAATGGCAGACCAATGAAGTGGCAAATCGTATGTAGCAGCAAGCCAACAACAACAACAACAACAACACGAAAAGAGCCAACGGGCAAACGAAGGCAATGAAGGCAACGAAATTTTGTCTCCAACTGCGTTTTGGCTAACAACTCAGGTGATAAATAAAATTCTTTATATGCAATCTTTTAATGCAATTTACAATAAAATCAACATGAATTGCACGGCTACCCTTCGTTGCCACAGCAACAGCAACAACAACAACAACAACAACTGAAGTTGCCTAATATGTTGCGCAGCAACGTTCTTGACTAAATAACGCGAGGGCACAGCTTGATTTGACATTAGCACAATCCCACAGATCACCTACCAAAAATGGATTTTTATTATTTGCTTTTCTACGTTTGAGACACAAACAGCGCAGCGCAGTGAGTAAGTGAGCGAATGCGAATGCGAATGATCGTAGAGCGCACAGAAAACAAGCTATAAATACTCAATGTTGCACGTAGAAGTTGCAAATAAAAAAAGCCAGCAAGCAAAGAAGCAAAGTGATCATGAAGGCACACTCGGCAGCCTTCTATGCCAGCCAGTCAGCCAGCCAGCAGCACAACGGGGGTGCCAGGCTACAGCGCAACGGACAGCTCAGTTGCAGTCAGCTAGTGAGCCAGTGAGCCAGCCAGCTGTACTTGGAGACCTCGAGGCTCGACTCGACTCGACTTTCAGCGCGAGTTCAGTTGCGCTCTGGCTCAGCTCAGCTTCCACATTGCCAACTGCAGCATTATTAATGATAAATGTGCCTTGCACTCATGATAAATACAGTGAATTGTTGAAAGGTATAAATCAATAATAGGCGAAAGATGGTCGTCGTCGTCGTTGTAGAACTTTGCAGCAAAGCGGCGGCAAATGATGGTCGCTCAATGATTTTCAGGAAACGAGGAAACCAAAACCAACACGGACCAACGACTGTCTTATAATTCTTGGCTCTAAGTCTGTCTGACAATGAGTATGCCAAAACATAATTCAAGTTAAAGGTCCCGCCGCCTCAAGTGGCAGTCAGGCAGCCCGGCCGGCAGCAACGGCAGCGATTGCAGTGGCAGTGGCAGCACTGCGCTTCATCTGATTAGCCAATAGAAGGAAGCACAAGCGCGCTGTTGTTGCTGCCACTCGTTATGGCCGCCAATTTAGTCTGATTGCTTTGCTTTGCTTTGCTTTACGAGTTGACTTACACCCGCGCCTTTTACGCCAAAACCTTCAATTACATCGGACAATTGATGAAAATCATGTTTATTAATTGAGTAATTAATTTCACTTTTGGCACTCATTTTGTGTGTTGTTGCAATTACACAGCACACGCCCACTTTAAATCAAAATCAACAACAAACATGAGCAAATAATTGCTTAGTGAAGAAGACATCATCGGACATGATTTGTTGTTCATTTTGTGTCTGTTAGTTCGAATTTCACGCGCGTTTATATCAATAAAACAAACAATTAGCCAAATGTCGCCGACAAAGTGGCGACGCAATGAGCCGTACATGCAACATGCCGCAGGCCGCAAGCCGCCACTACCAGTGCAAATGTAGCCACGTGTCCGCTCCTTGTCAATCAGACCGACAGCCGTCAAACTCTCGTTTATGCTATGCTATCTTTTATGCTCGCTCTCTCACTCTCTCTATCTCGCTCACACACTTAGTGCCTAGTTTGCTTTTGGCCTGTCAAATTAATGGGCTAATGTAATGGCTAATGGTTAATGTAATGTCCTTGCTTGATTGCTTATTGACTTCTTATAAGCGCCTCATTGCCCCTCTCACAGTTGGTCAGTCAGTCCGTCTGTTTGCCTGTCGCTCAAATTCATGCATTTGAATGCACGAGATTCTTCAACACATCCATCAAATGTCAATTTCTGTTGTCCATGTTGTCCACTCGTCCATTAACCCCTTAAAGCCCCCGCTGCCTGCCTGTCTGGCTGCCAGCTTTCTTTGCTTGCTTGTCTGTCTGTCTGTCTGTCTCTTTGGCTGGCTGACTGCCACACATGTTGTGTGTGTGTCGCAATCGCAATCGCAACCGTCAAGTTGCCTCTTTACTGCTCAATTCCTCATAAATCATTCACTCACGCTTTACCGGGCCTAGATAACTTTACTTTTGTTGCGTTGCGTTCTTGCGGTCAAATCAAGTCATGTCAGACAAGCCGAGCCGAGCCAAGCCAACTCGACTTGCTTCAAGACGAGGCAAAGCCATCGTCATCAATGTCTTCCTCAAGCGTTGTTGGTCAGCAAACTATAGTTTTGCTTTATTTCTCTTTCTATAACATTGAACTTGCCAGTCTGCTCTTGTGTGTGTCTCTGTGTGTGTGTGTGTTGCATGCCTCAATCACTCAGTGGCAAGGCAAACACGCCCAAAATCGGCAAGAACTTTTTAGCAAAACTTTCATGACATTTGCCATATTAAATTATGTCACTTTGATTTGCCAACTTGACAAAGCTCTCTCTCAAACGTATCTTTTTTTGTCCTGGCGCGCTTCAGCAAAGGTGTGTAGACGTACGTTTAAATATTTGATTAAGTTTTACAAGACACATGGCAGACAAAATTTATTGGTTGTCAAGACAGAAGAACAACAACAAAGCAAATATAAAAGTTGCTAAAACTGAAGTTGAGCTGAGTTGAGTTCATTGGTAAGCAGCTTAGCTTGGCTTAGTAGAAGGCTATCGGATGCAAAAGGTCAATGGCTTTTGTTTGGACATTTCAATTAGAAAATAATGTTAAACTCAAAATCAGTGAGTATTAAACTTCAATACAAAACTTGTATCTTTTATCTAACAGTTGACAGTTGGCAGTTGAGTAAGGACTTGAGTTGACTTGACTTGCACTCGAGGCATGGCACTTCATACATTTGCTGTCACATGTCAATGTATATGTGTGTGTCCTTAGACCGCCTACAGAAACCTGCAAAAGTCACTAAACATACTCCTTTGTCTGCCTGCTCCTTTGTTGAATATTATCGAATCTTTCAATCAGACTTCAATTTGCCACCAAGCCACATTTACTTGGCTTGACTTTGGCTTTGCTTTGTTACATAAGCAAAGGCAGTCAAGTCAAGTCAAGCAAGCAAACTAACAACAATAAGGCAAACAAATCAAGTGCTAACCAATTGGCTTTGCAACATTTCGACAAAATGATTTATAGTTTGGCATTTAATTGCATTGCATTTGAATTTGCATTTGCTTTTCCTTGAAAACCCACAAAAACCCACAAAAACAACAAATCAAAACTTACCAAACACTAATCTACGCACAAACACTTACCTCATATTGTAGCAACAAACAACAACAACAACAATAAGATTATCAAGTAGCACAAGCGCTGAAATCGAAGTTTATGCCACAAATTACATGCAAAACCCAAAACATGCAACATACATGATGACGATGATGATGAAATGACTAAGCTCTATGCTATGTCCCTCACCCTTTGGGGCACACGCCTACAACAAAACGAAGTTAGTATCATTTACAAAAGTCATCGAAACCGCAATTATACTCTGCCCATTTGCGTCTGTTCGCACACACATGGCTCATCTACAATCTGTCACATTCTCATCGCTCCCTGTGCCTCTGCCTGTGTGTCCTTTCATGCCCATAGGTGGCATGTATAATAATCAGTTTGTGTGCTGTTGGTTGGTTTCCGTACAAATGTCGGCAAATAATTTCCTTCCAATTTGAATTGTCCTTTTTACTGTCGGCACTTTCCACAAGTATTTATGCTCAACTGCCGCCCTTTTGTCCTAATAATTTAAAGTCAACGTCCTAAAAGGATTATCTGTGACAATTTTTATCGTCATCTGTGTGTGTGTGTGTGTAAAACCCATGCCCCATGCCCCATTCACTGCTATTTTGTGCCTTGTCTCGCCATACGTCACCATATGTCTGACCAATGTCTGAACTGTCCGAGTATTTGTCGGTTTTGTTCCGTTACGCTTCACTATGCGCGTACCGTTGTGTGTTGGGGCGGGGGAGGGGCTTTTGGGCTGTCGTCATCGTTTGGGGCAAAATGGTTTGGGAGCGTTGGTGAGCAGTCATGCATATTTATATCAATTTAGTCTCGTTGTGCAACGTAAATTTTCGTTGCGAAATCCCAGTTTTGTTTTTGATGAAAGTATATGACCTCCAACAACAACGACAGCACAGCCACAACAACAACAACAACGTAGCCCATATGGACGAGAAAGGATGAAAACGACTTTAAAGTTTTTAACGCATTGTTAACGGATTTTGTGGGACTTTTTCATTGCCATTAAAATTTAACGGCATTTCTTTATGAGCATTTGACGAGCGAATATTTTGGTTGAAAGCGAACTCGTCGGTTATTTCGCTAAAAGCTTAGCATTTGCTCTAATTACGAATGGACGTGTTGAAGTACAGATATTAAAGTAGATATGTACATAGAGATACAGGACAAATAGATACATATATGAGTACATGGAATATGAGAGTATGGAATTTCGGTATTCGGTACTATTGTTATCTCTTTTACTCATTTGACTTAATATTAAAAGAAGTTTTAATACAACTTATTGATCCAGAGTATACAGAAGCTCTTTGGTTATATGGGCATTGAATAATACGGGCTTTCAACATATACGGACGGAACTTGAAAGTCAGTATTATTCAGAGTACTTCGGATTCTTAATTATTCGGACAACTAATTTTCCGGCTCATGGAGATTCCAATGTATTTTCAATTTATGTTATTTGTCAATAAGAACCAAAAATACCTAGTAAATCGGCGCCGGAAAGAAATAAAAATGGTACTTTGGGGATATGGTGGTACTAATTAGATAATAATATACTAAAAGTTTTATATGATAAAACCAAACAAACCATTTTTACTCGGTATCGGCTTAATCGATTAGCTTAAAAATGTAATATGTTTTGGGGGCCTATAGGAGCACTTTATAAAATAATCAACAGCTATATACCTTTTTAATAACAGTGAAAAAATAATGTTTTTTTTTGTTATTTAATATTTTAACGTAGATTTCTTGTACAATTATGAAACTATTTTTATTTCAAGCCTTATATATTACCCTTTAATTACATATTTTTCCAGATTTTCAAAATGGGAACAGTAACTATCCCAATTATCAAGATTGTACTGCATATATTTTATTGAAAACTCTTATTTTAATCTTATTAGATTCAAAACCATTCAAAACCAAATATTGCTTGACTCAAAACAAACAAACAACTCAGCGAGATTTTCAACTCAATTCAATTGCACTCAGGCATAAACAACACTCAACTCAATGCTCAACATGAGTGGAACTCAAAATGTTGAAAGCACTCAAACGCCAACGTTGGCGCTCAACTGCGAAAGTCACTCAAAGGAGCGCGAGCCGGCATGTTTCATGCCAATTCAGACCGCTGCCGGACGCAACAAACGAAAGTGAAACGGGAAAACAAATGGCCAAAGCGCTCAGTGAGAGCGTCAAAATGAGTGAGAGTGTTGAGGAGAGTTTACGCTGCCAGAGAGAGTTGATTTGCTCAGAGAGGAATGTGTCATGACGCGCTGACACGGAATGACACGCAAAAGCAAAATTGACTTGTCGCATGTCGCGCTGCGTGCCCTGGGCGATTTTCCCGTTCCTCCAATCCTAGGTAGTTTTCTACCTAGGGGGGTCAATTTTGTCCTCTCTTCCCTTCGCGTCTGCGTCGACACTTTTGCATCAAAAACGATGCTTTTGGCTCACTTGTGTTTCAAGCCGTTATTATTATTATTTTAAACTGTGAATTAACCTGTTCCCTGAGCGTGGCGTTGAGATACATTGAGGCATGTGGCGTTCAGATACATTGAGGCATTGAGATACATTCAGTATTGTGGCATTGAGATACTTGAGACAGACCGGTTCGAATCGTGTTGAAGCAAAGAACGTGCGGCACGCGGAACAAAATCAACCAAACGAACGAGTTCAAAGGAATCGAATGTACGAACGAACGATCGCGTAATTAAATTTTGTTGCCAATTGAATGCGTGCGTGCTTTTGCTCAATAATCTTAACAACAACAACAACAACTAAAAAAGTGCAATTGTGCTAAAGTGCAACTAACGAAGTGCAAAAAGGTGTGTTTTTTGGTAAAAAAAAAAAAACAAAAAAAAAATTAAATATTTAAATTAAAACAAATAAAAAAAATTGTGGCAAAGCAATAAAAAAAAATTTCGTGCTTCGCATTGCATGCCACACAAAAGCCAACAATAGCAACAACAAATTAGCATATTTTGTACAAAAACAAAAACAACAACAATAAAAACCAAACAAACAAATAAATAAAAACGAAACAAACATAAAAATAAAAACAACAAAAATTAAACAACAACAACAATAAAAACAAGTTGAGTCGCGACACAAGAATTTTCTTTTGGTGTTCATTCAAACCTTACAAACCTTACGCCCCTTTCCCCCCACAAAAAAACCGCCCCACGCCCGACCGCAGCTGACAAATCTTATGTGTTTTGGTTCACTGATTTAAGTCAAGTGGCGGCTCAAGAAGTTACAACAACTACAACTACAACAACAACAAGCGTTGTTAGGAAGCAACGAAAAAAAAGTACGAAATTGTTACAAACAACTTTGTAGATTGCAGTTTTACGTGGCCAACAACGGCGGCGCTACACGTGCCTCAACCCCGCCCCGCACCGCACCGCACAGCACAACGAACGCCGTGCAATCCATCAACAACAACAACAACAGTGCAAAATTCTAACTCAGCTCAGCCTGCAAGCACACAGCAAAAGCAACAACAACAACAACAGCATTTCTTTTTTTTTTTGTTCCTCGTTTTTTGTTTTTGTTTTTGTTCCATCGCATCGCATCGCGCGTCTCAATCTCAACCTGAACGGACTTGTTTCGCGTCTCACAACAACAACAACAACAACAGGAAACTGCAGAATGCCAACAACAACAACAACAACAACAACAGCAACTGCACCTGAAACTGCCTGCAAAATAATGCTCGCAACATTGTGACTTGAAAAACAACAAGAAGAAGAAAATACATTTGCGCAAGAATTTCTGACAAACAAACAAGAAGAAGCAGAAAACTCAACTCTTTCAAAAAATAAGTAAAAAATAAAAAAGTTTCCAACATTTTCAATAAGCAAAAGAAAATCGCAGCAAACGCTTATTTGTTGTTGTTGCTGTTGCGTTTTTTCTTCTGCTGCTGCTGCTTCTTCTTCGTATGGCACTGCTTCTTCGCTGCTTGTGCTGGTAATAACCGTTATTGGTGGCGGCGTCCTTGTGCGTCACAGCTGCGCTAAACCGAATTGGATTAAATGAAAACATTGTTAACAGTTACATAGAAGTAGAGCGCGCGCGAAAGAGACGGCGTGTGCGCAAAAGAGACAAAGACAGAGAGATATAAAGTGTGAAATCCTTTACAAGTTAAACTTGCAACAATGTTGTAAGTCAACGGAACGCACGAAGAGGTAAGTTTTTTTTTTACTTATTCTATGTTTTTTTTTTTGTGTTTAAACAACCAAAAAAGTCACTGACAAATGAGCTTAAATATCTGACAAATGATTTGTAATTAAAAGTAAATGAAGATGAATTTTAATTGGAATTCTTTGCAAGTAAAAAAAACAACGAAAAAAAAACTGTGATTTATATAATTAATTGTTTGTAAAAGTTGACAATTTTTTTAAGATTCGAAATCCAAAAAAAAAAAAAAGAATGTAAAACAGATTAGTTTGTTCTGGAACGGGAATCCAATAGAGGATTTTCAAGTTACTTCCATATTAGTAAATGGGAGATATCTTATACACCGTTGAATTGATTTCCTCGCCAGTTAGTAAATGGGAGCTATCTTATACAACGTTGCATTGAATCCCATCCCAAATCAAAGTTCCCATTTATAGCTGCAACAATGTAACAGTAAAAGGTCTCAGGAAAGTTTTGTTCTTCAATGTTTAGAAATTCTTTCGTTTGAAACTCAAATTGTTTTTATGTAAAAAAAAGGGCACTTTGCGCTTCACACATTTTCTTGGATTTCCACAATGATGCATTATAATTTATCATTTTATCAAATTGGCTTTGCTCGAGAACGCACACATGAGGCAACCATTGTGGCACATATCCTGCATTGAGAGCCATGTATAAATCATTTTTCAACAACAAATCAAGTCTAATACTTTTAAGCCAAGCACGAAAAACGAAACTTCTTCAATTTCATTTCATCAATAAATGCAACGTTTGCGGGAAGTGAAGAACTTCAGCTGCAATTCAAATCGAATGACATGTTGAAGAGATGCAAGCGCAAGACAAGCCAACGCAGAGACAGACAGACAGACAGATTGACAAGCCCAGCTTAGCCAGCAAGGGGGGGCCAGATAGACAAACAGACAGACAGACAGACAGACAGACGGACAGACGGACGGTCAAACAAGTGAAACTGAAACATGTGCGCTGAAATAAGAACTCCCAAAAGGCAAACGGAGACTGACTGGCAGACAGATGTGAACGAACGAACGAACGAGCAGCAAAGATGATGATGAGTTTGTTCAAGATGATAATGATGATGATGACTTGAGCAGGCGGCGAGTTGCAACATTGGCGCATGATTTCAAAAGCATACAAAGATCAGCTCAAGCGGCATGCAACAAAGCGGCAAAAGTGAATTTGAAGAAGTGCAGAAGAGTCTTCTTATTTTTTGTTTAACTTGTTTCGTTTCTGAACATTTTTCTCGCTCAAAAATGACAAAGTGATTACACGATGAGGCACGACTGATGCGCTGCGCCGACGGCAGAGGGGGGGCAAGCGTGAAGCTAGATACGTAGAAAGTTAGCGAAAAGAAGATGTGTTGTTGTTGTTGTTGTTGTGAGCGCTAAAAGCAATCAAAGTTCAAGTTGAAAAATAACATTTTCAATTACTCAATTGAAGCGAAGCATTTGTTAACGCTCGCAAACTCTCCTCACTCCGTCCGTCCGTCAGTCAGTCGACTCACTCAGCTGTGGCATGAAAACCGAAATGAGAAAAAAACGTGGAAAAAAAAAAATTTGAAATAGGAAAAAAAAAGTTTATGGATTGATTTGTGGATGAAACTCAAAATCAAACGCACGCAGATGAAGTATCAAAATGAATTTGCCTTAGAAAGACAGCGGCAGAGGAGTGTGAGAGAGAGGGAGTGTGAGCAGCAAAAGTGTGTGCGAGTGAAAGAAAAATGAAATGATATGAAAAAAAAAGAAGAAATAAGTGAAATGCTTTTGTACGCAATCATTAATCATTTTGTTTGTGGTAGTTGAAGCAGCAGTCAGAGTAGAAGTAGAAGAAGAAGCTAAAGAAGCTGTAGCTGAAGAAGCTCACAGCGGCAATGAAGAAGTAAAAAAAAAAAAATTTAAGTAGAAATTATTCAAAAGCGCGTAAAAATAAATCGAATTTAAGCAGCATCAACTTCACTTCATCTTACGTTCGTACTCCTGCCTTCATGCATGCACATGTCCCTCACCGACGCACAGGCATCAGGCACTCTAACGTTCTCTGCTCTTCTATTGCCCAGTGAAATTACGGTTCTTCTTCTTTATCGTGCTCTCTTTGTATTATAAGCAGCAAGTATAGAGCAGCGGGGGCGGCGGTTGGCATTGAAGACCTTGATTCTTTAGCGATGACTTTCTTTGTGCGTCACATCGCATCGTATCATAATCAGTGAAGAGAATAGAACACGGCACGGCACGTCACGTCATGTCACGACACGTCACGTTCACGGCCGCGACTTTTGATTTTGATCACAATTCAGTTCAGTTCAGTTTGTTTTGCTTTGGTTTTCGGTTTTTTGGCTTTTCAAATTGACTTCGACTTTGACGTCGGCGTCGGCGTCGACGTCAGCGTCATCAGCAACAATAACAACAACAACAGCAAGAATATCATCATTGTCGTCTTCATGCTTTATGATTATTCTTCATATTTGTTGCGCTTCTTTGGATTATATGAACGTCAACAACAAGCACAACAACAACAACACAGATAGCATCGCTTCAGCGTCGTCATGAATTATTGTTTTAGTGCTTGCTTATTTCGTCTCTCTATGTGTGTGTGTGTGTGTGTGTGTGTTGTTTGTGCCCCTTTTTTTGATATGCTTTGTTATGTTTAAAGCCGTGCAGAAACTCATTTAAAGGTGTGTCAGTTGCGGTTCTTTGTGCTTGCGCACACATATAAGTATCTTTGTATCTCTGTATCTTCATATCTGTGCTGTGAGCAGGCCTCAGGATTAATATTGTTAGACAAATGCGATTTGTACACATTTTTGATAAGCTTATGTTTCGTGACTCATTATGACTTCTAAGTTTAGTCATATCTTTAAAGTTAAATTAAAATTCTCTTGTTGCTCTTGTTGTTGTTGTTGTAAAAGCTGTAATAAAGTTTATATGCATAATAAAAAATCACTCAAAATAAGTGCGTAATTCTTTGCAATATACATAAAGTTTGACCAACTAAAACACGCAGCTTAATAAATGTTCTATTCACACACACACACACACACACACACACACACATACACACAAATAAACTCAATTGAAAGTTTGCTTAAATTGCCTCAAACCCCAAAGAAAAACTATTTCAATGCATAAAAATTAGCGAGACGAGCAACAACAACAACAACAACAACAACAACAAAAAATAAAGAAGCCATGTCAGAAATGTTATAAAAAGAAGAAGCAGAAAAAGATAAAAAAAAGCATAATGAAAATCCCCAAAAGTTTTACTGGTTTTTCTTGTCGCTTTTGCCACTTACATGGTACATCACATCACTCTTAGCGACACCACTAAGTTCCTCTTACATTTGCCCTTTACACACACACACACACACACAGACACACACACTTACTTAACAACCTGCTTCGATAACTTCAATGAAAACACACACACACACACACACACACTCAAAGGAGCGCTGCCATCATCTTAGTTTCTTTTTATTGTTGTTGCTGTTGTTTTTTATACGCACACACAGTTTATTATATAATTTTTGTCCTTTTTGACTTTTATCTTATGTTTATTATACTCGGTGGAATTTTATGATTTCCTGCAGGTCTGCTTTTGCCAACTTTGCACTCGCCCATCCCCCTACTGTTACCCTTACCCATAGTCTGGCATACAAAGCGCTCCCGTTGCGTTCATCACTATATTTCAAGCAACCCACTTACAAAGACATTGTCTTGTAATAACTTTTCCATCTTTCACAAGTTCACATTTATTTTTCGTTATGCCTTTGCGTGCCCCCTTTCTTCGCGCGCCTTACACATAATATTTTTTGCTGTTGTTGTTTTTCTTTTGTACGTAAAGTGCTAAAATACTTTGACGCATTCTTTGCAATTTTGTCTTGATGCTCACTCACTCTATTACACACACCCGCGCACTAACACAGACACCAACACTAACACTCTCAGTCATTCCCTCGTTCCTTCGTTCGTTCGTTCGTTCGTTCCATCGTACAGTGCTTGCTTGCCCGCTAGCTAAATCTACAACAGCAACAACAACCACAACAACAACAACATACGCACGCACTGGCCAGCATCTTCGTTCGTTTTTATACACCTTCTCTCTTCTTGCTGCTCTCTTTTTCTAACACTACACTTGCTGCCTCTGCCAACGTCGCTTGCCTTACAATTGTTGTTTTTGTTTTGTTCTTTCGTATTGGCATCGCTCTTCTGCACACTTTGCGCGCTTCGCCTAACAATTCGTTGCGCTTCACTACACCGCACCGCACCTTATCTAACAACCCTCAATAACATAGACCATAGCAACGCTCCTGTGCCGTCGTCGTTGCTGGTCGTCGCGCGCGTAAGAAAAATGTTGACTTGTAATAATCATAATCGTAAATTTTGAGCAAAAGCTTTACGCGTCCTTTTTGAATATGCGAGTCGAGTCGAGTCAAGTCTTTGCGAGCTGTGCGCGCGCGAGCAAACTGAATGTCCTTCGGGTCTATTTAGCCTTTGCATTCATTCAATGTATCACGCTGTATATGTATTAATGTAAGTGCGCGTGTGTGTGTGTGTGTGCGTGTGGGCGTGTGTTCATTGTTGGGCATAATGATTATTATAGCCCTCATCTTCTATTGTATCTCATTTTTAGCTAAACATTTTCCTACCAAAGCGGCGGAAAAAAAACTTTTTCTAAACTTCATTTTCAAGTTTTATTGCTAAAAATGACAGAAAAAAAAAGCAAATCATGAAAACAAAAAGTTATTTATAACGCGCACAGAAAAAAAAGATACAAGATTTTATAAAAAAAAAAAATATATATAAGTATAAACAAGCGTGAAAGAGACAGAAAAAATATGTTTACGCATTTTTGCACTTTACGTGAAATTTGCTATATTAAAATACCAAAACGACTTCCTTTGCGGCGCTCAAAGACGCAGCAAGTCTTGTCTCTGTGTGTGTGTGTGTGTGTGTGTGAAGCACGCTAGAAGACTGTTTCCTTTGGCATGCGCATTATTTAAACGTTGCATGCCACTAAGCTCCTTTGCCGGCTGGCGACGCACAATGCATGAGCAACAACAAGCGATATTGCAATAGAATTCGCGTTAGTTGTTGTTGTAGTGCAGGATATATGTAAGCGTGGCACACAGCCGTGGCTTGCAGACAGACTACAAATAAGTGGAAAATATCCTGCTCAGTTGCTTTTTTATTGTAATTTTTTTTCTGCCTTGTTGCAACCAACACAGCAACAGCAACAACAACAACAACTGTAAGTGAAAAAGTGACTGAGTGAGTGAGGTTTATGGGGGGGCAAGTTTAAACATTCGTTTGAGTATGAAAACATTTTGTTATTCAACTCGTAAGTACCTAAAAAATGTACAAGCGTAAACCCTCAACTGCCGTCACACACACACAGACACACACACACACAAGAGTGCTCTCTGTGTTGCACAAACATGTAGCATACTTTTTGGTTACTTAGCCTAATCCAAATACTATGCCTTTTTGCCCACGCCGAAAAAAAAAAGTAGAAAAAAAAAAAGTTGAAAAAAGAAATGCAAAACTTTCTTCGTTTTGGTATTTTAGCCACAAGGATTCTTGCGGCTTTGCTCTTGTCCTTTGTGGCTTGACTAAACCATAAAAATAAGCAACAATAACAACAAGAACAACAACAACGATAGACAGACAAAATAGCCACGGCCACAAGCACACAATGAGCGAAAGAAGAAGAGAGAAAAAATTGCACACCAAAACTACTTTTAAAAGTGTTGAAAACTTTTCTTACTTTTCATTCGTTCGCTTTTCTTTTCTTGCACATTTCCTTATTTGCGCTTCCTTTACTCCCCTCACTTCTCACTACACTACAACACTTTGGCTATTGTTGTTGTTGTTGCTTAGCTTAGGTTTTCCTTTTTTTTTTGGTTTTTTTTTCGAAATAGTTTTCTTTATTTTGCTTGGCATTTCTTAAATGTTGCGAACAACTTTTACGTAAAGTTTCTTAGTAAAGTTTTTCAGTTTAGGTTCAAAAGTTGTTGTTGTTGTTGATTTTTTTCAGACAATTTTCTTTGTGCAAAATGTTTTCCGGTCTTGTGTTTTTCTTGTGCTTCATGTGCTTCTTGTGCTTGTCTCGATTTTATAGTTGCTCGTTGAAGCGTAAAGTTCAATAGCGGGTTAAATAGTTATTATCATAATGTACAAAACTCTTATTGAGATTTCGCACACTTTTGCCAAAGTTGAAAAGTTTTACTTGCATGAGTTGAAGTTGAGATTGACATTCGATTAAATGATTGCGTGAATTCATTGATTTTATTTGCCTTTTCTTTTCGAAAAGTTACTCACAAACAAAAAAACAAAACATTGGAAAGTTGATTTCATTTAACAAAATAACGGTTATGATATCCGTTTTGTTAGATCAATGATTCTTATCACAGACATTATTGTTTCTATGCAGATAATGTAGAGGTTTGTAAGCTGTGAAAGCAAGTTGATGTTATCAGCGGTGGAATCTTTGCCTCAAATGAATTTGATCACTAAGTCTCATGGCAGTCACAAATAAGACACAGATTCGTTGTGACCGGCAGTGGAATTTAGTGATTCTCTGATCTACAAAGTACTTTATCAGATCTTCACTATTTGTGATCAATTGTGATCAATTGTGACGAGTTGTTAGTGATAAGAATCGCAAGCAGCAACAATGAGTCACAAAACGAAGCTCATTATGACTTTCTAAGCCATAAGTTTGAGTTTAAAAAAGTTTGAACGCTAGACTGACTTAAGTGACATATAAGCCCATGTGACATAAGGCACAGTTTAACATTCAGCATCTCTCGATGAACTTAAAAGTTGTGTCGGCTTAACTGTTTAGGAGCTACGAGTACAAAGACTAATAAACATTATATTAAACATATATTTTCCCCATTTTTGTTGCATTTGGTTTTGAAGACATAAATAGTAAAGTCCAAATTAAGAAAATCCAAGGGATCAACGTTGAGAGGCCAAAGTCTTGAGCACTCCTCTTACAACTGTGCGAAATGCGGCTTGTTAAACTTCATTGTCAGCAGATTTTCAATTCCTTTCAGTTGCCTTTTAACAAACCCGATTTAAATGTGCTCAACCAACGTTTCCAAAGTTAATTTAAATGCCATAAAGAAATTTAAATGCTGAAATTTCCGACAGAACTGTTTAATCAAATAACGCTTCAAATCCAATAAGCGGCTGAGCGAAACCGCGGCAAAGTACAATAAATGCCAACATGACAGGAGACAGAGAAACGAAGAGACGAAGGAGCAACGAAGGCGGAAGAAGACAAAGGAAAAGGCACTTCATGTTGTTGTTGTTGTTGTTGTTGGTGTTGTTATACAAGAAGGATACTTTGTTGAGTTAGGCAGCAGCAACAACAACAAAAACTACAACAACAATAACAAACAGTGAAAATAAAGCAAGAAACCGCAGAGCTTCTGCAATACTAGAAACATGTATGTAAGTGTTTGGCAAAAGGAGCGAAGAGATCACATGAGACCGCGACCATCAAGCAAACAAGCGGGCAGTGGGCGGCGGGAGAAGGGCAGGGTGAAAGGCGGCCGCCAGACAAGTCAAATATTCGACTGAGCTCACCTGCCGTGGAGACCTTATGTGAAATGTTCGCAAACCACAAAAAAGGATATGTTCGTTCAAATACACACACACACACACACACACATACACATGTGTAGTATTTCATATGTAGGGAAAATCCATGCTGCGGGCTCACATAAGCTCATGTATGTGTGTGTGTGTGTATGTTCGTATAATATTTCTTTGACGTTGTTGCGGTAGTCGAGAAGCTCTTTGCTCTTTCACTCTCTCACCTCTTTACATAGCTGACTGCCTTTAGGATACCCTTTTATATATGTGAGTTTGTGTGTGTGTGTATTAGTGCGTTGTGTTGCGTGTGTTTGTTTGTTGAATGATGTGTGAAAAGGCATCAAATGGCGTTAAAAATTGTTTGAGTATGCATTCAGTTACTTAAACTTATTTGCACAACAGCAACAGCAACAACAATAAAAATAACCACGAACATAAGAACAATAACAACAATAACTCCACCGACGAGAACAAGAACAAGAACAATTGAAGGCTCGTAAATTCCATTGTTGAACGTTGAACGTTGAATGTCATCGCTTCAACTGCCGCCGCCGTTTGAATGACAATTTTAGTTCAAGGCAAGTCTGCCCTTATACGCCTCTTCTTCTTCAACGTATGCTTCTTCTTTTACGTATTCTTTAAGTTATTGTGTTTGCTGTTGTTGTCGTTGTTGTTGTTGATTTCTTGAGGTTTTCGTATTGTTTTCAATGCGCATTGCTAAGACTTCGCCTTATTCTGCTGCTTCTTCTTCTACTTCTTCTTCTTCTTATTCTTCGTTCATACGTCTTCGTTCACAAGAAGAAAGAAAACCGTTTCTTAACCCTTAGCATTGTTTTAAAGCATTGAAAAAAAAACACCAACAACAACAACAACTACAATAAAACGTAAATTTATATTCCCGCATGTCAACGAAACCGCAATCGTTGCTGCACCTTGTAAACAAACCGCTGACTCCGCCCCCCTTCGCGCAACGACCCGCCGCTCGAGCAACCACAAACAATTGTATATGACAAGCAAGTGAAGTGTGAAGCGTTGTAGGGGCGGGTCGGGGCGGTGCGGGGCGGTGCGGCAGGGACGATGGTGTTGACGGCAAGCAACGGAAATCAAACAAAAACCAAAGTGCCCCAAAAGCACCGAAGGACTGAAACGGACCTCAGAGAGAGAGACCGGGAAAGAGATGAGTCGAATTTTGCTTAAACGCAAATAAAATAAACTTTTTGAAGCAAAAGAAAAAAAAGAGGAAAGAAGTCTTTTAAACATAAGCAAATTTTGTGTTTATTTAGTTCGAAGACAAGAGTGATCAAAACTTGTTGACTAAACAGGCGCGGGGGAGGGGGAAGAGGGAAGAGGGCAGTTATAGTGTCAGGAGTTGGCACTTCAATCAACGCGCGAACAAAGCGCATTTTTCTGCCATTTGTTTGCTCTTCAAAGCTTTTTGCGCTTCATAACATTTCATTTTAATTTTTTTTTTTTATTTGACAAAAAATGTCTGTTCTGTCATGAAGGGTAGTGGCAAAGAGTGGCCGAGAGGGGGGGGCACGCAGAGTAGTGAAGCGCAAACAAACAACTTTCAAAAAGTGTTAAACAAAAATCTTTTGTGAGATTTGAGCATCTTTTTTTTTTTCATCTTCACACCTTCTTTTTTTTTTGTACCATCAACAAATGTCGGTTCAATTTACCTGAGAAAAATGAAATTGCTCCTGCCCACCACCCGCCCTCTTCTTACAGACAACAACACTTGGTCGACGTCGACGGCGGCGTCATGGCAATCTTTGCTAATTCGTTGCGTTGCGCGCGAGCTAAAGTTTTGCACTAAAAGCCAAATTTGATGTCCTTTGGGCACAGGAGTCGCTCCATTCGACAAAGCAAAAGCAACAAAAAAGTATAAGGAAAACCAACAAACACGAAGAGCAAAAAGTTGACACGAGTTTAGCTCAGCTCAACTCAACTCAACTCAAGTTACTTTTGCTTTCTTTTCGTCGCCTTTTTTTGCAGTCCTTTTTGGCACACACACACACACATACATACATACCCACCAAGCCACCCACACACACACAAACACACACTCACATACACTCATTCACTCACTCACTCACAAATTGCTACAAATTTCTTTGAGTTGAAGTTTCATTTTTTCCGCTGGGGGGATTTTTTCCCTTTTTTTTTGGGTCAAGCGAAATTAAGAACGAGCAAGCAAAAAGAAAACATATCCGACAACTAATTTTTAACACGAGCATAAAACGGCGCAAGTAAAGAAAAAACATGCTGTTGCAAAAAATCATCATTGTGTTTCTTTCTTTTTTGGCCAAGTTTGCCTTCGTCTAAGCCAAGTTCTTCATGCATTACTTTAATGAAAAACTGTCGGTTGGTTGTTGGCTTGTATGCAAGTACGTCTGGGTAGCAAAATTCACTTAGAGGCATTTCATGTTGCATTTGCTTGAAGTAGGCTGCCATTGCTGCTTGTGAGAAGTGCAGTCGTAAAATCAAAGACAAGAGAACTTCATAAAAAACGCTTTAAAAGTCTAAAGACCAACAGGAATTTCCATAAAATTGAAGGTTAAAGTGAAAGCAAAAAGATAAAAATATTGCATCAAAGTGAGTAAGAAGGAAACCTAAGAGAGATACATAGATAGATAGGAAGATAGATAGATATGTATATAGGTAGGCTCAAGTGTAAGGCAACCCTCTAAAAATCCTGAGTTTAAAGCTATACAACAAAACCGTTGCATGAAGAGAATACGAACCTGGGATTCAGGATCCTAGTCGTTTTTCGAACCCGGAAATCCCGAAACTGTATTAAGCTAATCTCGGGCTTTTCATGGGATCGCCAAAAACAAGTCTAGTTTGTGTCAAGGAGATCATGAGCCGAGACAACAAACCTCCGAGCCCCCTATTGACAATAATGGGAAAGTTACAGATGATTATTGATAAGAGCATGGAATCGCCGGATCCTGAAATATGGAATGAGCCTCTTTGAAAATGGAGAAGTTCGTGGATATATCGGGGCATGATGTCATACAACACTTACGGTAGTCTAACATTAAACAACATAAGTTCGAAGACAGACTTCGAATACTGGAACCTCAGATGTGCTCTTTGGATCTCATTTTCAGTTGAAAATCTTCAAGGCATATATTAATAATGCACAATTCAAAGCGTTCGTCTTTTTTGGAACACCTTTTAAATGAAAATGATGAATAAGTTGATTTGGTGGGAAACACACACATCGCATTACTAAGTGAGATGCAAAGATAGTTTTACAAATGAAGTAAAGTGAAAGTGGCATTGCTTAGAGCAAAATAGTTTATGTACATAAACATACCAAACTATGCAACTTTTCCGCGCTCAGACTTCTTCCCACACTTCAGATTATTATTAAACATTTGTCTTACATTTCGTTGCTTTATTTACCAACAAAACAAATTCTGTGAAAATGACCAATAAGACAAATAAGTAACCAAGAAATTGCCGTGTGTTAATGAGTGAAAATAGACAAAGCGTCGTGACACGTACAACAACAACAACAACAACAACGACGACGACTTCAAATGACAATTTAAGCTGAGCAACTTTGAGCATGCGTAAAAGCGTTGAACGGCAATGGAAACGTCGCCTTTAGCGAAACACGCCTTTAAATGTAACGCACACGCACACGCCCACAACTCAAGAAGAAGAAGGAGAAGAAGCAGAAGCGGTGTAAAATAATATGCTAAAGTGGAAATGAGGGAAAGGCTTACAAACAAAACAAAGACATTAAAAGACATTGTTAGCATTAATTGTCTAATTTGTTGTTGTTGTTGTTGTTGTTGTTGCCTTAAGTTGTCATGTATCTGACATTTTTAAAGTTTTGCGTGGTAGCCACAACAGTAGTTAGTCATCAACACAAGCGGGCGTAGGGCAACTAATAAAGCAGAAGAAGAAGCAGAAGAAGCAGAAGCCGAAGTAGTCAAATAAGACTAAAAAGATACAAAGATACAATGAAAGCAGCGAGGTTGGCGGCGGCAAACATTAAACGCTAAGCAAGAAGAAGAAGAAGAAACAAACAACGCATTCACACAGGGCGCTGCAACGTGCAACATGACTAACTCAGCTTAGAAACAACAACAACAACAACAAAAAAGAAAGACCAAAAAATTAATGATAGACAAAATTATTTAGCCAAATTTGGTCGTTTGAGCGTTAATGGCGAGGAAAACATTTTTAATTTAGTTTTAGATGACTCTTGTTGTTGTTGCTGTTGTTGCTTTTGTTTTGAAGCATTCATAAATCGTTGCTTTTAAAGACATGCCACGCTCTTCTGCATTTGCGTTCAACTCGAAAGCTTCAAACAAACTCAAGTTTGTTGTTGTTGTTGTTGTTGCTGTTTTTAAGGCCATTGGTCAGGAAAAAAATTTGTTGCTGTTGTTGTTGTTGCATGCATAATACAAGTGGCAGCAACGGTAAGGCAAAACTACTGTTGACTGACTGCCTGACTAAGTGAGTGAGTGAGTGAGAGACAGCGGCACGGACAGACAGACAGACAGTCGTAGATAGTTGAACGAATCGGCGTTAAAATGATTCTAAAAATGCTTAAAAAAAAACACAAGCAGAGGCAGCAGAAGAAGAAGAAGACAAAGCGAAAATATTGAAATGGAGACGACATGAAAAACCTTTTATCTCAAAGTGCGCGTCAGTCAGTCAGTGAGGCAGTCAGGCAGTCAAGTGTATGTGTGCAGCCGAGCGGAGCGTGCGGCAGGCGGGCGTGGCATGAGCGATGTCTATATTAACGCTGATTGCAGCGGCAGCAGATGAGACAGCGGTGGCAGAGAAGAGTTGGCAGCGAAGAGTAGCAGAAGAGTGCCTCAAAAGCAAAGGCATAGAAAAACCTTTGCCACAATAATTTCTAAGCAACAAACAACAAACGCAAAAATAGAACAAAAATAGAAACCAAAAAAAAAAGAGAATAGAAAAACAGGCAAAGAAAAATAAAACACGCTCAGCTCAGCAACAAAAATTCAACTCAAGCCAAATTGTGGTCAAAAAGATACACGAGCGCAGTTCATTTGATTGAGCCAAGTAGCGCTTTGGTTCGGTTCGGTTCAGTGTTGCCATTGTAATTGTGCGCGCTAATAGAGACACTAACACACACACACACACATGCACGCATCGTTGGCGCAGCTGCAAAGCTACAAGACACATGATGTTGCGCCTGCGTTGACCACAAATCGGCGTTCGTTCCTCAAATTGTGGCAAATGACTTCTTTTTTGCTTTTTCCAACTAAACCTTTGCCCCTTGCCCCCTACGCACACACGCTTGTTTAATTGACTGCTGGTTGCTGGCTGATGATGTCTAATTAGTTACATGTTTTTTTTTTTTTGTTGTTGCCTGCTTGTGGCACGTTAAGTGGCCTTTTAGTATGCGGCGGCGGCGGCATCGATCTTGATGACGATCGACGAAGAAATTCGCTTTGTACTTTTTATTATTATTTGTTCATGCTGTAATAAAGATAAATACACTTGACCAAAAATCAAAGCCAAGTCATTCTATAACACAACAACAACAACATCATCAAGATTGCTGGCCACAGTAAAGAAATAAAAAACAAAATTGACGCCGACACCAAATGAAAATTGTTACACATTAAAATTTCTTAAGATTTTTTTCTTTTTTTTTCTATTTTTTTTTTATGCTTTTCTTAACACAAAAAGCGTCAATGAGCCGTTTTACTTTTGTGTTAAGCAACCGCAATTTAATTGGCCTAATCAGCTTCGACTGACTACAAGAGAACTTCACTTCATGCGTTTATTTAATGTGCGACCATCAAAGCAATTCACGCATACATAATAGCCAAGACGACTGGCGAGCGGGTGAGCGGGGGCACGAATGTCTTTATAATTAGTGTAGCTCAGTCTGTCTTTGTGTAAATAGAAATGAGCGTCAATTTTGTTTGTCTGTTATGCAATCATCAAATTGGCGGACAAAGACAATTTTATTAGTACAAAGTATAAATCAAAGCGTAGCAAATCATAAACCAATCAGATACAACAACAACAACAACAAACAAACAAACAATATATAAACTGAGCAATTCTAATTGAGTTCACAAAAACCAATAGCACGAAAAATTGTTATAATTTACAGTGTTGTCTCAATAAAACGGCACATGGCTTAATAATAATTGCTGACTTACACTGATGGGAAACAAATAGAAACGCCTTGTTTTGTTTGTAACATTAAAATACTCTGCTATGAAATTAGTTCAATTTTAAATGTTATAATTTTTATTTTATGTTTATTGGATTATCCTTCAAATAATAACAAAAAAAATGTTCTTTCTAAAAAAAAATCTAGAAAAAAAACTAGCTGAATTTATTCGCATTGGAAAAAAAAATAGAAACAAATGACTGAAAAATAAGAAACACAAGTTTATCTCTTCAAATCTCTTCTTATATTAAAAGACTAAAAAGGACTTTCAATTAATATTTTGTTGCGCCACTAAGATTTTTTAATACTTCGGCGCACCTACGACCCATGGAATCCATTGCAAATTTCGCACAAACTGAGGGATCAGTGGAGTACCACTTGACCTGAAATTTTTTTTCATAAATCGTCCTTCTTTTTGGACTTATGACCACTTATTCTTTTTTTTATGTCCCCCTAAAGTGTTCTATTGGGTTCAGATCTGGAGATTGTGAAGGCCATTGGATGCCTTTATATAAGAAATAATGCTTTTGACGCTTAATAGTTGTGCTTTGTAGAAACTTTTAAAATTACTTTAAATTTCTTATGAATTTTGTATGAATAAATTTTTATTAAAAAAAAAAATAGTTGAAATTTAAAATAAAAAAAAAATAAAGAAAATTTAACTAAAAGAAAAACAAATCTTGTAAAATCTTAAAAGTATATTTTAAGTGATTTTTTGTAAACAAAAGCAAAAAGTTGAATTTGTGTCAACAAAAAGGCTTTGCAGTGCAACAGCACACAACTTCACTGTACAATTGGCTTACTACGTGGCACAACATAACAAAATACACACACACACACACACATAAATAGAGTCAGTCAGTCAGTGAGTGAGTGAGTGAGCAAATAAAAGCACAGCGGAAGAAAATTTTAGCAAATTAGATTGTTTTCCACTTGAGTTCGTTTTAACGCTTTTTCTGACTCTGCCACATTGACGCTGCCACTGCCGCTGCCGCAGAGACTCTGCCTCAGCCACTGCCTCTGAGATTCTGGCGTTCTGCTGCTGATTTTGGCTCTGTTACTGTCGCTGACTTTGGATTGTCTTGCTTCTTTGCTCTGCTCTTCGCTTCTCTCCCTTCCTTCAATTTGCTTTGTTCTATTTTTTGCCGACTACTTCCGCTCTTGCCACTTTAGTACCACTTCCTGTTGTGGCATGGCGCTTTTGTTGCCTTCAACAAGCTGCTTCATTGCTGCTGCTGCCTCTGCCTCACCATCGCATCATCAGCCTTACCATCATGCCACACGCCACCCCAATAGCATTCAGACTGGTGCCGTCTTCACAACACAACACATCACTTCACTTCACTTCACTTAGCCTTATTCGCTGGCAGACACAACGCTTACGAGCGCTGAGCACTGAGCTGAAAATTGTTGATAATCATCGCTTAGAGCAGCAAGAAATTTTTTATTTTTTGCCCTGCCAAAGATACGACTAACATGGCCAAGGCAACTGTCTCTTTCTCACATACTTATTTCTGTTGCTTTGTTGTTACTTTCTTTCTTGCTTTTCGTCACTGATAATAACAAATGTCCGTCCGTCCGTGCGTCCGTCCTTCTGCTAAGACAGCTGATTGTGCGCCCCGCAAAAGAAGCCAAGAAAACGTTGCGAATTTCAAGCGAATTTTCACAATTGCTCAGCTTACTTTAAGTATTATGAGAAGGCCGCATGTAGACGCGGGACGGTCGCACGTGCGGCATGAGGCATGAACATTTCTACGCTCGTTTCTTTTCACTGATTGAGTTGCAATTTTTTGTACAAATTTTCGTTTATTTTTCGCATTGCAAAATGAAATTTCTTCGTTCGTTTCGTTTCGTTTGTATCTTTTAGCTACTCAAGGAAACGTACTTTGTTACAAAACCCACGAGTTACTTTGCTTTTCTATGGTTTGCCGTTGCTTTGCTTCAATGTTGCTGCTTTCATTTGTTTTGCAGCTTCTTCGTACAAAAAGAAAAAGAAGAAATTTACAGAATTTATCTCCATTACAGTTAGTTGAGGTCTTTAGTCGCGCCCCCTGCCCCGCCAAATGGTTGACTACTTCACGTCAATTGCGCTTTTTTGTCGCCTGTCAGCTTGCAACGTCCTTTTTTTCTTCGTGTTGTTGTTGTTGTTGTTGGTTACTTTGTTGCTTTGCTGACAACTCATGATGAAAAATGATTGATTCTCGTCTAAAAGCCGCAAAAACATTTTGTTTTAAAGCCTTAACGAGTGAAAAAATGTTTAACCATTTAGTTGTCAGTGTGTCTGTGTGTGTGTGTGTGTGTTTGTTTAACCAATATCGAAAAAGTTACAAGCCAGAGGGAAAAAATGGCATGCCTTGACGAACAAAGGCCTTCCAAAATGCCTTCTCAAAATGAAAAGGCTTACCAAATTGGCTTCTTTTAGAAGTTAATGTGAAGTGTTTGCCTTTGCAAGTGTCTTGAAACAAGCATGGCAGGTTGATCTGAAAAAAACCGTGCGCTTCTAAAGCCCCTTTCTTAAATGTCAAACTTTCAGCACATTCCTTTCAGCATTTTTGGCAGCAGAACAGTTTACCATGTATGGCCGCCAAGCAAAAAGGTTCACCGCACACTTCGTGCTACAACCAAGACCTGCCAAACACCTTTCTTGGCAAAGCGAGCAGGTAATGCCTAAAGTCTTCAAAACGCGCCCAAGCCTGTGTAAAAAGAAATGAGACAGGTAAGGTTTAAGCAAGCACTAAAGTATTCCAAAAGAAGCGCTTCAATTTCCTGCTGGGATTCTTGTTCCGAAGATTTCCGTTTGTTATCATTAACATTTTATACGTTCATTCATTACTCTCGAATGTGCGTGTCATTTGACCTTCACCGCGTTGCCGCTTCGCCCTCTCCTCGCCCTATTGAGCTCGTGTCTTAGCCTTTTGCGTTACTTGGCATAATCTATTGTTCTCTACTGACAGCAAACTATTTACACACATGCCGATGCTTCTACAATAACAATAACAACAACAAGCATTATTATCATTAATGTCAGTTGTTGCTGTTGTTGTAGCTTGGCTTATTTGTTTCTTGTTTTGCTGCTTTTTTATTATTTCTAATAAATTAAATGTATTTGCTTATGTTGGCGATACATTTGCACAGCACATGCTATCTCACTCTCACTCTCTCTCTCTCTCTCACTCTCGCTCGTATGGCTTTTTTGTATTCATTTCCACTTAATTTATTTTCATGTTGTTTGCCGCAATCATAAATTTCAATATTTTCTGCTTTTGCAAAAACCAAATAGATTTCATAATTTTCCTACACACACACACACACACACACACACACACGCACACAGACAGGCAGACAGTCAGCGAGACAGACAAATATTGTGGCATAAAGTATCTGCGTATCTTTGTTGGAGCATTTGATTAGTGTTGCTTGTGCCACCCACGCTCAAGCAAACCACACACACACACACACACACACACACACAGACACACAATGAGGCAAGCAGCCAATTTCAAGCATTTTTAATCAACGGATTTCCTCGAAACCTGTTTGCTTTAACTCATGTGCCTCCTGCCAAACCCATTGCCCCACCGCGCCTCACTACACGCCTAACTACACGCCCCTCTTTTCCTTAGCAAGCTTGCTTTTGTGTCTTTAGAGTTGTCTGACTTTTTGTCGCTTGCTTAGCTTCGCTGCCATCAGACTGGCCATTCATCTATCTAACCATCCTTTTGCCTCATTGTACCGCTAGCTAGCTTAAGCTTAGTCAAGTATTTTGGCCATTTATTGTTTGGCAAGTCAAGCAGCAAGCACCAGGCAGCAGCAGGCAGCAGCATAGCGTATAACATACAACAAGAAGTAAGCAAGAGCAAGAGCAACAGCAGGAGCTAAGTATCTAAGCATCTTTTCACGCATATCGCTTCATTTCTTGCTTTTCGATTATGCCGCTTATACTTTGTGTGCTTGTAGAAGGAGGCTGAAGAAGCGACTGAGGCTGAGGCGAGGCTGAGGAGTACGCTGAGACCGATTCAAGGCGTGTGCGCTCTCAACAACGAATTAATTCATTTTATGTTTCCGCCGACTGTCTTCGATAAATGTTTAGCTGCTTTTGTTGTTGTTGTTGTTGTTGTTGCTGTTATTTCTGCTATACAAATGTAACTAAACGAGCGAAGAAGCACGTGTAGTCAGTCAGTCAGCCAGCCAGCCGGGCTAAGGCTGAGCCGCTGTCTAAGGCGTCGCTGCCACAATCGCTGCCACAGCCACTGCGGCTGCCGCTGCTGCCTACGCCTACGTATTGATTTTTGTATTTATTTATTTATTTATTTTATTTCTTGGCACATTTTCCACTTCGTTTTTCTTTCATTATTTTTGCGTTGCTGATTTTTATTGGCACTCGTTTTATCCTCTGCCACTGCCATCTTCACCACCAGCAGCAGCGGCAGCCGTGAAGACCATGCGTTAAGCCTGCGGCATGCTACTTTTATATTTACTTCTTTCTTTTTTTTATTTATTTTCTTTAATTTTTCTTCCACATTTTGTAACTGCTAAGCTTTTCCTGCTTCCTTATTGCACTAAGCAAGGTGTGTTATATGTGTGTGTGTGTGTGTGGAAGTGTTGTTGCGTGCCTTTACAACAACAACATTCTGCCTGCAGCAAAGCTCTCAACTTTATGCTTTCACTGTAACTTTATTCAATTTGCGCTTAAGTTGATTTTCTTATAATAAAATTGCAGCAGCAACAACAACAACAACACTTCACTAATGCAGCAAATTTGGCATTGCCAAAGGTCAGCCACACGCACACACACACACACATACATGAGTTGTTAACAACTTCAAAGTAATAAACTATTTGGCTAACTATTCATTTGACCATGTGTCTGTTTGTGAAGTGTTGAAAAATGTTCGTTTTTAGTGTTTTTCACATAAACATTGGCAGTCGAAACAATAATAACAATAACAACAACAATAACAACAATAACACACAATAACAATAACAAGCCGCTGCACAAAAGACTTCAATTAAGTTTGTTGTTTTTTGTCGCCACTCACTTGGGCGCAATTGTACTGAGCATACATGTGTTGAAAAACATGTGAAAAACAATAAAAATAAAACAATAAAAACATGCACCGAATACAAAGAAAAAAGTGAAACAAGAAGAAGCAGCAGCAGCGGCAGTAGAAGAAGGAGAGGCGAAGGTAAATTGTAAGAAAGGCACATACATATATATTATCGACGCCTGTTTGCCTTTGCCGTTACTTCTGCCGTTGCCTTTGCTTTCATTGCTGACTGACGACAAGTGTCAGGGGAAACGCAATGAGTGCGAAGCATGTTCTTGTTGATGAGTTGTTGTTGTTGTTCTGTTGTGTTGTTGTTGTAGCTGCAGATGATGATGTATTGTTGTCGATAATGACGTATTTGCTTTTCGCTCACTTTGCCCAAAGCGCATGATGATGTTCGCTCGATAACGAACGATGATGATGATGGCTGTCGCTGGAGATGATGGCGATGACGTTTATCGAGCACGCACATTGCCGCAGTCACAGTTGCTCCTCGCCTCCTCGGCCACACTCAACATTTGCCGCCATTCGTTTTTCAACGAGTTTTCCCGGCGTGCGTTTCAAGTGTTGAAATTTCAGATTAATGGCAGTTTTTATGATTTTCTTTTATTCTGTTTTTTTTTTTCCCTCGTTTACTTTGTTTCTTCTTACTTTGAAATATGTTTGAATATTACAAAGAAAAAAAGAAAATTCATTCAATGGTTTTTCTGCGCTCATTTGTTCTTCATCATGCGCGCATCCTTGATGGCCTTTCAACTTGTAATTCGATAGTGTTTGCCTTGGTGGCGTTTAAATACTTTTGTTTAGATAAGCATGGAAAATGTGTTCGAAAACAAAGCGGCGTTGCACTCATGTACGTTTGTTTTTCCTACACTTGTTTGATTTTGATTTTGTTGGTGGAATTATTAATGGTTGCGTGAAAAATGTTTTGAGTTCTTTCAGGACATGCTACACGAAATGCGATAACGTGCGTCAATATCTGTTTTAAGCAGGAACACACAAGTTGCAATGCCGAGGACGCCTAAATCAGTAATAAAAGTATCCAATTTCGGATAACTTAATAAGGTTCGGTGTACCGAAATTCGGCAGATTTTCATGCATGTTGCTAAGCAAACATTAAACATGCCAAATATTTGTGTATACTTTAAGAAAGTTGCCAATTATCTTTTAAAATATGAAATCTCCTTTTTAAAGAAACTTCTATAAAAACATTTTCCAACAAATAATGAAAAACCGACGTTGGTTAAATGCTAAAATGCAACAAAATACTTTCGACTACCAAATGCATGTTTTTCCAATGCATTTTCAAAATGTTTACGAAATAATTTCCATTAAAAACCGAGTTTTGTTGCCGAGCAAATGTCGATTATTGCTTAGCAATTAAAAGATTAACAGAAATAATGACGCCGGAAATATCTGTTTAGCTCAAATTAAAGCCGAACAATTAAAATTGTATGGAAAAATGCGCAATTGAGATAAAAACAACAACAAAAAACAACAACCAAATACCAAAAACAAAATGTTTTTCAAAAAAGTATCTGCAAGAACGCACAATTATACGCACGCACGCACACACATATAATAACGCATTTGTTTTTCGACATCATGCCACATCATGTGGCAATTGTAATGCCAAACGGCACTTCATGCAACACACACACACACACACACACAAACACAAAACAATACAAACAAACACAGCAATTTAGATACGATACAATAATACTTACAACGATTTTAAACTATGAACAACAAGGATAATACAGCAACAGACACGCAGCCAAAAATATTTTCATGCCCGAAACGTGTTTCGCATTTCTTATCGAATATGAAAAAAAAAAAACGACAAACAAAAAACCAAAAAACCCGGAAAAATTCTATAGCCCAAAAAAGGACGAAAGGACGAGCGTAGAAAAAGCAACTCATCGACGACAACAGCACGCGTGAAGCGTTCAAATATAATTTGTTATGATAATGGCACGCAGCGCAAAATATTTGCCATGATGAGGCGGCACAAAGATGCGAGAGTGTGACTGTCAAGTGGGTGTGGCAACGCCTGTGCGGTAGGTAATGGGCAGCAGTGCTTAAAATAAACGACTTTCAACGCAGTCAACTCAGCTCAGCTCAACAATTGATTGAACGTTTGAAGCATGCAAGGAACGTGCAACATGCTCAGCTCAGCTCAGCTCAAGTCAACTTCATGAGACAACAACAACAACAACAATAGTTGATAATATTTTAGTAAGACAGCAACGACGACAGCTTATTGAATTTTTATATTGTACATAAATAAATACAAACATATAAAACCCCGAAAAAAAAACGCAGATTAACATAAATTTCACTTCACAAAAGCAGAAAATTTGATAATTCGTATGCACCTTTTTGTACAACAACATCTTCTTCTTCTTCTTCAACCGTTGAAACATTTTGTTATAAATACATGCGTTAAAATGTTAAATTTGTGGCGCAAGTCTACAAGTCTCTAATAGAGTTGTCTAACCCAAGCCAAGCCAAAGCAGCTTGTGCATCTGCAGCTGCTCGACGTCTCTACGTCTCTACACACGCCCTCAGCCGTCGCATTTGGCTGGCTATGACATGCCGCAATTGATAAGCCTTCATCGTCGTTGGCTATTCAAATTCGTAAAATAACGAAATGAGATGCCACAATGAATGCATTTCTCAATGAAATTTATTGGTTTTCGTTTTTCTTAAGAGAGGAGACAATTTCAAGCGCGATAAGAAAACGAAAAGCGACTTGTACAAAGCGAAGGCAATCAACGTGCAACTTAAGCGGCGTCGAATCGAGCTGAGCTGAGTGTTGAGCTGAGGCAAAGTCAAGTGGCAACAACGCTTGAGTTTTTCTTTTCATGCTTTGTTGAAGGTTTATCTGCTAATTAGATAAGCATGTTGACTTCGACTTACCGTTCTTTTATTGACTTTAGTAGCAACGTCTGTGTGTGTGTCTGTGTGTGTGTAAAAGTATCCGTAAGCAAGCTGCAACGAAATGGGTAGAGTGAATGTTAAAAAAAAACTCAATAAAACTCTTGTTTAGCATTTGTTAATATTAGTTTTGATGTTAAAGATTATGACGTCATTCTTCTTAGTTAAGTAGGCTTTTTAGATGCCAAAATGTGTACGACACATAAAAGATACGAAGATTTCAAGCAACATAAACGTGCAACAATAAAAAGTCGTTGTCAACTGCAACATGCAACAAAAGTTCTTTCATTTCAACTTAACATTCTTTTAACGAAAATGTTAAGTTAGACAAAAGCGCCACCTAGGTGTAAATAATGCGCAAATTTACTGGCTTTTTTTGTTGTTGTTGTTTAAATTAACTTTGAAACAAACGTGCAAAGTCTTAAATAGTGATTAATTTTCACAAGAAAAAAAAGGCAGAAAAACAAAAAACTAAGCTGAGTTGCAATAATCATGACAAATCGCCAACAATTTGCATGAGACAAGTTTGAAAGCGTCGCGCTGACCGTCCAGCTGTCTGTCTGTCTGTCTGTTTGTCGGTTTGCCGGGCCTAACGTTGGCTTACTTTGGCTTTGCTTTGGTCACTAAATTTGAAACGAGCGCGGCAAAGCTTAGAAATAACTGCATTTAGCACGTTTCCAACATTAGACAGTCAGACATTCATTCATTCGCTCATTCGTACAAGAGATACATGAGGCGTCCGACTCAGTGCCACCAACAGTATGCAGTTGTTGTTGTTTGTTGTTGTTGTTGTGAGTAATGCACTTCAGGTGAGGTCTAAAAGCTGTACTTTTTATGCTGTTTTTTTTTTTTTTGCTAAGAATATCTAACAGCGACTACCGAAAATTCATGACTATACAAGTCAGCAAAGTCGGAAGGGACAGAAAGTTTTCTGTTAGATTTTTTTTTTACTTTAATCTTGCAAACAGTTAGTGAAATATTGCCATATGTACGTTACTTTATCTATGTGTATGTGTGTGTGAGTTGTGAGTTTCATGTTGCATGCAATTGCGTCTTGCATATTCAAGTGTTCTGTGTTCGTCTGTTGGGCATGGGCCTCCAACTTCGACTGCAACTTCAACTTCAACTACAACTGCGAGTGACGTAAACGATATTTAGTCATTCTCGAAAATGCGAAAACGTGAGTCGCATAAATTGACGCCAGTGTCGAATTCAACATAGAACAGTGCAAGTTACCGCTGAATGTATGAGTTAATGAATGAATGACGGACTAACTGACGGACTGAATGACTGACAAACTGTGTGAGTGCTGAGTGTATGAATATCTCCATAAATTTTGCTGACTTGCTGGCGTTAAAATCGTACATCGTTAGCCATTTTTTGCTGCTTCTTTCATTTGTTGCCTCCTTTGCCATGTTTGTGGGTGGCAGCAACAGCAGCAACAACAGCAAAGTTGCAAGTTGTGCTTAGACTTATGTTTTGCGCTGCTTCCGTTAGCTTATTGTAAAAAGTAATTAATACTTTTAATTACTCATTTAAGTATTCTTGCATTTTTAGTACATAAAAACGTATCTTGTATCTTTCACATTGCCTGACAATTGATTGTGAAAACTTTGAATTCATGCGTTAAAAATGTTATGTTATGTAATCCATTGTTTCATATAACCAAACATTGTTTTACATTTTTAATTAGTGTCATTGTGCACATTTGCGGAAATTATCATATTATTTTTACATCAACTCTTTGTCGCTCCACCCCCCGCCCCCCTGCGCTTGTTTTAAATTAAAAAATTAATTTGCAACACAACGGGAAAAAATAAAATGAAATAAAATATAACAAAAACAGAACAAATAAAGCAAATACTTTGCATATTCATGGTAAAATAAATATTAATATTGAAATTTAAAACGTACATGTATGAGTGTGTGTATGTGGGTATGTCTGTGTGTGTGTTTTATATGTGTGTGTGAAAAAAGCAAATACGAATTTATGTTATTAAGCAAATAAAGTGGCACAGTGACTCGGCCACAGTGGAATTCCACTTAAACGGACACTCACAGACCCTCACAGATGTCCATTTATGGGATTAGCCACAAAAATGATATGTATTTTTATGTATTGCAACCAATATGTTCAGGAGCTGCAATTTATTTAATATTTTGTACGAATTTATGAATATTTATTTTTATATTTATTTATTTATTTACATGTATTGAATGATAAGATAAGATTTATAAGTTAAGTCTTTACTTTTCATTACTACGTGAGTACATGTAAAAGGGAAACACCAATTTCGGGATTAAATGGTATCTTTTATGGCACTTACGAAAGCATTTTTAAAAATTTGTGTGTTTTGTTCTTGAATTTTGTACGTTTATGAAAGATTTTTTCATTAAAATGGTTTGGAATAAAGTTTTCCGCTTTCTGTTTATAGAACGTCCGATTGTTAAAATTTTATTTCCGTGTAAAGATTAATAAAATAACAAGCAAATTGTTCGCCTCTTGAAGCTGTCCGTTTATTAGGCTTCTCCGTAATAGGAAATTTCACTGTTCGCTTCGCTATTGTCTCCTCATGCCGGCACTTTTTTGCATATGAGTACTCACGGCCGGCAGAGGGCAGCAGCTTATCGCACTTACATCTGGCAGAGACACAATGAATGCATGCATGCATCCATGCATATTTAAATATGTGGAAAAACGTATCAAAATACAGTTTAAATATTAAATTGACTTTGTTATAAAAATAATAACAATAAAATGTGATTTCTATTGCCTTTTTGCACATTTATTTAACTATAAAGGAAATCGAAATTTTGTTACTGTTCTCATTGTTGTTGTTGTTGTTAGATCATTTTTAGGTCATGTTTATAAAATATGAATTTTCCGTTTTTGTTGTTTGTTGTTTGTAATATTTGTATTTGTATTTGTATTGGGAAATCTTAGATGAACATCATTGGCATTAAATTACTTTTCATATGCAAAAATGTTTAAAACAGACAAACATGTCATTTTCATGCAAAATGAAAAATATAAAAATAATTTTTTTTGTTTATTTTATATTTTTTGTTTTTGTGCGAAATTCAATTTCAACATGAACGAAAGCAACACTTGCAGCACTGCACTAATAATTGTCAAAGTTGATAAGAACAAAAAAAAATTTAAAAAAAAATATATAAAAAAACAAAAAAAAAAAAATATATATAAAAAAAGATAAAAAAGAAGTTAAAAAAAATGTTTGCATGAAAAAGAAAAGAAGAAAAAAAATATGCTCGTATAAAATCAAACTGTCGAGCTGTCAATTCATGTTAGCTATGTTGCCTGAGAATGTTACTACAACAACAGCAACAACAACAACAGCAGGCTTAACAACAAAATCGACATAGAACATTTCTACTTATTGCAATGCCTGAGCTGAGTTTACACGAATGCCACTCAAAAATTCAATTTCCACATGAGGAAACATTGTGTGAAACTCACACACACATACACACACACACACACATGTGTATAGCAAAGAGTGTCAATTGCAAAAATAAGGCAAAGCCAAACGTTGTGTGTGTTAGATACTTTAGTGAAATGACACAAGGGGAAAGTCTTTAACTAGAAGCAAGCAAAGCAAGACAAGCAACTGACAAAAAATTGGGGTAAATGTAAGAATATTTGGGGAATTCGAATTTAAAGCGCACACAGGAGGGTCTTAGTCAAGGATAAATGCTTTGGCAACACCCTTGGCAGAGTTGCGATACACGCATATATAAATAAATATGAGTATGAGCCATGAGTCGAGTATGAATTACATTTTTGTGCTTCATATTCAATTTATCAAATATTGCAATTCGTGCGCATGCACAGACAGACGAACAGACGGACAGACAGAGAGCATTATTTATCATATAAAACCACGATCCAATTAGAACATGTCAGTCATGCTAGAAAATCAAATGTCAGTATTGATTACAGACAAAGACAAAATTTACTAAAAGAACTTTTATATTTTTCGCTTGTTATTTTTCCGGACATTTTAGAAGAACGTTAAAACCAACAAAGGCAAATAAGAAAAGCGATGGCAAAATTGTTGTCTAAAATGTCGTGTCTGTTAAACGAGCGCGAGTCAACGAACAACAACTGACGAGGCGAAGGCAACACACGCCACACCACCAACAGAGGAGACTCAAAGCAAGCCGCAGTGACAGACAACGAACGGAAGTCGGTTGCGAGCAAAAGGATTACCTTGAATTTGTGCCACAGGAAGACGGATCAAGGCAGGCAGGCAGGAAGGAAGGAAGCAAGGAAGACAAAGCAAGCAAGGAGTTAGTCGAAGATAGTAGAAGAAGAAGTTGCAGCGACGATGCCATCGATTGCCAGCGCGACTGTTGCCAACTATACGAGAGCGCTGCAGGAGCGTCTACAGACGACGCTTGCGACGGTCGGTGCGGCGGTTGTTGTCACCACTGACACGACAAGATTGCAGCTCGGCAACTTCCTGCGCACAACAACAGCAACAACAACAACAGAAGGAACAACAACAACAACAACGACGAACAACGTGAAGACGGAAGCGACAGCGGCACGTTTGAGCAATGTTGTAAATCAAGATGATGCAACATCAACGACAGCAACAGCAACAGCAACATCCTTGCCCACATTCAGTGCGCCACACGTTGCAAGTCTTGTCGCCAGTTCAGCGGAGGATTTAAGCGGCGGTTTTCGGGATGTTACATTTGATATTTTCGATGATGAGCATGATTTGTACGGTTCACCATTGGCGTTCGATGCCAGCGAGCATGGCCTCTGGAATGGTCGATTTGTGCCGCCGCCGCCACGGCCGCCATTCTTTGTCGATGAGCCGGTGCTGAGCGATGGCCTGACGACATGTGATTTATGCTCATGGGCCATGCCCACCAAGAGCACGTTCATCTTTGAGGGCACGATAGGTGAGTTGTGGGGCAACACACATACATATATATATTCCAGCCGGAATCATGTCAGACAAAAACTAATTTCCGTTTTTGGTTTCCTCTTCTCTTCACTCTTTTTTGGTTGGATATCCTTCATGTACGCTACACAGAGAAGGCCACCGAACTTGGCTGGCCGTTGACGCTCATCATTGTCTCCGTGCTGTCGGCGCTTTTCGGCGCGATTATCATGATTGCTGTCGTGCGTTGCCGGCGAAAAAAATCATCGAATCATCGAAATGGTAAGTTTTCGGCAAAGGTCAATCAACCTTCATAAACTTTCAACTTTCGTTTTGCATATAAAACGGCAGTGTTGTTGTAGTAAAATATTCTTTAATTTGTTTGCATTTTTCTCACTCTCCCCCTTCCTCTCTTTCACTTGTTTGCCACATAGATACACATGTGCAATGGTGGTCGCGCAACAAACGTCCGAATGCCGCTAACGCTGCCGGCGCCGTTGGCGGTCAACACAACAATGCAAACAACAACAATCACTTGCGACGCAGCAACATTTACACCGCGCATCCCGCCGACAGCATACGCGGCCTGCAGCCATTGCCGCCGCAGCAGCAGCAACAACAACAGCCGCCGCCTACGCTCTCGGCCTCATCATCGCTGACAGCCATGACGGCGGCCGCAATGATGGCGAACATGCCAACAGTGCCGACAATACAGCAGCAACAGCAGCAACACTATCATGCATATCACCCGCAGCACCAGCAACAGCAACATTTGCATCATCATCATCAACTTCAACTTCAGCAACATCATGGCCCACAGTCAAATGCGCAGCTCCATCATCAACAACATCAGCTGCAACAACACCCGCATGATTATGTCGATGACTATGAGGAAGAGCACGAGTATCATCAACCGCAAGAGTTGCAATTGCAGCTGCAAATGCCACTGCAACAGCAACATCAGCGACAGCACAGCTCCTCAATGTCGTCGGTCATCACCTCGCCATCGCCATCGTTGTTGCACGCAAACATGTTGCCACAAACACAGCTACAGCACACACAGCACACACAACAGCAACAGCAACAACAACAGGATGGCTCCATCACCGTTGCCACCGTCGCCGGCAACCGCCATTGGCCGCAGGCATCAACGATGGTGGTCGCCAGCTGAGTAACGGCCAAGCAGCGGTCAAGACCGCATTCGAAGCAACAAAGGCAGCAACACCAACAGCAACATGTGCCAACAACAACAACAGCAGCAGCAGCAACAACATCATTCGCTTGGACAACGCAACGCGCACACAGCACACAAAATATCGCCGGCGAACTAAGTTGGATTTGGCAATGAGAAGTTTAAAGCAACATGTTGCTTACCAACATGTCTTGGCAACATGTTGAAATGCACACGCACAGACATAAAAAGGGCTAACAAAAACTCAACTCAAGTCAACTCAACAGAATTCATTGTAATGCGACTTGGATTGACTACGCACAAGCCAAAACTTAAACGATCTGTTGTGCAAAGCCACGTCGTCCTTAGTTTATTATGGCGACACTTCCGTTACGACTCAACTCAACTCAAATTCAACTCGAATCGTATCGTATCTTCTTGCCACAAAAAACTATCAAATAAGAAAAACGATACAACTCGTTTATTCATGCCGCTCACGTACATTGCTCGCTTTATTGCACGCTTTTGGCATTCATGTGCGTCTCTGTGTGCGTGTGTGTGTGTGTGTGTGTGTTTGTGCTGCTGTTTGGCAAAAGGATTTGCGTAGGATTTTCGTTACGGGATTAAAACAAATAGTAAACGCAATTCCAGCAGTTTTGTCATCTGTGGTGACGCTGAGCTCCCCTCTGGGGGGCAACAACGCCGGTGGTTAGCAAGTGTGTGACAGCTACCTTCAGCCAATAATTAATGAGCAAACAACAGTGAGTAAAGGTTTTTATTGTACTTTGTAACTATAAAAGTTGAAGAACGTTTCCTACGTGCATATCAAATAATAATAATAATATAAATAATACTCGTTAAATACACGAAAATGATTGAGTGTTGAAAACATTAACAAAAAAAGTAATACAAAAACGATTTTTCAAATGAAATTTACGCCTTTAAATGCTTAAGAATTTTCAATTGTATATACAAATACATACTTACATAGATACATATTTGAAATGACAATTTTACTTTAGCAGTATTTATATAAAGTAAACAAAAACAAGCAAATAATTTAAATGAATATACAAAAAAAAAAAAAGTTTAATGCTTCAAATGAAAGTAACTAAGAAATGAGCAAAGTTTGATTTAATTTAATACATGTGAGACTTCTATCTTTATTTAAACTTGGCTGCTCTGATTTCATTTCATTTAATCAACTTATCTACTAGACTGCCCAGCACACACAAACACACAAACATACACACAAAAGCACAAACACGACTGAAATACATGTAAATATTTAACTACCTGGAAGGAAATTGAAGCCTTCTAGCTACTAAGTGAAGGGTTTGAGAATGATCCAGTTTTAAGTAATATCTCCGAATACCGAGTCTAACTTCTCAAATCATCCAAAATCACTCCTTCCCTTTTAGCTTCTGAAAATGCTAAAGGGTATGTGCTGAAAGTGCGATATTTAAAAGAAGGTTGGCAATAAAATTTTTCAGATCAAACTTAATCCTTCTATGCTTGTTTCAAGACACTTTCAAAGGCAAGCACTTCACTTTAAGATATTCTCATTTCTTTTTGGGCATGCATTTTGGAAAGCCTTTTTCGTGAAGGCATGCCATTTTTTTCCTCTGGGTATTCACATTTATTTGCTGAGTGCATTCATACTTAATGTATCTTTTATCAAACTATTGCTCGAAAAAAAATAGAAAAAAAAAAGCAAAATCAACTTTTGCATTAACAAATTAAATAAATTATGAAAATAAAATAAAGTAAACAAAAAAAAAAAAAAAACAACTCAGCTAAGCATACGAAAATCAAACATTCCTCTTCAAAGTTCAAGCAAATATAACTAATTTTAAATAAGACTTGTAGATACTTTTTGCGCTTGCTTTAAATTATGATAAATGTTACTTAATTAGACTAACACTAAAACTTAAATTAGTTGAATGCATACTTAATAAAACAACCAAAGACTAGTCACATAAGTCATTCTACTATGTACAAAAACAAACATGCATTTTGCACAAATTCACAGCAACTAATTTTTTATTACTAAGTAAAAAATAAAATATATAAAAAATACAAAAAAAAGGTAAATAATAAATAAATAATTGTAAAATATTTGCATTAATTTTAAAAATGTTTGTATTTAGTTAAGCACAATTGCAATATGTATTTCAAATATTTATTCATTAGCGCGCCGAGCATATTAAATTCGAATTAGTTATTAAAATTAAAATGCTACCGCAGCAACAAAAACAATTAAATAATAAAATAAATAAAAAAAAAAAATTAAAAAAAAAGGTTATAAAAAACTAAAACAATGAAAATGGCAAAGAGAAAGCAAACTATGTTTAACTACAAACAAATAAACTCACTTGAAATATTCCAATTCCAATTTAGCATAGAACGAAATTTATTGTGAGCATAAAACAGTTGAAATAGCATGGCAAACCATAAAGTTATATAACAAATTAAAAAATGATGAATAAAAAAAAAAGAGCGTTTTAATTAAATACGAAAACATAAAACAAACGAAACGAAACAAAAACATAAACAAAATAAACTAAGAACAAAGAAAATTTAATTTGATGTTTTTGATTTGATTTTCATTTTAAATATGCTGGGTTTGGGGGGGGTGAAAATGGGGCGAACGTGTCAAAGGTGAAAACAAAACACAAAAAGGTAAATGGAAAATTACATTTGAAAAACGCAAATTAAGTGAAAATGTATGTTGGCAATTTGGAAGCACTTTTGGCAACAATGGCGGCTTGTGTTCATCGAAGTACGCCTATGACACGATACCAACACTGGTGACATGGGATTGTCTAACATACACATTCGTTTTTTAAAACACAGTGGTGAACAAGCGTATGTGTAGTGCGATTTCATACGAAACATACGTCGGCAAACGGCGAAAAAATACAGTGAGTTGACAATTGTGTTTGTAGTCAGAAGAAAAACACATTGGAGGAAGTGAGAGGTTCATCTTCTATGAGTGCAAATCATTCAATCAAATTTTGTATATTCTGAAGCTTGAAACATTTATAAGGAGAACCAAGTGTGAGTGAAAAGATTTTTTGGTGTAAAAGACTACCATGTTTCAAAGCGATATAGGGAAAGATTGAGCCTGCTTTATATGATATAACAAATTCCTCTGGCTGATCATCATGTTTGTTAATATTTTATCATTGAATTTTTTTCATTATGTATCACAAAAGTAGTAAAGTTAAATGTTATTTCCCAAAGGCCAAAGGAAGACGTTGGAGGAAGAGAGTATTATAAGAAAAACTTGATTTTTGAAAATCTTTCTTTTTATGCCGGAAACATTTATTAGAGAAACCAAACATAAATAAATAATAAAATTTTAACACATTTTTAGCAAAATCTCAGTAAAATAATAATTTCCATTGGCTTATCACATTTGTTTTGCGCTTCTAATTAACGATTATGAATTTCAATCCACTATCTAACTTTTCCAATGTTCCAACAGATTATGTCACAGGTGAACTTAAAGATTTCCTTGCTTACTTAAGGTCAGTGCAAGCAAAAGAAGCCACTCACGCATTTATTTGTAAACAATATGCCACAAAAAGAGAAATTTTCTTTTAAAAACACAAATAAATGTTGTTGACTTTGCACGCAAGCCATGATTATTTGATTATTAGCCGAATTGCCGAAGAAACAAGTGTAGGAAATCTCTGTAAATCTACGCTCAACATCATCAAAGTACATATTTACACAAATCTGAGTGAAAGCTTATGTTCATTTAACATTTGTCATTACAAATAAACTTTTGTTTACTTCATTTTCACAAAATAAACATAAAATTCTACAAACAACTTCAAATGACCAAACAAATTCGTCACAAACTGCCAAAAAGTGAAAGCAACTTTTGTTATAATTTTCCGCATAAAGACAAATAAGCAAACAACAACAACAACAGCAACAACAACAAAAACAACAAATATAACGAAAAACATAAAAATAAAAATAAGAAAAAAAAAATCAAATAATAAAAACAACAAAAACGAAAACTTTTTCAACAAAAGTTACAAAAAAATGAAAATTTAGGTTGGCCGGTCAAGAATATTTATGCCATTTATGCCACGATGTTGGACGGACGGACAGACAGACCGACAGACAAATGGTTGGACGGACGGCTGAGCAAACTGAAAACTTTATTTAACGTTGCGGCATGTGTGGCAGAGTGTGGCCGCATTTTCATGCAAGTCGCAGCATTCAAAAATTTTTGCATATTTTTAACACGAAACTTGTCTTCCGAAGATAGGCACGGGTGATGAGGACATTGGCGAAGGCATGAAGAAATCAATGCATGCGATAAAAGCCGCAACAGAGGAGAGCCCGCAAAGGGACAACAACAACAACGATGATGATGATGATGATGACGACGATATATCGAAATCGTTTGGCATTATTATTGGCAACGTGGCCGGTCGACAACAACAGCAACAACAATCGCTGCTGCCTGAGCTTGTGTCTTTCGGTTGCTCAGCTCGTGGGTGGCTGCGGTTAAGGGTGTCACACGGCGGCACATAATTTGCATATATGAGCGACCGTGGCAGGAACACCAACAACAACAACAACAGCAGCAACAACAGCAGCAGCAACAAAATCAATGCCACAAAAACACGAAAACCGTGTCAGACATTGTTTACAAAGCCGATCGTCTGACACGTCTGAGCGATTGTTTTGCCGTTCGGTTTTATGACTTCATTAGCGCGATTGGCATTTTCAAAATGATTTGTTTCTGGCAGCTTGCGATCAATTTTCAGTCGTGTTTTTTTTTTTCTCTTTTCTTTTCCACAATTTTAATTGAAACTTCGACAAGTTTTTTGTTCGTGTTGGTTTTTCTTTTTTGTCATTTAAGGAAATGAAAGTTATAAACTCCCTGAAGCATGCCTTGTGCTACAAAAGCAAATCACGATCGTTCATTGCTGCCAATTTGTGCCTTTAAATGTTCACAATGTTGAAATGTTGCGGAGCAAATGTTTAGCAACATCATTTGCTTTTCAGTTTGAATTTGAGTTTGAGTTTGAGAGTGAAAGATGCATAAGCATAAAGCGAGAGAGAGAGATACACTCTGAGGAGACAAACATGCAACAGGCAGCATTTTAATATAAAGACGCTGACACCCGTGACTGTGATGAGCATGATAATGTCATCGAATGCTTCATTGCGTCTCTCTTGCTTTCTAGCTTAGACTTATGCCACAACTGTTGCTGATGATGATGATGATCATCAGCGTCATCATGCTTAGCATGATCAGTGAAGCCAAAAGCAACATCAACATCAACAGCAACAGCAACAGCAGCTGTGCAGCAATGCCGCATTTTGCATCAGCATGCAATGTCAGTACACACACACACACAGACACACACAGACACTCCTCATACCACTTCATCATATCATACACACGCGCGCTCTCTCTCTCTCTCTCTCTCTGTCATGCACATGCTTAGCACATTCAAGTCTATCGCTCACGGAGACATGCATGAATGGTTATAGTCGCGTTTAGATCGTTCGTTGCAGATCAACGTCATCGTCATCGTCATCATCATCGTTGTTTTTGTCTTTTTTTTAGCATTGCATGCAAAGCGAAAGCAACAACGTGGCTCGAACTCAATCAGCTTTAGCTATATAATGATGAATTAGGATGCTGTCATGTCATGACAAAAACTCGCTGCATGCAATTTCCTTTTTGCTTGCCACATTGTTAGATGCGCGCGCAACGTCAACGAGCATCGTTGCTGCCACAGCCACAAAGATCCTCAGATTTGCGATTAAATGAGCTGAAAGCAAAATGAGCAAACGACAAAACGTACAAAAACGAAAACTTCAACAAAAACAAAAAAAAAAAAAATAAAAAAAAAAATAAATAAATAAATAAGTAAAGAGAGAAAAAAAAAAAGAGACATGCTCAACACTGACAAATCGTTATTTTGTCGTTTACGTTGTTCAAGTTTTGTCGTCTGTCTGTCTGTCTTTTTTTTTAGTTTGCGCGACACACATGTCCCGCCCCACCGCAGTCGCTTGCCAACCCAACACAAACAAATTGCAATCATAGCGCACGCCTCTGCCGTAGTCGCAGTTGCAGTCGCAGTGGCAGCAGCGGCAGCAGTACTGCAGTTGTCGCAGACTTTGCCGCAGTCACACAGCTGGGATCGTGTAAGTGAAATTTGAATATTTTTACTTTTGACTTGGCTTGGCTTGGCCTGATTTTTTTTCGACTGCCTCGCTGCCTTTTCAGCACAGCGCAGCTCCACTCGGCCTGCCTCAACACAACTCGTCTTGACTTGGCTTACGTTGAGTTTTGTTGAGTTGGCGCGATCAGGTTGGTTGTTTGCTGCCGCGACTTCTGCTCCTGCGACGGCTGCCTGATGATGTCTCAGTTCAGCTCGGCTCGGCTCGGCTCAGCATAGCGCAGCTCATCATGCAAATAAGCGAGTGGGCTTCAACTCGAATTCGTGCAATTTAATTTTTTCAATTTTATCTTTGTTGGTTTTGTTTTTTGTTGTTTTTTTGCCTCCGCTCATTTTCTTCTTCTTGCTGCTTACTTGTGCAGTCGTTTCGTTCCGTTTCGTTTTTGGCGTTTGCTAATTAATTGAGGCATATCATTTCACTCTGCTTGGCAAACTTGTCGTTCGTAATTAGTTTGGCATGCGAACATTGACAAAGGGGCGGCTAAGATTACACACACACACACACACACACACATATATAAACACATGTTTAGCTGTAAATAAAGTTATTATTCTTGTTGACAAGCGACAAAAACATAATAATTACTTAAAGCCAAAGAAAAACTTCGTCCCCACCCCGCCGTAATTTGTGCAATTTCGTGTAATATTCAAGTCAAAGAGGTTAATTGCCTGTAATAAGATTCAATCAAACTAATGACGTAAATGAGCAACATCTGCGTTAGTCCGTTAGTCAGTCCGTCAGAAGGAGTTGTTGGTCAGGCGATCTGTAGCATTTTAACACAGCATGCTATAGCAACTGTTGTTGTTGTTGCTGTTGTTGTTATGATGTATTTTCATTGCTGCTTAGCAATTTTTTTATACAACAAGCGCAAAAATTTCACATTTATGAGTTGACTTATGAATTCCACAACACAACTCTTGCGAAATGAACTCAGAGGTCGCATGAATAAACCAACTAACTTTCTTTGCAATATTTTGCGCTAACAGCAACAACAACAACAACAATAACAACAACAAATAACCAAAGAAAAATAACAAAACGCCAATAAAGAGCGAAAAAAATGTAGATAAAAATGCAACGCGAACAACATAATTTAAACGAGCGTAAATAGACTGCTGCTGCTGCTCCTGCTGCTGCTGCTGCTGAAGTTGAAGCTGCCACAGCCACCGCCTCCGCCACTGCAACTGCCACTAAATAACGCGATGGCCAAAAGCGCAGCAGCGATAAAATCCGCTAGCGGGAAAACCAACAGCAATAACAACAACAGCAACAACAACGGCAATGAGTTGGCGCACAGCAGCAGCCAACCAAGCAACAACAACAACAACAACAGCAAAAAGTCAAGTGAGAAAGAATGAAACAGCGAAAAACTATAGAAACGAATCATTGAAGCAAAGAACAACAAAAACAACAACAACAACAATGTAAAAATCGTACTAGAAACGCAGCTAATTGCAATTTCCCAATACCAACAACAACAACAACAACACACACAAACACACATGTTTCTTTCTCACACAGTAGTTGCGCGTATATTGAACGGGAATATTTCCAACACACACACACACACACATACAACTACACTGTGCAATTGTTGTTTTTTTTTCGTTTCTGCTTCACTAACATGTGCAAATCTCATAAAATATTTTTTCGCTTTTGACTTTTAAAATTTATTTATGAAAGAAGAAGAAGCACAAAAATTCGTTGTAAGAAAATATGATGAAGTCAATTATTTGGCATATAAATTTCGCTATGCAACTTTCGTTCAGTGCAATCGTCTTCGTTCGCCACACAACCTTCAGGCAACAATGCAAAAATTTCGGTGCTCCAACAACAACAACAACAGCAGCAACTCGTTGGCAGGAGCATCTGCAAAACAACCTTCTTTCAACAACTTTGCTATTTATTAGTTTTTTTCATTGGTTTCTTTTTTTTTTTTTGTTTTTCTTTTGCTACTTGAACGTCTTCTTGGCCAACGTTGCACCATTTAAGGAGTGAAAAAATGCGCAATTTACAGTTGTGCGATTGGCAAAATAGTAAAAAAAAAAAAAAGCAACAACAACAAGTAAAAATCGATGAGCACGTTAGCACAGCACAAGGATACGACGCGAGAGATTGCAACTGAAAAATATTGTTTAGCCAAATTTGGCATATGAACAAAGAAGAAGAAGCAGTAGCAGAGGTACATTACTTGCGCGATATTAGATTGTGACCCTCGGTGCACTAACGTAACGTAACATAACGTAACATGTAACTGTTCAATAGCTACAATAGCAAAAGCGTTAGATTCTTTTCACCGTTGAGCATAATGACTTCTGACATTTTCAGCTATCAGCAGCAACAGCCCACGCAATCACTTTGCCTGTCTGTCTGTCTGTCTGTCTGTCCGTCTGTCTGTCCGTACGTCCAACGGTTGTACACAAGACACAACACAATTTCATTCAAGTTGATAACAACAAAGTTAGACAGACTACAAAGTCAGTTGGACAGACAGTCGGACAGACATGAAGCGCACAATTGAAAAACGATTGGTGAGCGGCATTTTGTCAAGCGAGATTGTCATTCGATTATGTTAGATGATCGTGTAGCGCAAAGTTGCTGTTGTTGCTGCTGCTGCTTCATTAAGCGACAATAAACGTCGTACAATCATCAACATCAACATCATTATCAAACAACAATTACAACAACTTTGCCAATTTTCCGCAAATCAACAAGCGCACTCGTGTCATCATTATCATCATCGTCATCATCATCATCATCATGATCAGCGCTATCATACATCATGATGATCATCGTTGTGTTCGTCATTGCAGACAAAAAACAATTTTCGGCTGTAAAAGTAAAACAAACTTCAAGTTGCTGCGACTTGACGTGACTTGAGTTAAGTTCAATTTCAAACGTTTGAAGTTTAAATTGCATTGAGTGAGTCTGTCTCTCTCAGTCCGTCCGTCCGTCAGTCAGCCGACTAAAACTACAATTTGCGCGCTTGTCAAGTGTACGACAACATTACGCGCAATTGTTCAATGTCAACGCATTTGATGAGCATGAAATTCAGTTGGCAGCGCCGATTGCCTCACTTGCGCGCTCGCTCACACGCACATGTTTGTCCTCATTGTTTTGTGAAATGATCATCTCACGTTTAACGCACGGCTCGTGGACGCCAGCAACAGCTGTGTTGTGCGGGACGAAGAAACGAAGAAACGCGTGAGGCTCGCACTCGAAAACGAACGAACAGAAAAGAATGCCGCCGACGTCGGTGAAGCAAAATTGAAAAATAAGAAGAAGCACAACAAAAAAATTTCGCTGCAGCCTAGATTCAATAGCACAAAATGACGACGACTGAGTACGGAAAATTGACAAGCACGGCAACGACAACAAACACAGCAGTAGCAACAACAACAAGAAGTATTCCCATGTGTTGCCATGTTCTGTGATAACGAAGAAACGCAACGAAATTCGCACAATGCGCCATTGTCAGCACGATGACGATGACGACAACAACAGCAACAACAACAACAAAAACGAACTTAACTATTGAGACAACAATACAACAGCAAAAGCAGTAATGCAACCGCAATGCAACAATAACAACAACAGCAACATCCGAAATGGCGTCGCCAGTGACATCAACGACTAAATGGATTCAATGCCTGAACTCAATTAAAGCCAAATTCAAGTGTACGCGTTTGTTGTTGTTCTTATTGTTGTTGTTGTTGGCATTGCCGTTGCCGTTGCCGTCGTCTTGTTGATATTGACAACACGCTCGAAATGATAGAACCGAAATAAGGTTACGATTCGTGGGAGTTGTTCAAGAGTTTATCTTTTTTTTTTTGGTTCGGCTTTTATTGAAAAGCATTGCAGGTGCTGAGTGAGCGCATTGTGAAAAGTTGAAATTGTTTTTTGGTTAAATTGAAAGCTTTTACGTGAAATTAAAACTTTTCTGTTTCTGTTTTTGGTTTTAATTTATTTTTGTTTATTTTTGTTTTTTATTTCGAGTGTTTTGTTTTGTGCAATCGACATGAAAAACCACATTGATTTTTTAGACTCCTTTGTAACGAAATTAATTCACACAGCACACAAAATAGCTGAACCAAAAGTTAGTGCAATGAAGAAGATTTTAAGCATTATCATTGAGAACGATATTTGCCAAATGATAATAAATTTACACATCACTTCATTGAATACTTCATTATCATTGATAGTAAAGCAAATATTCTTTATAACAAACTCCAATAACACAAAGCCTATTTACAAATTTTTATGATATAATATCATATAATAATAATAAAGAACTATATGAGTATATATCAACTAATATAATATAATATATGCATATCTCTACACAGTTCTTCTATTAATCTATTTGAAGGCCCTTAGAGCTCTGTTAACAAAAAACCACTGTAAAGAATTATAACGAATTCTGTGTTGTGAAATGAAAGAAAAGAAACATTAATTTTTTCTTTTTTTGCAAGATAAAGATATGTTACACAAGTTCGCAAAGCACATACGACAGTCTAACTTATAACAGACTTCTTTACGATGCTGCATGGAAAAATGTAACAAAGCATTTTATACTATGTTGCTTTATGTTTATTACAATTTAACAGAAAAAACTTTAAGCTTTCAAATCTTCTATGACTGTTGGAACTCGCTTAATAACGATACTTGTGAAGTACCAAGAAGTATTACTTTAACTACACTATTCATAAATAAAAGACTCTTAAATAAATCTGTTTTTGATATATTGCGAAATTCAACAGAAGTCTGTGTGTACATGAACAGAAGACAATTAACATACAATGTTGGTTGCTCCTTTGTTGGCAATCGCATGGAGTCTGGCTAAAAAACGTTGCCATTACCAATCAAAAGCGTAGAAAAAGGATGCTCCAAGCAAAGCATAAAATCCAGGAATACCAATTTACAAAAGATCATAAAAAACGATTAAAAGATAACAAAACAATGTGCAGAAATAAAGTGCAGCAGTGCAACCAACATACATACATACATGCATCTAACTTGAACATGCCATAAACCTAACACAAACAGAATATCAAATTAAATAGAGCAAACCCAACTGGCGAGGCGAACAAAGCCAAACAAAAGTATATTTTGAGTGGTTGAGAAACTGAATATTTTATATATGAAGCGCGGCCAGCAGGCAAGCGAAGCTGAAGGCAGAGTGAGGCAAAGTGCTTATTTCGAGTGATTTTTCGGTCAATGAATGCACACACATTCATATAATAATAATAAAGTTAGAACTGAAATACATTTTTATGTTGCATAATTAATCACAATTATATATATATATGAATGTGTTGCCATCTCACTTGCACTGCCTAGCTTAGTGCAATTGTGCACACGCCACCCCACAGTGATGGACAATAGCGCGAACAAGTGAATTGCAGAGCGTTAAGCGCCACGGGGGGCAACAGTGTTGGACAGCGCACCGAATCCAAGCCCAAACAAGCCACAAATGTAAGTATAATTCTTCTTGCTATGTAAGCTATGTAAGAGCGTGGGGTAATGCGCAATGGGTAATGGGCACGGTGCGCTGGGTTGGGTTGGGCAGAAGCGCACTAAAAGTTTATAACTCTATTATGAAAGGCGCACATTTTCTGCTGCTCTATTGTTCTAGCAAATGTGTAATTTCTTGTTTTTTTGAACATGTTTTGTTTTTGTTTTTTTGTTTTTCGCTTTATGTGCTTAACAAAAAGACGCGTATGTGTGTGTGTGTGTGTGTGTACGTGTAGCAAGATGTTGGCAATGAGATTGTAGACAATTCAAGCAGATACTCGCATTCGGCTACAAAAGCTTAGCTCGGTTCATGACTTGTAATTTATAACTGCAGTAAAGTGGCAAACTCGAAAAAAAAACAACAACAACAACAACAACACAAAAAACAAGCTCAATGTAAGCGCCCAAAATCAACGCTTGTAAAGCTCAACACATGCGCCACAATACACCTCACCGCTCGCCACCCCTCATCGTACAGCATCCTGCACATTCTTAGCTGTATTAATCACAGACTTTGCCGCCGTCGCGTTTATGAATAATTCTTCACTTGAGGCCACAATGCCATGGCATAGCATGGCTTGCGTATCCCCCACACATGTGCCCACACCCCGCGCGATTTTCTACATACTTACAGTGTTGCAGAAACGCGATCGATCGATTGATAATAAACTATCTTAGCTAAGGGCATTAAAAGAGGAAAAAAACATAGACCAAAATAGAAAAAAAAGGAGTTGCTCATGCGCTTGCACATGATGCATGTGAGTCGAAGTTAGACAATTAATATTTATGGCCTTGCAACGCTGAAATATCTTCGAGATTTCTGCATAAATAGCAGCTATTTATCAACGGCAAGCAATTGCCTGACTAGCCTTAGCCTAAGCCTGAGCATGAGCATGAGCTAAGCGCAGCTTTGCCGAAGGATAATCGCGGCGCAATCTTCTATTCGGCAACATTCAGCATTCAACATACTTATGTATATGCAACATGCTTCACTGCATTACAAAATTATGACTTCACTTTATGCGCCTAAACAATTTTCATGCATGTAAATTGGGAAAACGACAACAACAGCAACAACAAGAACCGTAAATGGAAAAACGAAATAATTATATAAAAAAAAAATGTGAAAAATTCCATGAAAATTTCCATAAAATTTTCTATGTGCGTTTCATAATGAATTCACTAATTAGCTGCCAAAAAAAAAAAAAAACCCCAATGAAGAATGAAATGTTACGCCACAACAACGCAACCTGCCACACACACACACAGGCACACTTATACTGACACAGCCTCTGAGCCAAGTCAAGTCACATTGCGTCGAGGTTGAGTTGCTGCGAGTCGACTCGAGTCGAGTCAAGCCAACAACTTGACTCACATTGGGACCACACTCATATGGCATTTTGTACGCAAGGTTAATTAAGTCAACTCCCGCTGCTGTTGCCATCGCATTCGCCACTCTTCGTCTGCCTGCCTGCCTATCGTGCCCAGCCTGCCTGCCTGTCTGCCTGCCTTGGCGTTACAAACAACTCACAGCACAGCCCACGACGTTCGTTCGTTCGCTCATTCGTTGGCATACACAAAAGAATGCCAAGAAAATTCTTTCGTTTGCTGCAAAAATATTTTTCCAAACATGAAAATATGCATAATTAAAGTGCGTGTGCCCGTGTGTGTGTTTGTGTGTGTGTGTGCGTGTGTGTGTGTATTTCTGTAATGGCATAATTAATTTATTAATTAGTTTTTACCCACAAGTTTCACTTGGGCTTCCACGTGTTGTGCTGCCCTGCTACCCCGCCGGAATGCCAGCAGCTTCTGTCCGCGCTCAGCGAGGCGTGAAAGGGTTGGCGGTGCGTAGATTTTTTTTCCACTCGCACTGCTGTTTTTTTGCGGCAACGCGCTTCTTGTCTAAGTGCATGCACTTAATTATTCCGCCCTTGTTGTTGTTGTTGCTGTTGTTACTATTTTCATACAATTATGTTGTACAAGCGTATGTCTTTGTTGTTATTGTTTCATTGTTGTATTATTGTTGTGCAACAGGCTACAACAGCAACAACAACAACAATTTAGTCGGTAGCTTAAACGCATTGTCCAACATAAACGACAACGGCAGCGCGCATAAACAGTTGTAAATTATTACTTCATGTAACCATCACTGATAAGCGTTACTTTGGAATTACATAATTTGTTATGAGCCGTAAATCTTGAAAAATTACTCAACGTAACTGATCTTATTCGTTGGGGTTGCACTTCATGTAATTACCATGAGACAAATGCGAAAATATTTAAGCGATTTCATTATGATAAATTAATGTTTTTGATATGCAGAATTTTTTATTTTTTTTTCCAACACTAGAAAGACTCAAGGCACATGCGGCAGTCTTACATTGGCACGTTTTCTGCGGCGTTAAGGTTAGACTATTGTATGTTATGCATGTCATAGTGTTACATGGGAGCAAATTAATTTTCAGCATTCACGTTTCGTTTCTTGTTTGTTGACAGATCTTTTGATATGCAGAATTATTTTTTTTTAACATTCTTTGACATTGCCATTTTGTGTGCGGCGTTAAGGTTACAGTGTTGTATGTTATGCATATCATGGTGTTACATAGGAGTATATGCATTTTCGGTGCTCAAGCTTTGTTTGTGATTTATTGAAAGATCTTACTTGAGACAACTTTATTCACAATGTATGATAAAAGTAATCTTTGTTAAAGATGCTTTCTATCAGTATCAGCTCTGTCAACTAATGACAAAAAAAATCGTACCCCATTGACCAATTAAAATTGAAGCGCCGATTTTGGCAAGTCTCAAGTTGCCTTAGCACGATCCCACACTAAAACTACAAGTCAATTAGCCAATTCCTTTCCATTACAATTAAATTACGTACTTAATTGCATCGATTACAAGCACAACACAGCAACAAAAAAGTTAATTGTATTTACGCAAAAATGTCTTCAAGTATATGAAACTCATTTGCGAAGAAGCAACAACAACAACAAGTAATACATGGCCAAGAGTTCGGTTCGACCTACCGCATGATGAGTTGGGCGCGCCAAAAAACCAAAAAGTTCATGCAACAAGAAGCGGCAAATGCCGACTATGAGAACAGACGGACCGACATCCGAGCGGACAGACGAAATGAAAGGACGAGCACAAGTGGCGTTTTGTCAAATAACTGCAAAAGTGAAGAACAAAACGTGAAGTAAGCACTGTAAAGGGGTAAGCGGTGTGTTGGAGCGGTGAAAAAAAAGGCGCTGACAGTCACTTTGAGCGTTTGACTTCACGACTTTTTTATTTAATGAAAAATTGCAAGATTGTGCCGTCCTGCCGTACGTTCAACATGTCTTTGGCTCACTGAATCACTGAAGTTGGAAGTTGGAAGTCATCGAAGACAGTTGTTTTGGCAAGCAACTCACGCATGCGCCGCGCGTTTTGCATGCTTTTGTGAATGTCGGCAGCGGCGCTGTTGATACTCAACTTGGCATTGCTCAGGCTCAGTTCAGTTGAGCTCAGCTCTTGGCAGTTTGGACTTGTACACGTCCTACACGATGCACAAATAATTGTCTCAATTCCTTACATAACTGATGAACGAAGCTTTTGGCTACGCTCGCTCAAATTAACCAAATTGAAACGAAACCGAACCGAAGCAAACCAAAAGGCAATGCAACAAACAAACAAGACTGATTTAAGCCAAGGCAACGACACAGCAAAGCACCTGTAAAGCATGCAACAATAAGTGGCAAGCAGCAGCGGGGGGGTTTGTGTCGTCTAAAGCAACACAATAAAAACATACCCAATGCGGCGTGAAGGGTTTGAGTTGAAACTTCTCTAATCTGTTTGCGAAACAAAGAAATTGTTGTTTTCATTTTCCGTTTGCCAAAGACAAGAAAATTTTGAAGAATGAAACGCCAAACAGTACAAACAGACAATTGGACGGACAGTCGGACAGTCGGTGAGACACATGAACAACGCATTGAAGACAATGCGAATTGGTCTTGGCCAAGTTGTTGCCGGCGAGCTCGGCAAGTTGGGCTGGCAGGCAATGAAACTTGAAACGCTTCAAGTCAAGTTGAAGTTCAGGTTCAGGTTCAGCTTGGGCTGAGCATCAGCATCAGCGGTGGCAATGTCGGCGACAATAACAACAACAACAACAACAGCAGCAACAACAACAAAGCGACAGAGACACGAAATGAAACAATCGTCAATTGAGAATTCAGCAAAGCGATTTCGAGTATGCGCGGCCGGTATGCTCTGCCGCCCCTCATTGTCCTTGCCCCTGCCATTGTCACAGACACAGCAACCAATACATTGCCCCTCACCCCATGCCCTATCAACGCCACTTTGCTTTAGCTTTGTCCTCTCTTGGTGATTGTTTCGGTTGTCTTCTTTTGCTGCTTTTGTAATCGTAGACATATACAAATATATACCAACGATAATAAGCAAGGGTGAGGTGCGGTGGTGGGCAAAGGCAGCAACCTAAACTTGGCGACAATTTCTGCAATTGTTTGAAAGCGCAATGGGCTTGGACGGACAGCAAAGATTGGAGAGACAAAGTTAGCGTTGCTCGAATGAATGGCTGGAAAGCAAAGCGCTTCTGTCGCCAACGTCGACGACGACCGCCACCATCGTTTTAATTTGCTGCTGCAACAGTTGCTGCCACTGCCAGTGCTGCTGCCACTGCTGCTGCTGCTGCCGTTCATTGCAAATCGTCTGTTTCAATGATTGCCCTCGCATCGTTGAAATTATTGTTGGCAACTTGTAAGCTTCGCTTGCTATGCGCGTCTGTCTGTCTGTCTGTCTGCGTGTCTGTCTGCCCGCCGGCTGGACTGTTTGCTTGCCGCCCTGACTGCTGCTGCTATTATTGTTGTTGTTGCTGCTGTTGTTGTTGTGTGTTGTTCATTTGCAACAATCGAGCAAAGCAGCGACGCGCAAAAGCCGACAATGAAAACGTTGCCGGCACATTGTTGCAGTTGCATGCATGTTGCATACATAAATCTGTTGCCGCTTTGCCGAACACACACACACACATACACACCAAAGCACACACAATGCAACAAGCTTGTTCGACTTCGACTTCAACTTCAGCTTCGGCCAAACAAGCCAAGCAGCAAAGAAGCAAGTTTGTTCAACGCTCATTTTGGCAATGTACAATTTCCTGCTTCAACTGTTGTTGTTGTTGTTGTTGTTTTAATGCAGCAAGTACGCAACATTGTGTTGACAACAACGGCTGAGGGGTGCGGTGCGCCAAGTTGAAGTCTATAAATTTTATTTTCGGTTCATTTTAATTATCGCCAAAGAAAACAGTAGTTTTTCGTCATTATATGAAGGAGAAGGCATGCCGCGACAATAATTGGCTGAAGGGCGTGGGCGAGGGCGACTTTAGAGTGTAGAGGAGCGAGCTTCACTTTTAATAAGCGTGTGAAAACTCAATTAGTCAATGAACTTTGAAATTTCATAAAACATTAAACAAACTTTACATAAAATTCATAAATATTTCGAAATGAGAAAAAAAAAAAATAACAATATTTTTGCAAAAGAAAAAATACATAAAAATGTTTATGCAAATTGCAAAATTGCCAATAACAATTTTGTTAAATTATAAAAAACTTAAAATAATGCAAAGCGTTGTAAGCTAGCGAGAAGCGTTGAGTTGATGGTACACAAAAAGCAAAACACTCAAGAGCTGCTTATATAAACGACCGTCTGTCTGTTTGTCTGTCCGTCCGTCCGTCTTCGTGCATGAGTCAAGCGTTAAATAATGCGCAACGAAAATTAGTTGCCTTCAAGTAAGTAACTTCATGCAACATTTCATTCATGCTTCAACTCATTTTGGCATAAAAACGTATTAAAATAAAAAATATTTTAAAAAAATAATAAAAAATAAATAACAAAAGAGAAGGCAAAAAAAAATACTGTTTTAGTATTAAAATTTAAATTAATAAAAAACAAATTAAAAATTAAAAAAAAACCAAAACAAATGAAACATGTTTAAAGTGTGCTTTTTCTAACAGCGGCAAAGATGCCACGCCACGCCTTTTTCATGTTAATAGCTTCTAATTGAATTTTATTTTCAACATTTGTGTTGTCTAAGCAACAACAACACCAACAACAACTCAAAACGCACCTTTCACCCATTTTGTGGAACCAGTTGCAACAACAGAGGCAGCCAGCCAACACAGCCGGCAGTTGATGATACCGCACAAGCACAACAGTCGAAGCAGCGCCCCCCCTAGCCCTCCCCCGGAGAAAAATAATACGTAACGCTTTGTGTCTAATTTGTTGTCTAACTTTTTGGGTTCTCAGCGCGTCGCATGAAATCATCTTCGGTTTCAATGTGCGATGTATCTGTCGCTCTATGTATCTGTATCTGTGCGCTGTGTGCTGTGCTTCTTCGTAACTAGTTCGGCTACGCATTTTAACGCAAAAAAATTAGCAGTTTTGCTTCAGGTGTTAGACACGTACCATGTTTATGCAAATCACAGCGGCAGCAGCAGCAGCATGTGCCAGACAGTAGAACGAACTGCCTGCAAGCAACGACCATCATGATGATGAGGAGTACGAGCGAATGACTTTGTGCGAATAAACGCTTTGAAAGCAACACCAAAACAATTAGTAGATTTCATAGCCGAGGGACCATAGGTGCACAAACACCTATTAAAAAGGCAGACGAATCGATTTTGATGTATGCAAAAACAATAACACAAAAACAGGCAGAAGAAGCAGCAGTGGCAAAGGCAATGGCAATGGCAAAAGGTGCTTTAACAGCTGCAATACAAAAACTAATTTCGGTAAACGTCAAAGTTTACTTTTTCAAACTTTGAAATTTGCAACAAAAATTTCAATCGATTGTCAACTGCAGCAAACAGTAGGCAATGCAGGCGCATGGGGTGTGGAAGCAGTAGCAGTAGCGGTAGAGGCATGTTGCGGTTGTGGCAAACGAAGAGCAGCAGCGCTATGACGTTAACAACGACCCCGACTCAACTCAACTCGACTCGACTCTGGTGTCGAGCCATCGTCATTGGCCCTGTTTACATCCGATCAGAAAATATAAAATTACAAATGGCAAACCATACAAATACAACAGCAACAACAACAATAGCAACAACAACAACTCAACTCTCTTATAGTCACATATTTTTTGCTCTTGCTGTCCTTTGGTTTGCTTCGAATTCATTGTCGTTGTCGCAGTTGTCGCTTGCAGTTGCCAGCAGCAAGTATGTCTGAACCCACCCCCCTCACCCTCCTCTGCACTGTTGTTGAGCCTTGTGCGTTGCAAGTTATATGCATGAATATATATATAATTTTTTTTTTTTTTGCTGTCCCAGGTCGGCTTTACTGTCATGCGTTTCCATTGCCTCAGCCACTGCCTCTGTTGTTGTTGTTATTGTTGTTGTTGTGTGTGTCCGGTCTGCTTGCAACGTTTGTCATGTTTATTTGCTTTGCGCGCGTTGCATGCGTTTCCTGACCACCTTTTCTCCACCAGCACAGCACCTCGCATATTCCCATAGTTTATAAATACACACGCGTCTCTCTGTGTATGTGTGTTTGTGTGTGTGTGCCTGCTCATCGGTCCTGCCATTTTTGCAAAATGTATGCACATGTTTTCCATTTCTTTTTATTTGTTGTACCTCATTTTCATTTGATGCGTAATATTTTCAAAAGGTACGTTGCTCGTACAGCAAAAACTAACTATGCCACAGTTACACAAGTAGCATGCAACAACAAAATGTACGTTCGAAATTCGAAATTCGAAATATGCAATATTTTGAAATTTGCTTGCCATAGTTATAGATACAAGATACATACATATATACATTTATACATGCATCGGCATTCATTGTTGAGTGTTGTGCAATGCTCGTAGATAATTTGCGAGAAAACCGATTTTGCAAGCAAACTTTTTCGCCAACCCATGTGTGAAGTGGCGATTCAAAGAGGAAATATTAAGTGGCGGCATGTTGTGGAGGTGTGAAGTGGCGGTGTGTGGTGTAAGGTGTCGTATCCATAAAGGAGCCAAGCAAGCGGCTTACAAGTGATTTTTGCCAATTAAAATAATAAACCAGTAAGGGCGCAATTCTCGGCTTTGTCGAAACTATTATACTCTTACAAGTATTTTGCCAATTATTTTTAATGGGAAATCCGTCTTGTAGTTTCTCAAATAAGAAACACACAAAGATGTAAAAATAAAGGGTTAAGCCACGCCCATTTTTAAAATTGTCTTAAAAAAAGCCATGTAGTCATACTTCCCTACATTTTGGATCTTCTATCACATTTATTAAGAGCGAAATATTATTTTTAAGTTTTTCTCTACATGGGTGGTGCCACGCCTCTATGACCGGTTCTTATGAAACTTTGAAATATACTCAAGCATTGATAAAAATTATGTAATTGTAAATTTTCATATATTTATACTCAAGAATAAAAAAATGTTTCCAACGAAAATCTTACTTTTGACAGATCTATAGCCATGGGCAAGAGCATAGTCAGCTTATCCTAAAAAGAGGTCCAATGCGCCTTTTTGCATAAATATAACCACTTTTTCACAAATCAGGTCTGATCTCAAGTAATGGTAGTACCAAAATGGTGTTATAGAGGGCGCCACAAACTGAAGCTGCCCTCCCTTGGCTATGGCTTCTTATTAGCTATAACCGCGCTATCTTTAACAATATCGCACACTATCTACATTTACTTGCTAGTAAATTTTGTGTTGGTAACTCCAAAAAATATAGTTTTTTTTCTTCTTCTTGCAAAGTTCATGACAAATTGAATAGACTCTTTTCGCAAAAGTGTAAAAATAACGAAACTAAACTAACAAAAGTTCAACACAAATAACAAATTCGTTTTCTCTCCTTTTTTTATGAACTAAAACTGAAATTCAAATTCAAATTTGTCATGTTTTATTGAAATTCCAATACGAAAATCGTTTATTCAAATGTTAGCCAATCGTCGTTCGTAACTCCGTGTTTACTAATTAATTTTAGATGCCATTCGGTTTGTTAACTAATTTCAAATTTTTAAACAATTTTTCTTCATAAAACCGTCGCTGCCGCCGTCGCCTTAACGAACCACGAACCACGACCACAACACAAATCTCAGTTATGAGTTTTGTTGTCTCGAATGCGGGCGCCCCCTTTAACAAAGCGTTGGGTAAAAATTGACTGCACAGAAAATGAGAGATTTATTGCCATTCTTCGACATTAAATGCAATCATTTCATTTGTTTCGCTGATTTTATTCGACTTTAAACGCAGTTTGATAGACAACAACAACAACAACAACCTGTGTGAGTTTGTTAAATGCCACAAAAATTCTTAAGTCAAAACAAAAGACAACTCATGTTATAAAAATCATCATGTGCGCGCGCACAGACAAAAGTCACAAAAATCAATCAATAAATTTATTGCATAATTAAAAGTGAAATAAAAATGAGAACAAAAAAAAAAAAAAAAAAAATTGAGAAAAATATTTAAACGTTCAAGAACAAAACAAATTTATAGGCGACAAGTTCCATTTTACGCTTCATAGTTCAAAATTCAATAAATCAGAAATTGTTATTTGACGCACCTCAGCCATGACTTCGTCGGCCGCCTTGGGGCGCTTCGGCAAAGGTCATAAAAATGCAACTCAAGTGCAACAGTAACAACAACAACAACAACCAAAGGGTTTCAAAGAGTTTCCCGTCGTTGTTGGCATTGATTTTGCTCTTCTTCTTCGCCTACTTATATGCCACATGTTTATTTATTTATTCTCTTGTAAATCAAAAAAAAAATTTCAAATCCAAAATAAGATTTTTTTATTACAACAACATTGACGTTTGTTAAGTCAAGAGCGACACAAACCGCTCAAACTCTCCACTCCCCTCTCCACACCTCTCCACACAACTGCTCTGCCAAGTTCAAGTGTTGTCGTTTGTGGCATGAAATTTTAATTAGAAAACATTAAATGTCTTCTTATTTTGAATATTTTTTTTTTGATTTTTTTTCCCGTTTTGCTTTTACTTACAAATGTCAGTGAATGGTTTTTTTACATGTTCAGCTTGTAAATCGATAAAATAATTGGACCGCACGCAGTGAACATGTCGTTGGGGCATGAAGGATGAAGTGCAGTAAGAAGCGTTGTGAAGTGAAATGGGTAATGAGCTAAGCCTATTAAATCGTGACACTTTGCGTGACACTATCGTAAATCATATCACACGAGTACACACACACACACGCACGCACACGCACACAAGGGTTCAATCGACCGTTTGATTATTCGTGCGATCGATCGATCGATACTCAACCGACTTGATCGATGGCCTGTCTCACTGCCTCTGTGTGTGTGTGTGCGTCTGAATGTGTTGACTGCAAGTGCTCAATTTTTAACGACTTGTAACGACGTGCATGGCATATGGAAAACCTTATTTGTTGCACAGATAATTATCCCAAAATGAATTGACAATTGTTTGAAACTCTTTTTCATTTCTACATTAAATTACACTAAGCAACATGTTTTTGGTGGTTTGCTTGAAAAATGTCACCAAAATTTAAAATTTGCTATTAGAAACACATGTCTTTTTTCAGATGTTAGTTACATAATACATGATCCTCAACTGAAAAGCAATAAAATCCAAAAACAATCAAATATATTACATTTTTCAAGGAAATTTGTACAAAATTATTATTATACTTCACGTTTTGTGCCAAAAAGCATACATAAAAGCATATTCTTCGATCAGTTCTTACTCTACTGTCGAATTTGTTAGTTGGATACTATTATAGTTTGCCAATAGAAATAGTCTTTATAATTTGGAACTTTCCGTCTTTGCAGAACAATTCCTAAGCTATCCCAAATGGGATAACTCACGCAAAAAGAACTGGGAGTATTTAATATTTAATGGTCTTGCAAAAAAAAAACGTAGTCTGCTTATAGGCTACGCTTTTGTTACAATTCCATGCACAAGAATTACAAAGAAGAGAAAAAAAAAAAAACAAAAACCCGCCACTAATTAATGATTTCTTGCATTTACAAAAGCATTAATTTTGTTGGACAGTGTCGTTAGCGCTGCCCACGCGTTCATATAAACTTGAAAATGTCATTTTTCAAGCACAATTTCAAATGTGACATGCCACAACCACCATTGCCACAACCACCACAAAAGGAAGATACACAAACAAACCAACAAACAAACAAACAAATGAAAAAAAAAACAAAAACGTAAGCAGAAAAAAAATTAATACCAAATCATGTCTGCTGATAGATTGAGACAAATGAAGGCATGCGGCAGCGCTTGTGCCGCAGAGTGAGTCTGAGTCTGAGTCTTAGACTGAGTCTTGAGTGGCTGCCCAATTTTCGATATCATTTCTTTGTAGCTGTTGTTGTTGTCTATTTTCCAACAACAACAACATGAAGAAAAACAAACGACGACAACGAGCACTGAACATGTTGCGCATTAAGATGCGATTACATGATAAGCGAGAAGCGCGCATTGAGCCCACATTGGAATGCGCAGCGGCAATGTGCATGACAGAAACAGCAGCAGCTGAGTCGGCAGCACTGACAGCAACAACAACAACAACAACTCAGAAAATGTCAAATGCGTTGATTGCCAAGCATTCTTCATTGATCAAAACATATATCGAACGATTCAAGATCAAAACGATTAACACCAAAGTGGCATGAAAGAAATTATTTATTAGTATGCATAAACACGCACGCTCACACACACACACACACACACAGATGTCAGTTCAAAAGGCCAGTAATAAAAAAAAAAGAAGCAAACATTTCGCGAACAATAAAATTCAACATGAAATATAAGAAAACATAAAATGTAAGTGCAAAACCGTTAAGAAAAACACTCATGGCGCATGGAAAATTGTCAGTAGAAAAAAAAAACAAACAAATCGAAGTCATGCCAAAAATAATATCACATGTGCAGTGAGTAAAAGCAAAGAAAGCGATTGAGATCAAACGCCCACTGACCGTAAGGAGAACACGCCAAGCCGAACGACAGAAATTTACATAAAAATGTAGAAAAAAAAATTAACACTGACAATGCACACAATTGACAACGGCATAGGCAAAGGCAAAGGAGAAGGCAAAAGCGAAGGCAGCATTGGCAACATTGGCAGCACAGCCAAGACGAAGTCGCTGCTGCCAATGCTGCCAATGCCATTGAAATAAGCAGACTGCGCATGCATAAAATCAGCGCAGGCACACACAGTGCGAGCGTAAGAGCGAAACAGAGAGAGAGACACAGAGAGGAAGCAGAAGAAATTGTCAATTGGGCAAGAACATGTTACTTGCTCTTTCGTACGTGGTCAAGTGCGCATTGGGCAAAGCCACAATGAACAGGTTGCCAAATGTGGCGGCCATGTTCCACAAGCTGTGCGGGCGGACAGGCGGGTGTGTGTGTGTGTCTATGGTGAAATGTGGTGATGAGGCACGCAAGCAAAGCCAAGTGAAGCAGAAAAAAAAAAAAACAAACCAAAGCCAATTGAATGTTGCTTAGTTTGCCACTGAGAGAGCAAAGCGCGCTTGTTAGATTTTCAGGCGTAGATTTGGCATGTTCAACGTTGAAATTTGTAGCAGCAATCACACAATGTCGCAACACTCACACAAACACACACACACACACATATATGATCAGTGCAAAGACTGGACTGCTTGTTGTTGTCTCAGCAGCCATGTATGAGTAGTGCAGGTAATTGTTGCAACACCAACAAGCAGAACAACGCCAACGTGCAACATGTTCTTTCTACTGACATTGCCACTGCGTCGTTCGTTGAGTGTTTTGTGCGCCTCAACTCAATTCCAGCAATTCAATTCTATTCTATTCCATTCAATGCAATGCAATGCAATGCACTGAAATGTTGTCGTGTTGCATGCTGCTTTGTTGGCTTGTTGCGATTGCGTTTGATAGGCAGAGACTGATGATGACCATCAAAATGATGCATTTGTACACCCATGAATTTTGACGTCAAATCTATGCCACACAAAATTGTTGTTGTTGTTGCGACTCTTGTTGCTTATTGAAAGCTCCGATTTTCAGTTTGCATAAATTTCATTTTGAGTCTCTTACAGTTTTATCTTTTGTCTTATTTTATTTTATTCTATTTTACTTGTTTTTCAATTCATGTTCCTTGTGGGAACTTGGCAAGTGTTGCAAGCTTAAATCTACAACATGTTGCGCGAAATTTATGCCATTCTGCTGCTTACTTATATATATGTGTGTTGTGCAATACAACTCGAGCAGCGCACTGCCGGAAGCTACAATCTTGTTAATTTGATATTGTATATTTACATTTTTGCGTATGCGCCTAGAAGCCGGCAATAATTCATGCTCAAGTCTGTATTCAAAGGTAGAAGTTTCTTTACTACTTCTTTATCCATCTTGTGGGTTATAACTCAAAACAGAAACGCAGTGTGAATTTTAATGTAACGGAAGTGGAAAAAGTGCTTAAAAACATAAAAACCAACAACAACCAACAACAACAACCACAAAGCGCGCCAAGTGCGTTGTCATGTAGTTATGCCATGAAAAAGATAGTAAGTGTGAGATATCTGACATGACATAAATGAATGTGACATCTTTCGCATAAAATTATGCCATTTTAGGCGTAAACAAATTTAAATTCAACTTAAGGATACAAGATAGTTTTACACAAGCAGCTAAGCACAAGAAAAATTAACCCTTTGTCCGTAAACTTGGCTAACCATTTCTTCTTCATGTTGTTAAGGTTCGTGGAATATACTCAAAAAGTGCAAACTTATGTTTGAGTCCTTCGACTTGAACAGTAAAATAGTCACAAGATTGTTAAAATTTTTGTGTTTAATAAATTAATTAAAATAAAAGAAAAATAGTCACTTACGTTGAAAGTCTTCTTTAGCTGAAAAAAAAAATAATTGAAATTAGTTAAGATGTATTTTTCAATTTTTTTTTTTCATTACAAAGAAACATCAACGCATCAAGTCTATTAACTTTAAAATATAAAAAGTTCGAATTAGCTGAGCTTGTCTCATACCAGTCACAATAAATATCCATGTATGTGAGACTTAGTGATTCTAAGACTGTCGCACTCTTAACCGTGAGTTTTAACATTGAAAAAAGACAATTTAAGTTAACAGTCTATTAATTTTTTTATTTTCCGAAGCAGTTCAACACTTTGATGGACCAACAGTGACGAGTTGTTAGTGATGAGAATCGTTAAAAGTAACAACGGGTCACAAAATTGTTCATAATGTTTTGATCATATAGGTATATGATTTTTTATCTAATATTTATTTTATTTTCCAATTATAATTATAATTAGTTAAAGTTTCTAATTAAAATTCATTGTTATTAAATCAAAATAAAGTGTAGACTGAGAAAATGACACTTGTGACTCACTGTGATTTTAATTTGTGACTTACTGAGACTTAGCAGTATAATAAAATAGGTTTGCATAACCTGTTCAAAAAAAAATTGCTGCAGATTAGAAGAATGCAACATGTTTAATAAGTTAATAGAAAAGTATTTATGCACTTTATTAATAAAAAAAATTGATTTTTAATAAAACATTGAATTTGTTTGTAAATTTTCAAACTTAGAGGTTTTTTACAGTAAATTCTGACACTGTTTGGGCTCGTGCGCATTATAACCATCCTTGAGCTACAAAGGGTTAATAAAAGTTTCTACATTCTTAATGGCTTTGTGTACGACATGTACTTCAACTTGATTCACTGTCCATCAGGGACACCTTTCGTTGCTGACAAGCATTTCTTTAATGTCATTTTGTAGTTGTATTTTCGAAAATGTTGAAACAATCTTCAATGTGTGTTGCAAAAATGTATGTTGCCGCTTGTAAATCAAGTTGAAGGCATTTCTAGGCAAAAGCACTAAAATTGCTTTACAGTTAAAAGAACTAGAACTATGCAGCAAAGCACACTGAGCCCAAGGCGTTGCCAATGCAAGCGAACAAAACCTGTCAATTTGAAAAGGTGAAAAGAACGCAGGAAAAATACAAACACAAAACAGAGACTTGTAACGCCATCAAATTAAGCCTGACTGCAAGTTTGCCTAAATGTAATCGCATGACAAATCTGATTTACACACACAGATACACAAACACACCAACACACACACACGGCTTAGTCTAACAACTACTAACGAACGAAATGAACACGTTAACTCCTCTTTTGGCCAACACCTGTGCAAAAGCAAAATAGACTGACGTAGCAAAGTTTTGCTAAAAACAGCCTAGAAAATAGTTCTCATCGCATGCCAAGCACGCCCACTCAATCAAGCGAACGGGCAAACAGACAGACGGATAGACGGACGGACAGAGGCAACACAGCCTGCCGCCTACTGTCCTAGATACCTAAAAGCACTGAAAACAACATTGAAAGAAGCACAAAAACAAAACAAAGCAACAACAACAACAATCACAACGAAAACAAGCAGCAAATGAACAGTTAGAGTTACACACATGCAACCTGCCTGCCTGCCTGCAACAGAGTGTCTAATACACGCCCACATGTCGTCATGGCTATGTCGACTATAGCAATTAACACTCAACCAACAACAAATCAATTTTCAATGCACTCACTGCAATTGTTGCACGCTTTGTTGCACGCTTGATTTCCGCAACTTGATGTTGCAGCCAGTTGCGAAATGAAACGAAACGAAACAACGAAAATGCTTGCAATAAAACGTTGTCGAATTGAAGATCGCACATATTCAAATCAAAGCAAGTGGCATGCAACAGCAACAACAACAACAACAACGGATGTGCAACGATCGAACGTACGATCGCTTGAATGCCAAAGCGCTGTCAATAATTGATCCAGTTTGCAGTGCGCATGTCCAATTCAGGCGGCCCACCAACTAACGTCATAAGCATCCAACAACAACAACAACAATAGCAACAACAACAGCAGTAGCAACAACAATAGCAACAACAACAGCAACAAATTGCCAACGTTTGTTCTTTTGCTGCTCGCAACGTTGGCCAGGCAGCGAGTTTGCCAAAGCGTAGACTCGCTAGCAGCTAGCAGCTAGAGAAAAAAAAAACCACAAGAATGCACACAGTTTGTGGCAAGTTTAAAGCGTCTGACAACAAAACACTTTTCGCATACGAAATGAGCTTTTCCAATGCCTTGACTTTTATTTATTTTTCATTTTATTTCTCATTTTATTTTATTCTATTCTTACATTGTTTGCTGATTTGTTTTTATGTGCACATGTGTTGTTGTTGTTGTTGTTGTTGGCTGTTGGCTGTTTCCTCTGGCAGCAGCATCACCTACGTTGCTATTGCCATGTATTATTATTATTGTTTTTGTTGCCCAACCCAAGTTGCACAAAATAAGCGCTCAACGAGCTACAAAACAATTGTGATTATCGTATTGCCACTTTTTCTCGTCAACCGTTCTTTTTTGCTGCAACACAGACAATCTTCAAGACTTCTTCTGCTTGTACTTCCACTACTTGCTCATTGTATCTTTTGCGCTGTTTGTTATAAATTGCAGTTTTTCTAACGCAATTTTCAGAGTCACTTTTAGGCCTTTCTCATATCAAACTTGCTGCGCATTGTTCGTTCAATGGTGGCAAGTGGCAGCGGCAGCGGCAGCAGAAACGTTTGGTTTGCAAATTTTTTTTTTTGTGCCGCTGCCATTTCTGCTCAATTGAATTTCAACATTTCTTTTTGCGGCAATTTCAATAATTTTTAGTTATGATAATTTTTACTTGCCACAATTGCTACAATCAACAACTGAAACGCTGAACGTTCAAGCTGTTTTTGTTGTTGTTGCTAGTGTTGTTGTTGTTGTTGTTTGGGAAATTCGTTATCGTTTGTAATAATCTAACCCAATTGTTGTTCTTGTTCTTGTCTGTAATATTTATCGTTATGGCATCGCTTCATAATTTAAATGAATCAGTGAAGTAACAAAAAAAAAAAAAAACAGTTGAAGAAGTGATGTAAGAAGGTGTGTCGAAGGAGTGAAGAAAGCCGGCATAATGACAACACTTGAACACATTTAATCAAGCGCATCTAAGCGCATTAAGTAAAGTTCTTGGCATTAGAATTGGCGTAGATTCAAATCTGTTAAGCTTAAAATTTAATTTTTCAAAATATATGTCAAAGTTTTATAGACTTTACAACAGACCTTCACTTTAAGTAGTGACAGGATACTTCAGTCTCCTCATACTGTGTCAAATATTCAACGACAGAAAAAGGTGAGAGAGAGAGGACTCCACATATATCATAAAATTTTACGACTCCGCAAAACTAGTAACTTATACCATATATCAAAGCTGATATTATAATCACAGTAATATAAATTTATAAGCAAGTAAGGATGGTATAGTCATGTATGCTCGGTAATATAATATCCTTATCACATGATGAAGATTGCCAAGTTCTAAATCTAAATAAATATTACTCTGATTTGCGCATTTAAATATCGTTTAGGAACACCAGAAATTCGGTCAATAATATGGTATTCCAGATTGTTGGTATTTGAGGAGTATTAATGTGGAGAGTTGGGAGCATCGACGTGAACAAATTGAAAGGTATGCTAAAATTGAGCCGATAAATCCAATGATTTTTGATCTGCTGCCAGACCTAGGGACTTCTAGCTGCCGAATTAGAAGTCTCTAGCGCTTTAGTTATCAGGAACCATTGGTGTGATTGGACGGACAAGACTAATTCGATTGCTTTTGTCAACCTGAGCACTCGAAAATGTGGTTTATAGGATTCTACAACCCACCTTCCTTCGATTTGGTAGGAAAATTTGATTCGAGATTACTTATAATTATAATTGAAGGAATTGTTATATTTCCATAAATCAGACAGTTACATTTTTGAAAAATAAAGAAAAATAAAATAAAAATTTACTAAAACTAATCAAAATCAAAATTTTCTAGGCGACAATCAAATTTGCAAATCAACACAATAAAATCTACACAACAAATTGTTTAATGTTTTCTCTAAACTCTTTACAACACCAAAGACACTTTAAGTCAATTAGAAAAACCAAACTTGGGAAATGAAATTTAATTCCATTATTTTAAATCTTTGCTCAACTGACATTTTCAATGCGAGAAAGAGACAGAGAGAGAGTGAGCGTGAGAGAGATGTAGCGAAAATTGTTTGGTAAACAAAACAAACCTGCCTTGCGTAATCGCATTACAACAATTACAAAATCAAAGTGAAGCTTAAAATATAATTAATGAGCTCAAAAGTTCTCAGCAAAATTTGAACAAAAACGCGTTCGCTTGCGGATTAAACAACAAGATATTTATATTTTTGTTAAGTTCGTTCGGTTTTACCTTGAGCGGCAGCAACAAGAAATAATTATTATGCCAGTCAGCAATAGCAACTTTGAGGCAATTATTTGCCTCAGCAATTATTAATGAGTTTAGTAAGGATTGCAAATAACATCAATGACAAAGGGGGAGGGGGCGGGGATGATGAAGAATGCACAAATGCGCTGCGTTGCCTGGGAACGAAAGGTTGTCAAAAAGCGACGTTGGTATTTGATGTACCTGGACAAGCGCTACGTGACGCAACCCACGAGCGACTTCGACATTGAAGTCGACTTTGACGTTGATGGCTGCGTTGGCGTTGCCTTCAACGTTGTCTATGACAGCAGCAGCAGCAGCAAATAAACACCTGTTGCCACTAACGCTGCTGCTGCTGACCAAGCTGTTGTTGTTGTTGCTGTCGCTGTCGCAGGCATCATCATCATTGTTGTCGTCGATGTTGCTACCGATTGTTGCTAGCGGCAGCCAGGCAGGCAGGCAGGCATCCGTTAAATATTGTTGCTGGCGTTGCTAACGCTGCTGACAACGGGATTTAAACGTTCGTTCAAATTGTTGATAAAATAACAACACTAACAACAACAACAACAACGAGTGAAAAGACCAAAGCAAAAGCTAAAACAATATTTTTCTTTAATAAAATGACAGTTGCTGTCAGACGGCGTCAAATTTACCTTTTTGTTTTTGTTGCAACGCGCGGCCAAAGTCATTTCTTGGCAACGGAAAACAATTTACCCGCGGCAATCAAAGCTGTGGGCGAGAAAATGTTCAATGCATTGTTGTTGTTGCTGCTGATGTTGCCAGTGGCCTCAGCACACAAGCCAGCCAATGAATGAATGCGCGAATTATCATCATTATGTGCAACGCCATCATCATAATGATCATCATTGTTGTTGTTGCTGTTGTTGACTTCAACGTTACCCTCGTCACAATTACTGTTGGACACGTAGATACTTTTATATTGGTTTTCCAACTGCAATTCGCATTCGCATTCGCATTCGATTCGATTCGTTTGTGTGGCGTTGCGTTGCGTTGTGCATGGGAATTGTTCATTTAATTGCTGCAAGGTGTTGTTGCATTTGTCTCTTTATTTTCACACTCTTTATTGTTGTTGAAAACGTTTATTTACTTTTTGTTTTTGTTTTTGGTTTTTTTTGTTTTTGTTGTTGTTTCGATTATTCGATTAAGGAAATCTTTTGCAAAACATGACATAACATGAGTGTTGAACGTTGAGCGTTGAATGTTGAATGTTGATTGTTGCATGTTGAGTGGCTGTCTGCATGTTTTTGATTTAAGCGGCATTCTTCATGTAATTCAGTTGAAAATGTTATAAAAATAAGGAAATTTTCTTCATGCATGGCAGACATTTATGAAGCTGACTTATTGTTCCTGCGCATTAAACAAAATTTGTGGCGCCACAATGAAAATGAGCAAACAAATACGAAATGAATCAAAGCGTTTATGCTTCTTTTCAAATTTGTTTGCTGGACACGGAAATAAGTAAGTGAGTAAGCAAATGCAAAGTGTCGGAAATTTAACATGATTAAAAAAATAGCTATTAAAAAACTGTTTATTAATAGAGAAAAAAAAAGCTGAAGTTAAAATATTATTTACATGCCATTTAATAGAATATATACTCGTAATATATTTCTATTAATACGAGTAGTGTCTAATAGAGTTGCCAGAATCGGCGGGTAAGTCGAAAGAGGGTTTAAGAGAGACAAATTTGCTTTAATCTTTTGGTGGTGAGGATTAATAATGATTAATTGATAAACGTCAATCAATGTCCTCAACGAGGAACTTATGTACGTCCCCAGATGCCAATTCAAAGCTATCTTTGTTTGAATATTACTTCCTCTTTGGTTAGAAGCCGAGGTCTATCTTAAACCCTTGCCGATCTCTGGATCACGGCACTTGATTATAATGGACAACATCACCGCAAGCTCGAAGCTTCACTCCCATTTGGTTGATGAACCACAGCCAGCATGTTTCGCCTACAGAACAAGTAATTACAGTAAAAGTTTAAGACATGAACAACTTCCACTGGCGAAAAACCTTTAAGGCCGAACGAATTTTATCATATGACTCAAATGACTCATCACGAGATCTCCGAAACACTTAGATTGAGTTCAATGAAATTTGCAAAGTGACAAGTTTCCTGATGTAAAAACGTTCACTAAGAAAGGAGCTTCTATAAGTTTCCTACGTTTGCCAAGCGTAGCTGATGGGTATCTAGACTAGTGCTCACTTTCTTCAATCTATTCCGCATACAAACGCCTTCTGTAGAAGTACAAAAGCACTCGAGGGGGAGCACATGCGGTAGGTTCACTTTACACTCATTAGCGTTGGAAAAGTTGACCAAATTTTCTGTCAAATAATATTCCATCAATTGTGGGTTTTTCAGTCACGCCAGGCAAAGCCATCAATAATAATTATGCGCTCATTTTCATAATCCAAAAATAGCATGCCACGTCTGACCATCAGTTGTCAATTAAAATCAAACCCGGACCAGCACAGCAACAACAATAACAACAACAACAGCAGACAACAAAAGCACCGCTAAAGAGGGAATATCAAAAGCACTTGCATACAATCAAATTCAAAAGACACAAATAGTCGCATAATTCATAGCCTAACAAAAGGCGCACATGCATGGCAAGGTCAGAGGTGGCACTGTGTGCTTGTCTGTGTGTGTGTGTGTGTGTTTGTGTGCGGGCCACTGAGCCCGTCAAAGCCGTGTGCGCTAATTGCGCTAATAATAGCGTAAAGCAGCTGTAACGAAGGCCGGCGATGACGACAATGATGATGATGATGACGATGGCGGTGGCGTAGGATTTGAGCTGACAATCAGCTGCCGACAATGGCTGACGACTCTGCCAGCTCAGCAGAGCGTCCATTCACTTGCATTGCCAACCGAAAGGAGTGCACGCCAACGCATTTGCTAATAGGCAACTGCAACTGCAACTTGCTACCTGCCACCGCCGCTGCTGCTGCTGCTACACACTGACACTGTTTGTGTTGTCGGCATTCAGACGCATTTAGACGCGGTCGGCAGCTCATTGTGTTTTCATTAAATACGCGGAAAAAGCAACGACAACAACAACACAAATACAAAATTGTCGCAAGCGAGCGAATGAACGGCTGAGTGAATGAGTGAGTGAGTTAGTTGGCTTTCAGCTTCATGTCGCGGTTTATTTGTATTTTCATAAAGGCGCATTCATTCATTCATTCACTCACTCGTTTTTGGGCTTGTTCAACTTCCTCATAGCGTTTTGACTTGACTTTACGTCACTTAACTTCACTTCGCTTTACTTTACTTTACAGTGGCGCAATTAGAGTTAAAAGTTATTGCAACATGCGTTGCAGCGAGTTGTTGCACAAAAAAGAACCAGTAAGGGAGCTATTTTCGGCTATGACGAAACTTATATACTCTTGCAAACGTTTTCACAATTATTCTTATTAGGAAATCCTTTTTTTTCAATAAGAATCATATACGTAGCCACGCCCACTATCTAATTTGTCTTAAAGAAAGCAATGCAGTCTTACACCACTACATTTTGTAGTCTTGTATCTCTTCTGCTTACACAGAAACCCCATTTTGATGTTTTTCGCTATAAGGGTGGTGCCACGCCCTTATGTCCGATTTTTATAAAACTTTGGAATATAGTCTGGCATTAATAAAAACACCTAATTGCAAAATTTGGTATGTTTAAATTCAAGAACAAAAAAGTTTTTCTAATAAAAACCTTATTTTTGGCTGATCGTTCCTATGGCAGCTATATGCTATAGTAGCCCGATCTTGACCATTTTTGCATTGCATATTTGTTTATGTCAAAGAAGTTTTTGTGCAAAATATTGAGTCGATAACTCCAAAAACACGGTGTTTTTCAAGCAAAAACATAATTTTTGAACGATCATTCCTATGGGGGCTATAAGCTATAGTAATCCGATCAAGAAAATTTTCTGCATTTAAATTTTTTCGCTAACTTCAAAACTCTGGGTGGAAATCGTATTGAAACAGACTTGACAGACAGACGGGCAGACGGACATGGCTACGAACTCGTCTCGTCGACCTGATCAAGAATATATTGACTTTATATAGTCGGAGATGTCTCTTTCTCGGCGTTACAAACTTCATGAGAAAGTTAATATACTCTTTTTGAAGAGTATTATTATAAGCCTCAACTTAAATAGGTTAAAATTTATGAGTGGCAAAGGCAGCAGTCGCAGCGACTCCTTTGGCGGCTGTGTGGGCGCCGCTGCCGCTGCCACTGCCACTGCTGTCGCTTACGCTACAAGGAAACGTCATCATCCTCATCATCACCAACGCCATCATGTTGTTTGTTGCTAATACCTTTGGTCGTGTTTATTTGCAGCATTTTCATGCATTGTGTGGCATGTTGCATGTTGTATGTTGTGTGTTGTTTTGTGCTGTCTGTCATGTGCAGTGAAAGTAAATAGAAAATATTATTCGTAATACAATTAAAGTCATTTAGTAAGCGAGGCTTTTAAAAGGCAACAGCTGCCAACTCATGCCGTAAACGTAAGTTTGACTTTGCGGTCAAATTATTTTGACAATCATTGCGTAATTTATCATAAAAAGCTCAACGACAATTCAGGCAAACGTCATTATTATCAATGTCATGATAGCAAATTAAAGCGCAATTTATTTTCAATTAGCAGCATGCGTGCGCCAGCACAAATGTCACTCAGGCGGACAGACGGACCGTCGGACGGACGGAAAATGCGCAAATTTGCCATGTCAAAAGGCTGAAGGCGAAACAAAAGTTTGCCATTTTTTTTTGCACTTCCTTTTTTATATGTGTTGTTGCATGCCACAACAACAACAACAACAACAAATAAACAAGCGCTCATTGTCATTTGGGTTTGCACCGCCCTTGTTGGCCTATCATAATACTAAAACCGTAACCGAAATACAAAAACAATGCAACTAAAATGAGAGCGAAAAAGGCAGCAACAAATTACATGCAAATTGCCTTAACCGCAGCAAATTCATTAAAACCAATTATGGCGCTCAGACCAACTGACGACGACGATGATGACGACGGACGGACAGACATTGACTCCGCTCTAAACTGTCAAATAAGTGGCCAGCCGCTTATTAAATTCCCTGCAAGTCTGCGTCTGTCCAGGTTTGCATTTGCATGTCCGTCTTTGCGTCCGCCCGTGTGTCATTTGCCCACTTGATTGCTGCCAGTCGACGCATTAAGCATTCATTCAAAGCAAGTTTTATTTAATTAAATTTGAAATTGTGCTCATTTTACTCAGACTAATTGACTTCCTTTCTATTCATATAAAAATAATCATTAAACTGTCTTTTTAATTTGTATTAAAATTTGATTTTTTCGTATTTATTATTTTTTTTTTTTTCCGATTTTTAATGTAATTAATTTAATCAATCAAGACCGGACAAGTCGCAAAAGACGCTTATATGACAAAATGTATGTATATAAAACTCACTTACCAAGCTGATGATGATGATGAGTGTTAGAACTTTTACTAGGCCAGTCGATTAAATTGTAAAATTAGATGAAAGATTTAATGATCAAGCGCAAATCATTCACTGGACAGTTGAGGATCGGTTTACCTTTCGAATTTGCACACACGATCCCAACTGGTATACTTTTTTTAAAGGTAGAAATTTGCAAAAAGAAAGTTACCTCTGCCGATGATAAAAAACAGAGCACACTTGAGTTAGTTTGCGTCAATAAACAGACTTAGCATGATTGCAGCTCCAATTCTGCGTCATATATATGACATTTGTCAACATTAAGTTTGCAAATGCAACAAGTTGCATGTCATAAGTCATGAGAGTCATTAGTTCAGGAATTATTTCATTTATGCATTTATTTTTCAATTTAAATGCAAATCATTTTCATAAAATGCGTTTTTATGCAAACGCAAAACAAATTAATGTTGGAAAAACAAATCATATTGCAACTTGTTGTTGCCACCAAGACTTGTACAGAGATTTAAGCGTTGCAAGCGCACAAAAATTGTGTCAGCGCGAAAAAAATTAATCACAATGACAAAAAGTTATCTTTTTCATTTTTGATGAAAATAAAAATTAATTAACGAATGAAAAAAAAAATCAAATACAAAAAAAAATCATAGCTCAAAAGGTGACTTTGCAAAAAGAATATAAACTTTGACTTTAGCCAAAGAAAAATAAACAACGTCGACGTCAATGATGATGATGGAACACACCCAACAAAATATTTGTGCAGTCGCAACAACAACAACGACAGCGACAACAAAATACAGCAACCTTAAAGCCTTTGGCAACAACAACAATAACGCGAAGAAAAAAGAAGACAAAGTAAATAAATAAAAAAAATACTTACGGCAAAAGAAAACAAAACAAAAAAGACTTTAAGTAGAAAAAGGCGCGACACTCGGCGCGTTGACTTGATGCTCAAAGAAACATAGAAAAAGGCTAAGACCGACACGTCAACGCATGCGTGCGCGCAACCATTGACTTGAGTCGAACACATTGCTTGGCTTAAACGACAAAATAAGGCCAAAAGCGCCATTGAAGTCGCGTCTAAAAAAGGCGTTTTATCGCCCGCGCAAATTTTCTACACAAAGCCGACGTTTGCCGCCGCGGCGCCGACGTTGTCATTGCATACGGCAAACAATTCACACTAAATCACAAAATACACAAACACACAGCGACACACAAAGAAGGGTGCTGTGCGAACGAGAAGGCGATAGGCAGCAAATAAAAACTAGCCATTTGGCCATCGATGTCAAGATATCGATAAAGATCTGTACGTTGATTTCGTTGTTGCACATCCATACCATTCGTTCCATTTTGGTCAATCTAAAATACATAAAATCGGCAATGAAGCACGCGTAAATGTCACTGACGATTCTTTATGCGACAATTAAATAGTAATAAGCGCGTTAACAGTTCTGGTTTTTTTTTTTTTTGTTTGTTTTGTTTGTATTTTACAACGCATGCCAATTGTTGTTGTTGGTGGTGTTTGTTTTTTTATCGCAGCGTTTAACAAATTTAAAAGCTATAAAAAATGAGTCAACAATCACTGCGCCTAACTAACTTGATGCATTAAGCAAAGGAAATGAAGGAATGCGCATTTAAGTTTATCCACGGCACTGTTAATGAGAAAATTAACGATAACGATAAATGCCAAACTTGCTTGAAATCTGAAAGCAAGTAAAGGAAGAAAAACGTCAAGCGACTAACAGCAGACATCATCAGCAGTCATCAAAAAAGTTTTACAAGTCAAGTGCAATGCAATGCACACACACACATATACACATGCATGCGTAACGTTGACCGAGTGCGCAAGATGAGCAAAAGAAGAAACAAAAAATTACTGCAATTAAAAGCGAAAAGCAACAAGCGAGGGCGAAAAAGAAACACACACACACACAAAAGAAAAACAATAAAAAAACGTGCAAGAGCAACAACAACAACAAAAAAAGCCGCAGCTGTCAATTATTTCGAGTACTTTTCACCAGTCGGCAACTGACAGCTCATGACCACCACCACAAATGATCAAGTGAAGGCAATCATGAGACAACGACAATGTCAGTTGTGCTGTCTTGTTGTTCTTGTTGTTGTTGTTATTGTTGCCTGTATGTATTGTCATTGCCGTTGGTTTTGCTTTTGCCTTTGCTCCTGCCCAAACTGTCAAATTATTCCGATTCATGAATATTAACGCCAACAACATGACACATATCCAATAATGCCGCTGTATGCTGTCAATGACAGCCAATGAATCAGTCAGCGGCACTTCAAGTTCCATACAACTCGGTTGCTTTTTTTTTTTTTTCTTTTTTGTTTTTTTTCTTGCTTACTCTTCCTGCCTGTCGCCGTTGCAAGGATGCAAGCAACAGCGTAATTGACAGTAAAGCAAAAATGAAAAAAAAAAAAAGGAACGCAAAAATATAAACGCCAATGAAATTTATCAATTAATTAAAATTCGTGTGCTGCTTAATAATAAAATTCATTGTATATTTTCTGATGTCTTCGCAACGCAACGACGTCAATGTTGTCAACGTCGTTGTCATTTGGTGGCAGTCACAAGGCAACGTCGACGGCGTTGCCAATGGCGACGCAGTGCCACCAACTACTACCGGTCTTTAATTTTTAGTGTCTGCCACACATTTCAGTCACATGCCAGCGTTGATTTTTTCACAAAAATTTCTGCAAATTATGCAATTTATTCTGCTCATCAGACGTCAGTTTGCCTTGCCAACTAGCGGCCATAAAAACCGCCCCAAAAGCACAAACAGCAGAAGAAGAAGAAGTCGTATAAAAAAATCACGTACCAAAAATATTTAATGTCGCTTATGCCTGTCATTGAACTCTATTAGTGTGTGTTTTCTTAAACCTTCATTAAATAATAATAATAATAAAAAAAATTTTAATTTATGCTTAGTTTGTATTTATGTATAAATAATATTTAATTTATGCAACACTTTAGTTTGCCAAACAAATTATTTTCAATTTATGCAACACTGAACTTACGTAATAATTGATTTGCAATTTAACTGCAACACTGAAGTAGAATTTAAGCAAACAAAACATATTTAAATGCATGCAATTTGTTGTTAAAATTAATTGTTATTTAATTTAAAGTGTCAACAAAGACTTATGTTAGTCATTTGCTCAATGCACAAATTAGTTCTTGTTAAGCTTTTTAATGCGTACATGTATGCGTAAATCAACCCAGCGCATGACTTATAACTCATCAAGCATACGTTCCATCATTTTGTCACCTGCAACTGATCTCATTTCTGCAAGTTTCTTTTCCGTACAACAAAAAAAACTTAAAAAAAAACAAAAATAAATAAAAGCAAACTTCACTGACGATCCTTTCAACGTTTGTGCGCTCTTAACGTATTTGCTGCTACGGCGTATGTCTCCTTGCATATTTTCGTGCCGTCGTCCCGTTGACATCGACGACATGCTCATGGCATTGACCAAAAATGGCTTCACCTAATTTTAACTCGAGTTCATAAATCAATGTCAAAAACGTACGAATGTCGTAAATTTTCGGAGGCGCGCATGTTTTTCTTTCGCCTGTAGTGTGTGCGTTGCGCATATGTGTGTGTGTGTGTGTGTACGTGTGATTATGTGTGTGGCATATTATTAAAAAAAAAAACAAACCAAAACAAAAAACAGAAGCAATTTTGAAATACATTTTTCAAAATAAAAAAAAGCAACAACAACAGAAAATAAGTTTGAAGCAAAAACAGTGCTGCCGCTGTTGTTTTTTTGCTGCTGCCCACTGAATGCCAAACAGTAACAGCAAATAACAGCCGTCGGGCATGACATGCCAACCGTTTTTGGTGCGAGTGTTGCTCTGCTGCAGAGATTTTTAAGCATCAAAAGTTTATTTAAAGAAAAATACTCGTAAAAATATATTTGATTGCGCAAATAATTGTTGTTGTTGTTGTACGTTTGTTTGTCTTTCTGTTTGTTTGTTTATTTGTTTGCTGAACGTGTTGCAGCAACAACATGTTGGCGACACTCGCTGTGTTGATCACATTCATTAGCATATTTGGCTGAAAAATTTGCATTAACACCTTCTGGATTATGTAATTTCCTTTTGCAGCATTTCCCAAATGAAACAAAACTCACAAACCAACAACAACCAGCCATGCAACCAAATCAGCACCACCAAAAACAACAACAAACACGAAGCGTGACGCTCATTGCTTTGCAACATTTTCAACGCAATGTGCAACAACAACAATAATGCCATACCTTCATTATTGTCCTTTTGCAACATCAAAAACAACAACAGCAACAGCAGCAACATTGTTCCCATTGCCCGCACAACAACACTAATCCTCATCGTCTTTATGCCACCACTGCTACCGTCTCGCCCGCCGCCCACCGCCAGCACCATCCCCATTTACCAACGCCGTTACTATCGTTCCTCTTCATGCTGAATTATTACATCGACAAAAGATGTTGCGCGCGATTTCGTGAGTGCATCTTATAATGCTATTAATTATTTGCATGTTGCACCTTAGAATGTCAACCCGCATTGCCGTCGTAACACTAACAACAACAACAACACTAACACTAACAACAATTGCAAAGTAGCTGTAGCTATGCAACGATTGCACCTTAGCTTTCTTTCTTTCTTTCTCTCTTTTCACTTTAAGTCTTTCTTAGTTTATTTCTTTGCCGTTTGTCGTTGTGAAAAATGCGTAACGCTTGGATTTGCAACATAGGCGAAAATAAGCAAACAAACAAACAGACAAAGAAACAAACGAATGGCACAGCAAGTAACGAGAGGCGATGAACGAGCAGACTTCATCCGTTTAAAGTTAAAATTTATGCCAGCGACATGAAGAAATTGTAACAAGGTGCGCTGTGCGGCATGCGACATGTAAAGAAAGCAGCAATTGTAGTAGCAACAACAACAGCAACAACAACACTAGTGCGCCCAGAGTCAACAACGTTTGTGCTACAAAGTCGTCCTGCCATCGTTTGCTCTGTGCAACGCTGCTGTTTCTGCGCTGAGTCAAGTAGTAAAAGTGTTTGGGCCACGTTCGCTAGACACGTTCGCATACAAGTTGAATTTGCCGCTGCCGCTGCCCCTCCACCTGCTGCTAACGCTGCTGCTACTTCACGTCTGCTTTGCACATGACATGTTGCACTTGGAATTGCATAAAATTTGCACAAACTATTTCGCATACACGGCGCAAAAATGTATTGCAGCCAAACACACACACACCACACACAAAAGAGGTGCTCAAAATAGTTTTTATGGCTTGTTTGTGAAATTGAAGCTCGCAAAATAATAATAAATAAAAAGGATAAACGTTTTTTTTTTTCTCTTTCTTTATTACTTTTCATATAAGTGGCAACAACAAACATTCTCACAGTGTTTCAACAAAATGAATTCAAATCTTTACAGCTTCACTTGCGCCTTAGCAATTGCAATAGCAACAACAACAACAACAACGACAACTTTACACTTCCTGTGACACGTCGAAGCGAAGACGCGATAAAAATTATATGCTAGAAATTTTGCATCAAAACGCATGCAAAACAAAAACTAAAAAATACCAAAAAAAAACAAAACAAAAAAGGTATAAAAATGCAACCAATTTTTTATGGCAACATTGGCAATTGCAAATGCATGATGAGAAAATCGTAATAAAATTATTCACAAGCAGCAAGAAGAAGAAGCAGTAAACAAATAAACAAATAATTGTGATTGCAATGCGAAAATTGCAATTGGAAAATTGCAAATGCCGTAATTTTCATTTAGTTGTGCAAATGCCATCTTGCCTTGCCAGTGTTGCTTGTTTTGTTCTTGCGCTAAGCTAATACTCATTAAAAGCCAAAGTGTGATAAATCAAAAAGTAAGAAGAGAAAACAATGTTGTTGTTTTTTTGTTAGCGTTTGCACAATAACCGTTGGCAGCAACAACAACAACAACAAACACAACAACAACAAATTTTGCTAACATTAAGGCAAAGCGAAAACGGCAACACGAAAAGTGTTGTCGTAACAGCAGCGGCAGCACTTGTAACAACAAAAACAACAACAAAAAGCGAAATAACAACAACAAAATCAACAATACTGTAACAACAAGAAATCCATGTTGCTGCTTGTTTTGGCAGCCTTTTGCCAATTTGCATGCGGTTCAACTCCTGCTCGACTCAACTGAACTCGTACCTCGCCGCTTTGCCAGCTGTCGTCATGTACGTAAGCCTGCCTAAATGCCTTTGCTTGCTGCATCTTGACGCTGCACAACACACTGGCTCGAACTATCGCCCTCTCTATCGCTCACCATTAGGCATTTGTCTAATTAGCAAACGCGCGCGCGAAATTTAGGTTAAAACACTAACGACAAACAATGCCATGATGTGTATGTGTGTCTGTGTGTGTGTCTGTGCCTGAGCATTGCTTTTGCCGCCCTGCTACTTGTATTGCTTCTTGACGGCTTTGGCTTTGGCTGATGTGCGCACACGCTGAGCATGCACTTTGCCATCAAATTAATTAAGACAAGAATGCAAACGTGCCAAAAACCAAACCAAGCCATGCCAAACCGAACGTTTTACTATATTGAATCTCACTCTCTCTCTTTCTCTCTCTAGCTTTGGTAAGCCTACGTTACCCTTACATCATGTCTTTGTGTCAAATATTATGGCATGAAAATTAGCTACTGAGCCATGTTCTAAAACAACATATCGGTGTGCTATGCATGTGTGTGTGTGTGTGTGTGATTTGGCATTGATTCATACGCAAACTAATTACTAATTATGCAAGTTGCCTGCCTGCCTGTGTGCAATTTGGTGGGCGCTGTGGGCGTGTCAAGTTGCTTTTCATTACATGCAAACACTCAAGTGTCTTTTGCGCCATACAAACTTTAAGTGTGCCACGCCAAACCACAGCAAAGCAAAGCAAATCAAAATAAATCAAACATAAAAAAAATCTATTAAAATCGTGTATTAAATGAAAGGATCTGATTAGCGCGCTCAATTTCACAAACTAGCACAAACTTCAACCAACAACAACAACAACAACAAAACGAAAGTCATAAAAAGCAACGCAATCAGCAAAAGTCATAAGAAAGAAGAGAAAAAAAAATACGCGCAAACTTTTAAATGCTGAACACTCGCATCATAATAAGCGTTTTACGAGATATCCGCGCAATCAATCAAACTATTGTCAACCGCTTTGGCAAGAAACAAACACACACACACACAAAAAAAAAAAAGGCAACGTCAGACAAGGCCAATCAAAAAGTCGACCAACTGACGACTGACTGACTGACTGAGTGACTGAGTGCGCATTAGAACAAGCCCAAGCCCATGCCATTTGCCACACCAAACAAACATGCCAGACAGCCACAATAACAGCAGAGAAGAAGAAGCAAAAAAAAGTTATAATAAAAAGCGCCAAACTTTACTAGAAAATGCCACCCAAACTGTCAGTCAGTCAACAAAGTCTTATTCGTCGTCATCAACACATCATCATCATCATCCACATCATCATCGTCTTGTGTACCATCAACAAGAGTGTTAAGCTTTCGTCTGATGATCGCGCTCGTGCCCTATTTATGGGCAAAATAAGGTTAAGAGTGACACCCAAGAGACCCACATATGCAAATGAAATTTGCATTTTGCAACACTAACGATTGTATGACGTTCGTCGCACTGTCACACTGACAAACCATCCGTCCGTATGTCAGTCATTGCCACCATTATCGAAGTAGTGAATGTCAGTCAGAGAGTTGGCGCACTCAGCAGCGACTATCAAACTAGCAACTGAGTTAGTCAGTCAGTTGGACGACTCTTGCATTCGTTCAGCGTCAGCAACTTTTACGACAACCGACAGTCGAACGAACGAACGAACGAACTCGGAAAGTCAATTTTGGTACCCGCTGCCAACGCCTCGCTTTAGTTATTTTCATTTCGAATGGATTTATGCAGCAATTCGCGCCGCATTTCAATGCATTTTTAGATGGCAGCAGCATGATATGTGTCTGTCTGTCTGTCTGACTGACGGCATTCACGACTGATGTATCTGCAGCCTATTAATGTAGCAGCCAACCGACCGACCATCACTGTCGCTCGCTGTTTGCTTTACACCTTCAAGCACAATTTCAAGTCAAGTTGCCAAAGACAAACTTACTCTACATCATGGCCGAGAGTGAAGTCAAATCAAATCAAAACTGATTTATATAAAATATTTATTACAACTAATTAAAATATTTTTTATACACGCCGCCTTTCTTTTGCTTGCTCTTCATCGCTCAACACATCTATCTGACACACACTCATAAATGTCGCCTTGTTTGGCTAACTCTTTGAGCCGCTCTAATTCCTACACACATTTTCGCTGCAACCTCTGCAACATTGAACGCTTCGACAACGTGTGTGGTCCAATTAATTTCTCGAATAGAGTAATCAACGAGATACATCGAACGTTTTAGCTTTTTATTTATTTGTTTTTTTCTCATTTTCTTTACTTTACTATAATATATATATGTATCTGTTGAACATGTTGTGCCAGGTCAATTTGTATTGTTTGCTGTTATTGTTGTTCAGCGACGTCTTCGTCGTCTTCAGTCTTCAGTCTTCATCACATTAGTAGCCGCATAAGAAGAAGTCCTCTAAAAACAAGTCGAAATCTTGTTATTTGCGCTTCGAGCGCCGTTTGAACTTGAACATGTGTGTGGTCCAGTCCAATTGTGTGTTCTGCTCGCTCGCTTTGTTGCTTGCTTGCTTGGGTGGCTGCTTTTGGGCCACAAAATGCGTTGTCTAACGCGTGTTTCGATTCATTCAGAAAATTACTTTTGCCAATGAGCTTAGATGCACACAAAGGTCTCGTTCTCGAGATGAATTGTGCGCTCAACAAAATGAAATGAAGCAACTTTAAATTGAAAATTCAATTGCAAAAACCAATTATTATTATTATTATTTAAGAAATTGCTAAACTAATCAAATATAATATTAATGAAGCTTTGCGCTCTGTATCTTGCAGACGATAACTATAAGCTTGTTCATTTATGTTAATTTGCATTTTAATAATACATGTGCAGCAATTTCGCTTCGTTGCTGATAACATTGATGAGTTTCACTCTGCATCTAAGTATCTATGAGACATACACACACACAAGCTGATTTTCCTTTCCTTCATGTATGTAACAACGTTTGAAACAATTTCGCTTCGTTGAAAACAGACAAGTGCGGGAAATATTTAAATCGAAAAATTTATAAAATAAAAAATGGCGCAACGAAATACCATCAACAGCTTCTGGCATGTTTCCACACAAATCGCAGATATATATACAGCTATGGATAAAGAAATAGCACCCTTTCCATAAAACGACAAAAAATGCTACCAGACATTTGCTGATTCCATGATTATTCTTACTCCATTGTAAGATGATGTAATGAATAAAAGTCTTGGCATGAAACTTTCAAATGAGAAACAAACTTTGAGATTATTTTGTACTTAGGCGCCCATATTATCACTCAGGCATCTTCATACCACATCTATCACTCAACGCATTCAAGTCAATTCGCTTATTAATTCAAATTTTATTGGTCGGTGGGACTTGAAGATTCAAGCAAACTATTTCAGATCCGAGCCTTGCAAACCCTTTTTCATTCAGATTATTTTTTTTTGAGTCGGCAACAATCGAGCTTTTTCCCTCTAAGGCATATTTATGTGAGATCTAAAATATTGAAATGTATTTTGAACATTATCTCTGAACAAAAAAGTATTATTTTTGAATTTATTTAAGGTTTTCACACTTTTTGTCAAAAGTTTAGGTTTTCAAGAAAGAAGTTTCTTCTCCTGACTGTTGACATTTTCAAGATCAATTGTAATTGAAATAAAATAATATTTCTTTGCTTATAAACAAGAATACAAAAAAATGTTGTATTAATTGTCTGCGTTGACAATCGAAATAAAAGTGTGTTATATTTCTGTCTCCAGCCTAAAAGTTGAGCTTTCAAGATTTTACTGGTTTTACAAACTAATTAATATTTTTAATGTGTGATATAATAACCTTTTGTTAATTCTAATATAAAAGTAAACATTTTCACTAAAAGAAAAGTTAAAATATAAAAATATTTCAAACTTATGTGCTTTTTCTTTTGTCCATGGCTGTACATATATACAGACATACATACATAGTTATATATACCATATTTGTGTATAACTTGCAACGAATTGAGAATGCGGCCAGGCAAATGTTTGACATATACTTTCATAGAATGTAAATAATTCGCTTGCACTTGTGCAACAACCGACGAGGACGAGGAGTGGCGGATGGGAGGGGAGAGTAAGCCACGGCGGCCATCCCAGCCATTTAGGTAAACATGCTCTGTTATTGTAATGCCAACATTGCATGCGAGAAGACCGCCTCCTTTTCTGTGGCAACTTGCAAGCCAAACCACATTTCGCAACACCCCGAAGGTGGTGGCAACAATAATATGCAGAAGCAAACGCTCATCAGAAAACCCCCTAGACGGTAAAACTAAGCATAACATACATACATACATGCCACAACGATGTGGCAAGTGGCGAATGGTGTGGTGGCAAGCTGGCAAACTGGCAAGAACAAGAACAGCGACAAAAAACCCACAAGAAAGGAAAACTACTTAGACATATATAACTGACCACTGACCACAAAACTGAGTGCGACGCGTACGTCGTAAACTCAGCACGTAAATTATGATCAGCCGACGGCGTTGAATATTAATTGCATTACGAGTTGCGTTACTCGTTCACTCGCTCATACGCTCATACGCAAAAGTACTCAGTTCGCACACTGAGTCAGTCTCGCTGACTTACTCGATTGCTTACTGTGCAACAACAACAACGGCAGCGGCAAGCGGCAAAACATTCCAATCGACAATAGCCCAAGTGCCACCAAATAGGCTAGAATCAAGTCAAGTCAAGACACCGCATGCATTTGCCGGCAGGTTGGCAACGGCAACACAAAATGGTGGACACTGGCTACGCATCTGCAGCACTTGCAACAGCAATAGCAACAGCAACAACATGCTGGCGTCGCTGTCACTGCCGCTGTGGCAAAAGCACTCATATATGCCATACTTGGTCGCGGTTTTGGTAACGGTGCCTTTGATAAGCGTCGATAATTATTGAGTAGCTCAGATGTGTTCACCGCATAGTTGAAGTTGTTGTTGCTGCTCCTGCTGATGATGATGCCATGCCACACCATAGCGAAATACAAACACATATGTAGTTTAAAGCGCTAACACAACCTAACTGAACTCAAGTCAAGTCAACGCAAGTCAAGTCACTTCATCTCAACTCAACTTCGCTACTGCCGCACAGTTAGACTTTAATTAATTTCTAGGAAGTTTTCAAAGTTGCCCATTGCCTTCTTGTTGTTGTTATTGTTTGGTTAGTTGTCTAAGTCTAAAGAATCTGTCATGCCTTATCAATACATTACAAAAAAAAAAACAAAAATTATATTATAAAATGTCAAAATATATAAAAACAGTTTCAGTAGTTACACACAATTTTTTTCAAAATGTATTTAAAAAAAACCAAATATTATATAATGCTATGTTATACTGTGCTATATAAAACAAACGTAATTTAAAATTAAACTCACAATTTTTTTCAAAATGTATTTAAAAAAAACCAAATATTATATACTGCTATGTTATACTGTGCTATATAAAACATACGTCAGTCTAGCATTGAACTCGTAAACAAAATGCGCTAACAGCTCATTAACACTTGTGCGAAATAAGCAATTAAACGCAAATCATAAAAAATGCAATTAAATTAGTTTAAATGTTTTTGTAAAAAAGTTTTAAGTGTTTTTGTTGTTGTTTTTAATATACATTTTTATATTGTATATTTTTTTTGCAGTGTGTCTTAACGACATGAAGGCGGTTACGCTTTTTCGGCATTGCATCATTGCACGGCATGACAACGTCAACAGGTTTCTATCAAGTGCTTACGGCACGCCTGATTGCCACATCATGCACACACACACACACACACACACACACACACATAGAGTGCAACATTAAGAGCCTGAGAACGAAGCTGCACTGTTTGTTTCTCGCTGTTTGATGAATTGTCGCCTGCCACCGTTTTGCGTGTATATGCCTTCACTTATTTTACTACCATTTTTGTTGTTTTTGTTTTTGTTTAACTATTAAATGGCAAGAATCATCCTCAAGAAGCTAAAATATGCGTCGTCGACGTCGTCGTCGTCTTCTGTTTATCGAAGGTGTGGTCTCGTACGGTTCGGTTCGGTTCTGGTCTTGGTCTTGATGTGGTCTTGATGCGGTCTCAATGCGGGCCGGTCTGGTCTGGTCTGGTCCGCATTAAACGCCCTTCTGGGTAAACTAAAATTGTACCCTAAGCGTTCTTAACGTATTTGTTGTACGCCTTTCAACGTCATTGCCATCAACATCGTCATTGTTGTTGTTGTTGCTGCACGATGAATGCGATTGTTTTAGGCTGTCATAGTTGTTTGTTTCTAACATAAAATATTTCTCGTCGTTTCGGTCATAAACGCTTTCAACGCTGCAACGAACGAAATTGTTCGTAAAAATTTATCACCACTACTACTAAATTTCAAGCAAACAACCTACAACAACAACAATAAAAGCAAAGTTCAGCCGAACAAGCGAGGGAAGCAAGGCGTACATTTTATCCTGCGGCCAAAATTTATCATGACCGACAAAGCGGCAAAAATCTCGCACAAAACTTACAAGGCTATCAGTGCAACACACACAGTTAACAACAACAACAACAACAACTACAAGCATAACTATACCAAACGACGACAAGTCGCAACAATCATAAAAATGCCATGCACAGTTGGCGGCAAAAGCAACAAATTCGACAAACAATAAAGCCCGGAAGCAAGTCAAAAGTCGACTTTATTGAATTTGCAATCGGTTGCCACCTTTACCACTTGCACACCATGCAACACACCTCACCTCATCATCACACAGCACAGTACAATACAATTTAGCTTAAATCAACTGAGCTGAACTCAGACTCAATTTTTAAAGGCCAATTGCCACCTGGTCAAAGTGGCTTTTGTTCTATGCAACAACGCTGCGCGTTTATCGTCGCTTCGGGCAATCAAACGAAATACTTTTCGGAAGCAAATTAGTCGCTAAGTTATATAATAATAATATGCTATTGTTTATGATTTATTACATTTGATTAAATGTGCGCTAATTTGGTAGCATTTAAGCAACAATTATCATTTAACACTTTGGCTTCGGCTTTGGCTATGAGTTCATTGTTTGACGCTTTGGCCTTGTATGATATTATTGCAGATACAAAGTTTGCTTAAAGGCAAAGACATTAACAAATATTTGCTGAGTGAGAAAATCTTTTGTTTTATTTGTTAATGGCAAAAAATTTTAATACTCATCATCAACAACAACAACAAATTTTATGCCCCGAAACAACTTTTATATGCCAAGCCAAACTATTGGACAAAAGCTTTGCTTAAACTATAAATGCCATGCCAATTGCTCACTGCGTAGCGTATTAACAACAGTCGAAGTACAAATGTAACGAAACTCTTGACAAAATTCACTGTCATCAATTGCATTTGATCGATCCCCAAACTCAAATATACTGTGCTATACTACAATGCTATGCGATCTTCTACTGATATCTATTATTTGGCATCAGCAAATCGCCAAACGATCAAAAACGTTTGCATCGTTTGAATGAATTACAACATGTATCTACGTCGACAACAATCGATAAATAGCCATGAATCCATCAGTCGTTTGAGACTTGTAAGCGTTGCAGCAGCATGCCATAACAACAACATGCAACAATCATGCGCGCAACGCTGCTTTGTCAATGTTCGCGCAATGCACAAAATATGCACTTAAATTGATGAATTGTTTTTGTTTCTTTACTCAATTCTTTTTTTTTTTTTTGCATTTATTCATTACTTGTTTTTTTTTTCTTCTTTTTTTTGTAACTCAAAATGAAATAGCAACAATGCAGAAAAGTTTATGCGCTCATCTGCATGCAGAACTGTGGCATTATTTATCTATGTCCGAGCCGGACTCGCATTTTGCATATGGCGCTACGATTTGCTTAGATTTATTTGAGCGTCGCATTTGATTTGCAAAATTTACGTAACAAAAGCGAGAAAAAAATCCAATATACTTCAACTTCAACTTTGTGCGCAGAAAATTAAACTTCTTTAAATTTGAACATTTTTGAACTTTTCTTTTATGGCACACCTTCAACAACAACTGACTTTTTTTAGCACACAGCCAAACACCGTTTTATTGTAAAAAAAAATAAAAAGTTCAAAATAATAAAACCTCTCGAGAAAAGTGCTTAAAAATCTGCTATTTATAAAATGTTAACTGATTTATAGCCGCCAAGTTAATAAGCATTTGAAAGGCAATTTTGTTGTTGTTGTTGTTGTGGTTGTTGCACAAACCAAAATAATAAAAGAACACACTTGTTTGCTATTTTTTTTTTTGGCACTTTTATGGTTAGTTTTTTTTTTTTTTTATTATACATGTCCAATAAGAATTATGTTAAAATAAATAGTTAGAAAGAAAAAAAAAGCAGTCGACTGCTGTGCAAGCGCGCATTCATCATCAACTTACCGGCAAACGGTAAATGCAATTGAGGGTGAGGGGGGGCGCGCGCAAAATAGAAAGATTGCGTCCAAACGTGTGTTCTCACATGACGCATAGTGAGCGGGTACCGATGCAATAACAGACAAGTTCAAAGGAGTTCGAGTTCAAGCCAGCTGAGTAGAGTTGCCATCGCTCATATTAAATTGAGTTATTGGCGCACAGGTGTAAAAATCCTGAAGAAAATTCTTTTTTTTTTATTAAAATTATGAATTTAACTTACAAAGCAATGAGCACGTAAAGCTATGCAACATGACAACACTTATGTTGCATTGATGTTGCAACAAGCAGGACAAATTTTATGTGCAAACAAAATTCAAACAAAAGGTTAAAACCCACACACACATACACATGTACAACAAATTGCAAATTCCAATTAGAAAACACACACACACGCACACACACGTGCATGCATAAAGACAGACACGTAGCCACAGTGACGCTTGAGTGAAATTATTTTGTAGCTATGCAACAATTACAGCAACAGCAGCAATAGCAACAACAACAACAAGGTGCTCTGCCAGTCAGCCAGCCAGCAAGCAAGCAAGCATGCAAACAACAAGAACAATATGTTCCAATTCCGTACAGGTCAAGCATTGCTTAGAGGACAAACGAAGGCAGACAGACTCATCCTCTCGCTCATGCACGGTTTCGTTTCGTTTCATACACACTGGCATATGCGCATACAAAGAGGCTTACTGTATGTTTCTATGTGTGTGTGTGTGTGTGTTTTTGTATTTGCATTTTTCTATGAAAATTTTCTGACAAGCACGATAAAGTTTAACACACATAAAATTCACCAACATAGTCCAATAATAAAACGAGCCAAGTTTATAACTCCTTTTATCAGTTTGGGCATGTTCCCTGGCGTATTAAAGACGACGACGACGACGACGACGTAGACGACGTTAAATCTTGAAACGTTTTTAGTGTTGCAAAATACGATATCACAGTACAAGCAAAACAAAAAAGAACCAAAAAAAAAAAAAAAAACAATAAAGAAAGAAAGGTAGTAAATAACGCTCATGACCCTTAAGGTTGCCAGCTCAGCTTTTGTCGTAGATAAATGCACAAAAAGTAAAAGCATAAAAAATAAATAAATAAAATATACAACGAAAAATATTTGCAAGTTCAACTTTACAAGGAGCGAGTTAAAGTACAATTTGTTTTTATCATTTTTGTTTTTTTTTTCTATTTTTTGAGTTTAGCTTAGGCTTGCTTAGGCCTTCCTAAAGCCAACGAGATAAAGAAGGGCATAAAATGTTTTAATTGTTTTACGTACCCAAAGGCGATACAAGCGCGCATAGCTGGCAGATGGCATATGGCGGCGTTGAACTTTTGACCTGAAATCGAGCATGAGATAAGCACTAAAAAGTTAATGGAAATTCAATAAATAAGCTAAAAGTAAATATTTAAATGTATGCTTGTTGTTTGTTTGTTGGTTTTTTTGGGGGTTTTTGTTAATTTTGTAAAACGCAAAACCGTTAACCCTTCATTAAACGACAACGACCACCAACAAAAATCAATCAACCTTCTTTTTTTTTTGTCATAGCAATTCCACCTGCAAAAAGTATACAAATGCACGAGGACGAATAATGAACATGTTTCCCAGCATTATTAACAATGTCAAATGAATTCGGCACACAAATATGTGCAAAACGGCATGAACCCACAAAACTCAAGTCAACACACACACACACACAGGCAGAAGCCGGCACAAGCGCCCGCCTGTTGACCTATATTTGGCCCACTGAAGTCATAGCATTGTCGATGACTGCCAACACTGGTGACGACAAAGGAGCGAATCTCAAACAATGCCAACTCAATTTGCATATAAGAAAAAATAACAACCGGAAAAATGAACTGACGAATATTTTGCTAATAAAAACATAAAATCAGCCACGAACTGTTTTTAATTTTTAACATTTTTTTCCCATTTTTTCTCCATTTTTTGTTTTTGTTTTTTGTATTGTTTTCGATTTTTCGCTTTTATTTTTTTTTTATCTTTTATTTTATTGTTTTTTATGAATTTACAATTTGCCAAAAAGGTTTCTGTTTATTGTTGTTATTGTTGGTACACGAGCTTACATGTGTTTGTCAAACACATAAAAAAAAAAATACGACAAACAAAAGAACATGCGACAACAACAAATTGTTTTTTGTTTAAATAAAAAAAAAAAAAGAGAAGAGTCGCGAAATCAACGCGAAAACAAAAACATTTTACAAATAACTTAACAATTTGCTGTGGGTCTTCCTTACATGCGCCGACTGCTCGGCCGTCCGACCGTCCGTTGACAATGACAATAACGTAAGGTCATCATCAGGTGCGGCGGGCGGTGGCGGCGGCGGCGTGCATGAAACAGGTAGGCGCATACAAGTAACTGTGCTTCGTTTGACAATGGCCAAATTGAAACGGTGAAAGTTTGTCAGCTATAATGAAATGCAGGCAGGCAGGCAGTCAGGCAGGCAGGCAATCAAAGGCTACAATGATGCAGGAGTCACAGCAGCGGCAGCGACCGCATATGACTAACAAAGACATAAGCGTAACATAATCGAACAATGACGATGATCAACAGGCAACAGACAGTAAACAGCAAAAGTAACAACAGCAAAATTGGCTAACAACAACAACACACACATACATACATACATAAGACAATGACAGCAAACAGAATACAATACTTTCCTTACATATCATTGCATTGAGTCAGTCAGCGACTTGTGGACAAGTTGGCAGGCCGACAGGCAGGCAGGGAGTGAATGTGCAGCGTTCAGATTTACAAGAAACAAATCAATGCTTGTGTACCCGCAGCAATGACAATGTTAAGAAATTTGAATGGTACGTTTACAATCTCTTTTCTTTATCACTGAATTCTCTTTCTTACAATTTACCTTTCTTTTTTCGCCACGCTGCAACACTGCCCCCTTTGTAGCGCTGCCACACTTTTTGCGTGCGTCAGCGCCAATTTACAGTTTAATAAGTCAACAATAAAAGTGCATATATGATTTACTTTGGCAAGTTCTGCATTGACTTTCAATTGACCTTTAAACATTTCAATTGCTAAGTTTAAACAACATAACCTTGAATTCGCGCAAATCAATTCAAGCACATTTAATGTGGCAATATCAAATCCGTGCATCAACAATAAACTTCTTAGGCAACACGTTTTTTTTTTTCTACTTCGTTGGCGTCGTATAACTTACAAATCCTGCCAACTTAACGTAATGCATTATGCACTTTGCCAACGCCAACGTGCGCAACATTGGCAGCGACAGTGGCAGCATTGCCAACCTGGCCATTGTTACCATTTTGTTGTATTTTGTCATAAATTAATACGCATTTTTGGTTTGCAAATTCAACAAAATGCAACTTGACGATAAACGTGCATGCGCACAGCACCCGCGCGCCCTCTTTGGCTTACGAAAAGCACTAGTCACAAAGTTGCACATGACGTTTGACTGACGAGCAAACATATATCAAAAACGAAGAAGAAGCAGAACAGAAGATGAAGTTGAAGAAAACGATGCATAACAACAACAACAACAATAGCGCAAAGCAAAGCAAAGCAGTGTGTGTGTGAGTAAGGTGAGTTGAAGGGCGTACGACGTATGAATTGAATTGACTGAGTTACTTTTGTAAATTCGTCGCACAAATTCGCATTCGCATCATCGGAAGCAAATTGCATAATTTTTACATAAATATGCTGACGTGCATTCATAATAAATACGAATTCGTATTTATGCTCAGCTGCATCGACAAACATTCATACATACATACATATGTGTATATATATTATGTTGATACAAACACATGTTTCATAAGGCAAAGAGACCTTTAACGCATTTCATTTTTGTATGCAACATTTTGAATACTTTTTGTCTTTTTATTTGTTTTATTTGTGCGCGTTTTAAGGAAGCGCGTGCACATGCCTGCATATATTTTTTAATATGCAGCCTAATAGGCAACAAAACGGCAACATGCAGGCAGCCAGTCAGGCATTGAGCCGAGCCAGGCACATTGGCCAAAAAGCAAAACAAAACGAAAAAAAAAAAAAACAAAAATACAGAAGGGATAAAATGAATGATGAAATACATGCTGCATAAATGTTTTATGCAGCGCAGGACAATGCCTGACATCAATTGGAATTGCAGAGCAAATAATGCGTAAAATACAGACATTATTTTGCATTTTGCACTTGGCAAACCGACGACTGTGAAAAACTGCCATGTGCCATGTGTGCGTGCGTGCGTGCGAAAGAGACAAAAAATTGCGCCGAATTGGCTAAAGGATAATAAGCAAACGGACACAAGTTGCATTTCCGTATGACAAACATGCCAAAAAAAAATGTTCATCCTTTTAGTTTTTAGTAAAGTCACTTTGCCATTTATAAGCACACACACACACACATACATACGTGCATATGAATCTACATATAAATGACGACCGAAACTCATACAAAAGCAACGAAATTTTATGCTTATTTCTTTCATTATTTCATTTCATTTCATTTTTCTTCAGTCAACTGTGTCTCTCCGTCTCTCTCTCTCTCTTTCACTCTTTGGCACACCGATCATATTCAACCAACACCCAGTGCTGCCGTTCAGCATCATTTAGATGCGACAATTGCCACGACACCCAACTAACTACTACTAGTAGTAGTAGTCGTGATAGTAGTAGAAGTATGGCAGGCAACATTGGAAAGTTAGTTACATGGCTGCTGAAAGCAACGAGCTGTGAAACTTAATCGCATGCAAAAAGTGCGTCATTATACTGAGCTGTGAATGTGTATCTTTGTTGCTGCTGCTGCTGGCTGCTGCTGCCGTTCATTGTGGTTGCCACAAACGATGGCGGTCGCAACGTGCGCTGCTGTTGCTGCTGCTACTGCTGGTGGTGGTATATGTGGCCATGACAATAAAATAACGACACATCGACGACCACGGGGACGTGCAACAAACAAACGGCATTGCTGGCATAACCCTGTCTATCTGTCTGTCTGTCGGTCTGTCCGTCCGCCACTAGCCAGTGAGCCATTTAATCCGCAAAATGGCCAACGCATCAATACAAACGATGACAGCGAGCACTTGGGTCAATGGGACACACACACACACACACACACACAGATGCGCTCGCTCAGCTTAGCGTACGTCCTATGCCAGCGTTATACGAGCTCTACGACTCGACTCGACTCGGTCAGTATATGTCAGTACGTCTATCTGTCTGAATGTCTGTCTGTCTGAGTGTCTGTTCCACCGTCTGTCTCTCGCTTTCTACGTATCTATATAACCTTACTTCATGTGCGATAATAACTGTGACAGCTTCAACTGAACTTCTATTGTCGTTCGAAGGTACTTATGCACTGTGAAAAATGAGAGAATATGTTATAGAAGATGGTCTTTATGTACTTGTGAATAAGTATCATAATCTCGACAAAGCACAGTAGACATATTGTGAGGTTTAACTGACTGTTTGTTTTAATGAGAAGTACTTTTCGAATATGCTTCGATTACTACAGACAGTTTGTTAAAAGTTATCCGATCTAGCGCCAAAATAATGTGTCTTAAAAATATGAATAGACGAGAAGTTAGGAATAGAACCTCTATAAAATCATGCTTTTCGAAGACTTTTAAATATCAGAAATAAGATTTCTGAGAACCTAATATATCAGCAATGTCTGATCTCAAGAACTAGATGAATTATTTATTTATTTATTTAATTCTTGAGTAGCAAATGACTGTCATTAATAGTTAATTAATAAATAGATAAGAATATAATATTATAACTATAATATAGTATATTATAGTGAACTTAATTTAATATAATTTAATACTAATTTTAAAAAATAAATATAGAATAAAATATTTTATATTAAAAGCATGAAATTTTGTAGAAGGCATAAATGTTCAAGCAAACTATAGAGAGAAGAGAAAATACCTTCTTTATAAAATCTACAAAACAAATAAACACAATTTCTCTCAGTGCATAGTTAGCTCGCTATGCCATACGCCAACGCTAGTGCCAACAACGCTAACAACAACAAATGCAACCAACGCCCACAACGCCAACGAGGATGCCAGAAAACAAAAGCCAAAAAGGAAGACAAGCAGAAAAGAGTTGATGTCGACAATTGGCGCAACATCATCAAATGGCAATGGAAATGGCACCGAAGGAAGCTCAGCGAATGCGACGATGAGCGCGCACGTGTCCCGGCAGTCAAACGCTTGGCTCTAAGCGACTTCACTTGGATAGGGACAAGAGTCGCCGCGCTGCTTTGGCTGCGCTCATAATCAAAGTGTATTAAATAGATTTTCACAGACAATTTGTTTGACTGCAGTTGCAGTTGCAGTTGCACTAATGAAATCACAGCCACATGAATATTACGGCTAATGGGCGTGGCAAATGTGACAACGACAACACACAAAGGCAAAACCAATTAACACAAGTTCAAAGTGCAAAGCGCACGGCGTTGTTGATAAATGGCAAACAAGCAAACAAACGTTTTGCAATTAAAACCGCCAACAACAACAAAGAACAAGAAAATAAATTTCAAAAATTGCAATCAAACGAGCAAATTAAAAGCTTTAAATGTGCTGAATATATATATATATATATATATATATATATATATTTTTGAGATTATAGCCGTTAAAGCAAAAATGCCAAACGATTATAAAGCAATCAGTTTTGGGTTTGTTTTTTATTTTCGACCTTTTTTTTGAATGCACTGAGTTGCGAATTGAAGTCACACGTTGGCCTGCACAGATGAGCGAAGACAACGTCATTTGCAAAATCATAATTCGCGTGTTAAACGCGCATTAGTCTCACGTTGATTTATCACAGCAGCAGGTCCGTCGCCGACTCCGACTACGGCATGAACTGCACTGAGACTGAGACTGTGGCAGAGGCAGAGGCTGAGCTAAAGTTAACTAAAAACGAGATATGTTGGTCAGCGCTGATCCAGATTCGTTGCGATCGTGTTGTTTGGCCCCGGTTGGTGGTTTGTGGTTGTGGATTTCGGTCATTGGTCAATTTTATAAGGTGACCAAAAGCGCAACAACAACTTAATTATATTGTAAAACGAAGCTAAGAGCAACAACAGCAGAGAACAAGACTGACGAGTTCGTTAATCCCGCATTAAAGTGGAGCAAATTTATGCCCAATTTCATGCGCGAATGCCAAATGATTTATGTGACAGCATGCAATTGCCAAAAAGGACACACATGTATGTGTGTGTGTGTTGCGTTGATTTCAGTTTGGCCGCAGGACAAATAACTTCATTATGTATCAAGCGACAACGAGTGAAGTGTGGAAGTGACGAAGTGAGGCGCGCCACAAAACGCATCTCATTTGCGCACAGCTGACGAGGCAAGCCAAGGCAAGGAGATGCTTAGTTAGTATGAGTATGAGTGTGAGGAAGAGGCGTAAGAGGCGCATCAACAACGGTAACAACAGCAATAACAAGAGCTTAAGACAACAACGACGACGACGACGACAACGACAACGTTGCTGAAATGATATATTCTCGCACGATTCTCGTGATGCTCTTCATATTTGGTCAAAAGTTTTGGCTGGCAGGCAGCCAGGCAAGCAAGCCAAGAAAAGCAGGTAAGCAGACAGGCAAGCAGGCAGAAGGCAACACGCGACACAGAGGCATGCCACTGACAACAGCAAAAATTGCCACCACAACAACGAAAGCAATAAGTCTCTTAAACAAAAAAATTCTACATTTGGCAAGAATTTCAGGTGAGCACAATTGTGTATTTATTTGCCTCTTGTAGCACTTTGCGCGCACACACACACATAGACACACACACACTTGTGTATATTCAAATTCAATTCAAATACCAAATTTAAATTCAAATCCAAAATCGAGATTTTCAACAACATGAGCAACAACAACAAACAAAACCATTTGAATGCAATTTAAAACAGCTTTTGTTCACACGTTGTTATCCTAAAAAATACAACAAAAAATACAACAACAAAAAAAAAACACAACAAACAAACAACATAAACAACAATAAACCAAACGTAAAGAAAATAAAGTGAAGTGCAAAAAAAAAGCAAATAAAAAAAACAGTATTACATTTGAAAATAATCGCATACATGCCACAGGAAGTCACGCCAAATTTGTATTTGTATTCGTATTTGTATTGGTATTTGTTGCGCCAACAATACACAAGCCGTTAACAGTTGTTGCCACTTGCAACAATGCCATCAATTTGACATAAAAACGGCAGAGCATCAACTGAAAACATTTACTTTAATTGCAACTATTGTGGCAAATTCAAAAACCTACAAACAAATTCACTCACTTCGCAACAGGTCACATAGAAGTGTAATAGAAAAATGCATGCAGTTGCAAGCTTCAAAGCTACAATGCAAATATGCGATTTTATGCAAAATATAAAAAATAATGAAAAAATAATATAAAATAATATAACTTTTTACACAAGTTTACAGAGCAAACCGTAGTTTTGCTACAGAGCAGCAGTTGGTATTGGTAGAGGCCACATTATATATTAAAAGCCTTGGACATTTTACATTTTATTAAGGTTTAAATATTATAAAAACTGCTTGAATTCCTTTCAAATCACCTTAAATATTATAAGTCATCAAATAAACAAATGACAAATCTTTCCAAGTAAAATATCAACAAAAATGATAAACTTTCCATTAAATATATCAACTGACACCAAACCAGATACCAAGTTAATTAGGCTTACTATATAAATACCAACACACGCCCAGAATTCTCACAGCTGGTATTCAAAATCTCGCGTTTCTAGAATATTCGCTAAATAAAACATTATATCACAGCAAGAAACACAAATTCCGGATCAAAATTATACAAATTTGTGATTTATACCACTAGCAATACAAGACCCGAAAATATAAGTCCGAATTTCGACAAATCTGGCGCACCTGGAGAGTGCCCTAAGCATGGAAAATGTTTATCATCATTTAGCTAATCATCTTATATCAATATGATAAAAAAATTGTAATCAATTCATTAATATGTTTAAGCTTAGGATCAGTTAGAGACACTTTTATTGTTCCGAAATGGAACCGATTCAAATTTAAAAGAAGTACCACCGCAGTATAAAAGTGTTCGCCTCTTTTTCCGCTTCCAAATCAGAAGTTACCTCAACTTAAAGTTGAAAATACGTTGTATTACTTCACACTCATTGCATAATACAACTTCCAACAGTCTAAAGAACCCATCAATTATTAAAAAGCAAACAAGTTCAAGTGACAATCAACAAAGTTCTTGTTTAAGTAACACAAGTCACTTTTCATCATATTGATTAAACGAGTTGACAACTCTACGTGCAACGGCGGCAAAAAGTCACTGCAAGTAAACTAAAACAAATAACGCAGAAGATGAAGGAAAAAAAAATCTGTAAATAAATACAAACAAGTTGCACACACACACACACACACACACATGTACTTAAGACTTTTGTTAGATTAACAAGAAACATGTTATCGCAGCGCAAATAAATAGCAGCACTTTGCCACACTGCGCAAGTAAGTTCTTGCCACCAACACTCAAGGCACTTAACCATAGATAATGTAAGGCGCTTAAGGCTGCCGCCAAGTGTAGTCAAGCCAAGCCAACAACAACACAACAACACAGCAACAACAACAACAAATGCGCCTCATCTTATTAGAATGTTAGTAAATTATGCATAAAATGCACTGCAATGTTGTTGCTTGACGAAGCGCACATTGTTCGAGACAAATGCAGCAACATTAAGTGTGCATTACTGCATTAAATAGCAACAACAACAACAACATCAACATGCAAGCAGCAAGGCAAGGCACAACAACAAAAACAACAACTGAAAGTTTATAGTGTCGGCAATTAAAGCATTTAACTTCTGCATTTGACCAACAACAACAACAACAACAACAACAACAACAACAACAACAGCAGCATCAACAGCAAGCAAACAGAAAAGCGCGTGTAGGTTTGGCATTGGCATTTGTTGTTGTTGTTGCTACTAGTAACCAATGTTTTTACACACACACACGTACACACACAGAGCACTTTCTTTCACAATGTTCGTTGTGTCTGTCTCTGTCTGAGCCTTTAAGTGAATTGGAAGTCTACAAGACACCGTCATTGCTACCTTTACCTTTGCTGCTTTGCGGCTTCTGATTAATCACTTTTGCGCGTATAATAAATTAAAAATTTCAGCAATTTTGAAAGTCAATTAATCATCATGAGGAGAGCTCAAGCGACTGAACGTCTCTACGTGCAATCGTTCGTACGTACGTTCGTTTGTTTATTTGTTACTGTTGTTGTTGCTGCTGTTGTTGTTGCAACAGTACTTGCAGCAAACGATGACGAAGACAGCAGCAGCAGCAGCAACCGCTCTATGCTGTTGTCAATTCTACTTTACTCGCTTACTCAGAAAATGTCAGACGCAATACATGAACTGAAATGATGATGAAGTAGCTGCCAACGCCGACGTCGCCGCCACCGTCGCCACCACCGCCTTGGCAAAGCTTCAAAGGTGTTCAAGTTTATGCAAGCCCCCTTAGACCAATATCAGACTGGCATATGAACAACAACAACAACAGCAAACAGTCGACGGACGCGTTTGGTCAAACAGCGTTTGTTAGAAGGAGTGCCGACATTGTCAGTTAAGACTGAAGGCAGACGGCACAACAACAACTACAACAACTACCACTACAACAACAATTCAAATATGCTCTCTTACTAAACGCAAAGCAGTGCTTTCTTTTATGCTCTCTAGGCACGTGTTTGCAGCGACATTTGCGAAGAAGAAGAAGCAGAGAAGACGAAGAAGAGTAGAAGAAAAGAAATTAAATAAAATGAATTGATAAATGAATGCGTTGCAAGTCAGTCAAGTCCATCACATGGCACGACGCGCGGAAGCATTTTAAGATAGTCAGATAAGCGAAACGAACGCCTTATATAAATTTTATTTTTTTTTTTATTTATTATTTACAATATATAATTCCCTTTTTTTCACTTATTTGCGGCATGCCTTTCACACGCCTTGTCGCCGTCCCGCACTTATCAAAGACAGTGTTAAAATGAATGCTTTAATTTCAGTAACCGAAACGATTCAAAGTCGCCTCGATCATCATCATCCTCATCAGCAGCAGCAGCAGCATCATCATCGCTGCTGTTGCACGATTGAATTTATATTGGCAGCAACAGGCAATCTTAAGTTGCCTCTTATTTCTACGTGCCTGTCTGTGTGTCTGTGTGTGTGTGTGCCTTGCGGCATGCTTCTTTGCAGGCCTGTTTGCTTCGTGCGAAATTAAGCCATTTTCATATTTATAAATTTTTGCTTTTGGTTTTATCGAACAAGCGAAACGGAACGCTTAAATTCACAATCGCGAGAGCATGAATTAAATATGGGCACCAATAAACGATACTGACAGCAAACGAGCGCTCGAATACTGCTTTTGTTGTTGTTGTTGCAGTTGCTCTTGTTGTTGTTGTTGCTTTAGCCAGTAGAGCAGAAGGCGACGTCGCTTGGTTATTTCGACCAAGACATTGATTACACCTCCTTCTCGCCACGATCAGCTTACTGCATCTGTATTTCTCACTCACTCACTCAGTCGCTCACTCTCTCATGCTGTCTGTGTCTCTGTATTTCTGCCTTTGCTTGGCATATTGTATTTGTGTACCTGAAGGTAAATCAAATCGGTACAACTTAACTTTCCTCTTAGCTCGGACTTAACTTGCTACGACTGTGTTCTTGTTGTTGTTGTTGTTGCTGCTGCTAAGCTGAGTTATTAAGGCATCTTTATAGCCAATCTCAATGAGGTGTGAAGTGCAATCGTTGCAGATTTTTATTAATACGCAAAAAATATTTTATTAGTTGTTACAGACAACGCCGCCGACGCCGACAACGACGTCAACAACAACAACAAGCACGACAACAACAACAACAAGCACGACGACGACAACAACGATAAACGAACGAACGAACGAACGCATGAAGGCATAAAAATTTCTGCCTATAATTTTGTCTCTTTCTCGCTTCTGCTCATTTTGACTTTTGCTTTCTTATTTGGGGTTTTAGCACAGTGTTGATCCCGTAACTTTGACATTTGAGGTCGTTCACTTGTCGTCTTAATTAAGTGCGCTCAAAAACTTCTGCTCTTAGCTTTAGTTGTGCTTGTTGTTGTTATTATTGTTGTTGTTGTGGTTGCTTTTCATTTGAAATCCTTACTCACCAATGCCGCCGCCTCTTCCGCCGACGCCGCACAGCAAACACATGTCAGTTTAAGTACATTTTGACTGTGGCGTCGCGTTGCTGTCAATAAAATCCCATAATCTGACAGCTCAACTGATACCCACTGAAACTTTAGTGCATATTCTTGCTTTCATGCTTTTGGCCGTTGGCATTTTTATACCGGTTTCATTTACAAATATACATTTTCGTATACGTATTTTATTGCAATGTGCACGAAACGGTTTTTTTTATTGTCAATTGTAAAACAACTTGTTTCGATTCTTTTTTTTTTGGCTTTTTTTAGGTAATTTTATTGTATTGCGACAAAAATCAGCTGTTTTATGTTAAACTTCTTTGTACTTTTACTTGTGTATTTTTTTGCAAATAAAGTCAATTTATATTTTTATAGCGTTTTATTAACCATTTACATTTCACAAATTAACCTTTTGATCTCTTCTTTATGGCACACACAAACACACACACACACAAGAAATTCAGTTTCTGACACTAGACTCACCTCCAATTCAAACCAAGACTGATCAAAACATCACACATCAACTCACACCCACAAAATAGCAACAGCAACAGCAACATGTGTGTGGCAGCTTTGAAATGCAGCGCGCTTGCCAGTGTGGCAGCAAGGCAGGCAAACCGATTAGCCAGCTTGAACACAATTGCAAAAGATACTTAAAGCAACTTGATGAACACACCCAAAAACGAACGCAACGAGATTATAAAAAAGCCAAAAAAAACAACAACAACTATTTTCTTCAAAGATCAACATTTGACATGCGGCACACTTTACCGCCTTCAAACTATTGTTGTTCATATAGAAAGAGCGAGCATCTTGATGATCACGCTTTATGCCGACGACTGTCCTATGCGGTACTTCAGTTAGGCCGTCCGATCTGTTGCACGTTTGGTCAGTTTGAATACATGTGCATTGTTAATATAAAAACCGTACGTATAATAGAACGAACGTAAAGTAGGTGTTGCCGGCCTAAACGCCATGCAACAATGTGCAACAACAATGTGCAACATAACTGATAGCAAGAATTTTTCTGTGTTGCCGATTTGACGCATCAGCAGCAACATGTGAATTTTCATTTATTTTGTATTATTTTGTTATTGTTGTTGTTGTCTATTTTACTTGTGCCGCTTATAACATAAGAAATTTGCCTGCCGCAAAGGCGTTGAAGATGCTTGAGGAGCCAAAAGGACAATGAGCTGTTTTATGCAAGAAATTGCTTGGAATGCCTTCGCATTATGTTTGTGCATGAGCTGTGCGCTAAACTTGAGAAGAAGAGGAAGAAAAAAAAAAGCAGCAGAAGAAGAAGAGAAAAAGACGATGACGAGGAAACTTGTCAGTATTCAAAAATTGCAAAGAAGGTGTGGAAACAGCAACGCCGGCATAGCGGCAACAACAACAAACAACCAACAACAACAACAACGAACAAATAAACAAAATGAGCAGAAGAAGAAAAAAAAATGTTTTGCGTTGTAATTTCATATTGGCAGCTGCAACAACATCACACACACACACACACACACACATGCGCAGCGCATGTTAAAAAGTGGCAATCAAATGAGGTTGTTTTTGTTGTTGTTGTTACTGCTTGTTCGACTTGGTTGGCAATGTTGTTGCTATTGCTGAAGATGAGTACATCGTCCTCGTCCACCTCATCGTCAACAACGCTCGTTTTGTGTTGTTTGTTATTGTTGTTGTTGTTGCTGTTGATGGGCAATGTTTCGGTCAGTTGCCATAACGAATCGTAAGCTTCGCTTGAGCGAACCGAACCGAACTGCACTGAACTGAACTGCAAGCTGCGAGCGACGAAGCCAACGCGTATATACAAGACTCAATTTATAAAATGTCTTAATTTTGTTGGCACGCCAGCAGCAGCAGCAGCAGCAACAACAGCAGTGGCAGCGGCGAGATGCAACATTTTGGCGACGTTGACTGCTCAAAAAAAAAACAACAAAAAGCAAAAACAACAACAAAGTAAAGTTAACATTAACAACAGCTTAAAGGCGTCAGGCGTGTATTGCCAAAACTGACTGACTCACAAACTGATGGACAGACCAACTGATGCGACGACCAAACACACAGCAAGACACACACACACAGATAGACAGAGAGCGGTAAGCACAGACAGAGAGAGAGAGAGAGAGATAAAGACATGACGCTTGCTTGTCAGTCAGCGTGAAATGCTGTTTATTGTTGATGTTGCACTGGTTGTTGTCGTCATTGTTGTTGTTATTATTATTGCTGTCGCCGTAGTTATTGTTGCTGTTGCAGTTGTTGTTGCTGTCGTTGTTGTGAAGGGTTGTTCCAGGCGATAAATTGCATTTTAAGCGTATTCCATGGCATTATTATGACTTTATATACTCTGCGGGCTTTTCGGCCTTCTGCAACGCCCTCTGCCGCACCATACTGCCAACCATACTAATCATGCAACCAACTTCACTTGAAAACTTTTGCGTGAGCCAACACCGCCCCCTTTTGCATGATGCATTTTTACTGCAAGCTGCATTCTTCTAAAGTCTTTATGCAGTTTGCTTCTTCTTCACCTTTTTTTTTTCTTTTGCTCATCTACAAGGTGTGAGCTATTTTTATATATATATATACATACATATATATACAGTATTTTTTTTCTTTTGATTGGCAATGATGAAATGCTGTTGGTTGTTTACTGTTTGTTGTTGTTGTATGTAACATCGACGTTGTTGTTAATGTTAATGTTGATGTTCAGCTTGAAAGCACATTTTGCGCCCTTCGGTGGTCAACTCGACTTTGACTCGCCTGCTTGACCGGCCGGCCGGCCGGCCAATCAAGACACTTGAAATGTGTTTTTATACACGTAACAATATAATTGCTTAATTTGATTAGCAATTCTTGTTGTTGTTGTTGTTGTTGCTCCTGCTGCCGCTGCCACTGCCAGTGCTGCCCTCATTATTGCGCAGTGGCGGGCGTGCAAAATTGCTAACAATTTGATATTTAAATTATTGAGTTTTATATCTTGTAAAATGTATGAAAACAAGAAATGAAAGCCATGACAGCTCAATAAGCCTCATTCATTTTTTTTTCTTTTTTTTTTTTTTTCATGCTGTGTTCGGTTCGGTTCTCTTCACTTGCATTACATTATTTGAAAATCATTTTTACAAGGCGAATAATAATCATGCTGCGTGTTAAGAAGGCAGAGCGCCTGCAGTGGCGTCGCGTCAATGCGCGCAGAGTGTGGCAAGGTGCAAGGGTTTGGTAATAGGCAATAAAGAGTTGAGTCATCTTTATGGTAAAGTAATGTTCATGCTGTCAATACGTTTTTCTAAGTAACTTGTTTGCGAACAATAAAAACATGCTAGTTTTATGACAAAGGATTAATTTCAAATTCCAAATGATTTACAGTCATTGAGGAATTGTTACATTTGAATCGTTTAATCCAAGACGTTTGCTAATATTTCTCGTACACTAATGCTGTTCTGCGTTGTAAAGACTAGAACCAATTAAGAATCACAAAAGATCTATTTATAATTTTACTATCCCATTCTAAATCCGTGTACGCATGGTAGTGGAATATGTTAAGGTAGACTTAGTTCTTTAAGTTGTACTTGCCTTTGTTCTGTATATAAGGTTAAGACTCTGCAGTTATGTATTTCTCATGCTCCTTATTCAACATCTATTTTCGCGTTGTTCCGCAGTCTCCGTTTACTTGCTCGAAAAGTATTTTTTGATAAAATTTATGTTTCTTTAATTTTTGACACAAAAGGGTATTTTTTGGTGCATTTAAGTGACGCGTAAATTGCAAATGTTATGTTAATGTTATTTTAATGTTAAGACTATGCCTATAACATTCATTGCTAGTTAATTAATACTCTTACGTATTTTCACGCTTTTATCACGCTTAGTTTGAGATGACCGACTTTAAAGACTTTTATCTTAATATTCATCAATTTATTTATTTTTTATTACGATATTTAACAACAACTTCATCTTAATGTTGTCAACATTATGTATTAATAATTAATAATACCATCAAATCACTACAATATTTAATTATGGACAATTTGTTAACGTTCATTCGACGAAGTAAGACCATGTAGTATTGAAATTACGCCCCAACACGCAATGCCACACAACATTTATGCAAGCAATGTAACCAAAGTACAACTGCAAGCCCAAAAGGTTACAGTAGCCATGCCCTATCAAATGACCATCATGCATTTAGCAACATTAAGTTGCAATAAAAACCAATACGGCAATAAAAAAAAGTAGTCAACGTATATTCATACGCCTAACGCCTGCATTGGAATTGTCATTGTTGTTGTTGTTGCTTTTGTTGTCTGATTAAATTTAAATTTGATATTTTAATAAATTAGTAAAAAACGCAAAACATTTCTGCACATTCATTCATTCATTCGACAGGCACAAACACACACACACACACACACACACATGCACTCAATTGACCAGAAGAGCGTGTTGTTGTAAAAGAGATGCAAAGAAGGAAAGGAGGCAAGGAGGCAACGAAAACCATAACTAAGCGAATTGCGAGTGCCGAGTGGCGAGTGGCGATGAGCACGTCAGGCGACAGGCCATTGAGATGCCTGCCAACTGATTGCAATTTGAAATATTCAATGGACAACTTCTGTGCCGTGTGCGTCTTGAGTTGATGCAACATAACAACGGCTGTTGCTATTGTTGTTGTTGTTTTTGTTGTTGTTGCAACAGCGCCAAGTCATGGCTCGCTCGCTCGGTCGCTTACATGTGTGTTCTGTTTTAGACTTGATGTCGACTTGGTAGCCCAACGTGAATGGCTATTTTGCCTTCACTGCCTACTGCCGTTTGCCGACTGCAAACTTGCTGGCAAACGGCAACCAGCAACCTACCGGTGTGATCAGCGATAAATGTGTAAGAAATGGTTTTGAATTTTTTGTCTAGTGTTTGATTCTTATTAAAAGATTGCAAACTTACAACAGCACCAACTGGAAATTCTATACTTGCAATGCGGCGTGTTGCATCTAACCCTAATTCACAGTGTGCCTGTGTTCAATTTAATCAGCCGGCTATATGGACAGACAGACAGAGAGACAGACAAACAGACATACAATTAGACTACAACATTTCAATATGGCATGCAATTTATTTTAATCCTTTTAAAGATTTTTTGTGTATTTGTGCTCTTTCGCATACAAAACATTGAGTGAGAAGTGCAGAAATTTCATCAACATAAAAAGCTAGTTTATGAACCATAAAGTTAATCAGGAAAATAATCAGTAAAATAGCAAACAAAAGTAATAGAGAGACGGACATACTTCAGCAACATTGCATAGGCTTGGCATATGCAGATGAATTCAAACTGAAACTTAGCACAGCACAGCTTTTACTTTGTGTTGATACAACTTGACTGAACTATCTTGCCTAAACGAAATGTTCTTGACTAACAGCAAATAAGCGAAAAAAGTATGTATATATGTATGTTTACAATATAGTATGTTGAACACAGCAAATTGCAATGCATGTGGGCTGAACTTATAATAAGAATGAACAGCCGTGATTTCACTGTTGCAATTTGTATGCCAAATCCAATGCACAGGCCTAGGCTTACAGACATGTCGAGCAGCGCAGTGCGGCGTAAGCAACATGACCAAGTCTTGCTTGGCTTTGCCAAGTTCGCGAATTTCACCGCATAGTCATGAATGAACACTGCCCTAAATGTGTGCAACGCGCGGCAATTACTTATCACACAGCTGCCCCACACACACTGCCACACACACACAGACTTAGCAAAATTAATCGCAATAGGCAATGGCAATGGCGACCTATGCAAATCGCTTGGCAGCTTAAACAACTTTCTGACTTGATGCTTGTATTACAGCAATGCAGCACAATCAATGTTAATGTAGCCATGCATATGTACGAGTATGTGTATGTATGTTTGTTGCAAGCCACAACAATAGCAACAAAAACTATTACCTGTCACATTGTCAGGTGATTGCAAAATTGTTACGCGTTACGCGAGTAAATCGCCAACCAATGCCATCGCATTGCAATCACCGTCGCTGCTTCGCCACTAACGTAATTTGTGGGAACACACAGAGTCGTCGCCGGCCCCAGTTCTGTGCACTGCTATCGGCTGCTATCAGCCAAGTTCTTGCTGCTATAAAACTCGTGACTTGAACGTGACGTTTGTGCAAACAGGAAGATCAACACACACACACACGCACACTCACTTAACACACTTCAGTTCAACTCAGCTCAGCTCAACTCAATTCGACTTTACTCAAAGTCTTGACGTGATTGTTGCCCAAGAAGGGGAAGTACAACAAAAACAACGGTTTTTCAAATTGTCTAAATCGTGTATTTTGTTGCAAATGTTTGTGAAGCATGTGCGATGCAGAATGCCTTGACACAACAATTGTTTGCCAACATTAACAATTTGAACTAAATTCAAGATTTTCCTTCTATTTTTTACCTTTTTCAAATACGCACAGTGTGCACTTTTTTTTACAAAGTGAAATGTAGAAAACTTAATAAAATAACATGCACACTTTTCCCAAATCATTGTTTAAATTCAATCAAAGGGTCACGTCAAATACACGTATAATTTCAAGTGTTAATCCATGAGGATTTTAACAAATAAAGTCAAAATATAAACCATATAAGATGCTCCTTTGTTACACAGGGCCGGAATAAATACAGCTTGGACTAACTATCATATAAAGGGGAAAAGAAACTCTTCGAATTTAACGAAAATTGGAATTCAACCAATGGGCATCTGATTTCTGCCTACATCTCTCAACAACATGCGCTATAATAGTTAGTCTACGACATATAGTATTAACATGGAATGTTTCACAATCGCTTGTGCACTCAGATCCCATGTTATATAGGAATATTTGAGGTTATCTTTTTGAAAACCTTGAATTATTCTGTCTTTATCACATGGTAGACGCAGTCTTCCAATCCTTTGTGTGTTTTCTCAATGTATTAAAACAGATTGAACTAGAACGCAAATCAACGTCGCCCAAATTACACTTCAACCGATGAGGTCTTATTGTAGCATGGTCGCCTCACGTCTTGCACGCAAATCTGCTTTTGTCAAAGCTTACATCATATTTATAATATGACCTGCCTTTGAAACCGTTTGCATTGTAATATATTTTATGGGATTTTTATGCGTAGGAAGATACTAAAAAATTTGTTTCATTTCTTTTTCTGTTTTATTGTACGTCTGTCCGTTTGTTCCTTCGTTCGTTTGTTGCCGATGCGATTTGCAAATATCACAAAAACGCTCAAGCGTGTCCACTCAATGAATCACAACAACAACAACAACAACAATAGCAACAAACAATTTTATACATTTGTACGACGCCTCGACAATTGTCCATCTTGACTGTGACTGTGACGGAGACTGAACCTCATCTAACTCAGTCGCTCTGTCGCTCAATCGCAGTGCCGCAATTACGGCACAAAAGTAATTGATGAAACTCTTAAATCGCTATTAATGTCATCGATAACATTTTGGTGTTTTGTGTATTTGTTGTTGCTGTTGTTGTTGTTTGTTGCCGATATAAATTACAAGCAATGTTGACTAAGTTTAGAGTGACCGCAGTAGAGTGTCTCCCATGTCTGTCAGTCGCTCTGTCTGTGCGTCTGTGTGTGTGCGCGCGATGAACTGATGGAGTCTTCATGATCAGCCACAATCCATGGACCACACATATTAGCATGCTGCATTTAAGCGAATGTATCTGAATTGGTTGCGTTCTATTCTATTCGCATGTGAATTCGTTTGTTCATACGTTCGTTCGTTCGTTCGTTCGTTGGTTCGCTCTTTCGTTCACCCATTTTGTTATAACTTAACATGCTCGTAAACGTCAAAGACACAAATCAAACATGTCACAAACAGTTTTGCGTTGCTTTTACACAATTCTTGGAAACATTTTAAAAACTTCCTTGTCGTTGTTGTTATTTTTGCTGTTGTTGTTGTTGTTGTTGTCGTCGCTGTCGATGTCAACAGACGCGCCTGTGTCTAGATCCGAACGCATCTCGAATGGATCAGTTTGACAGTGAGCTAGCGCAAAGCATAAAAATTCTGTTGACAAATTGTAAAAAAAAATTATCATAATTTTCTTTATTTCTGACAAATTTTTTAAGCATTTTCACGCATTTAATGGTTAATATTTTTATGGTGTAAAAGCAAGCGAGCAACATGAATATAATATAAACAATAATGAGCCAACAGTATAAAATTACACGTACAGCAATTAGACACTTGAGTCATTCGCCAATGTTGCAATCTTGCGCTAAAATAGAGGGCGTAGCATGATGTCCATATGCATGCCCATAGAACATAGAACACTCCACCGCTGAAGAAACTATTTTGTAAAATTGGTATTTTGTGCGATCATTTTACATATAACTGCTTGTAGTACGGTTACACTCTTTATTGTTTACATTGATTTGCAAAATTTATCAAACAGATATTCGTGAACATTGAGCCAGAAATATGAAAAACTACGCTCACAAAAGAAAAACACTTTCTTATAAACAATAAATTATTATTCAAACGCAAAGCTGATTTTGGGCTGCCGATCTATAACAATAATAATAAAAACGTATTTAAATGATGGTTTTTATGATGTTACCCTTTTCTTTTGCAGGTTTTAAAAACCATCAACATGAATAGAGTTCATCTTAACCTGTTTCGAATAATTGTGTAAAATTTTTTCACCCAATTTCTTACCATTTTACACTGTTATATCGTTATACAACTAAGAGAACATCTCAAATATCAAATTGAAAAGCTCAAACTTTTTCAATGGTTTTCAAAGACTGTTAACCGAAGAATCTTTTGATCCGAAGAAATACTAAGCTCAGCTGAAATTCAATCATGTAAATCTGCATTAAGCAAGCAAAACACAAAGTAGGTCGAGACATGATTAAAAATCCACAAGAAATACAACAAATACAAGCAAAGCCACACCCACGCGAACCACACATCAATTATGCGCCAAAAAACCAAACGAGTTGAAATCGATTCGAAGACACTTCAATGCCGGCAAATGGACTTTCATTGTTCAGCGTCTCAACGACGTTGCAGCATTGAAGAAGTATTACCCAAAGAGATTTCATTAATAACTATATCGTATAAAATCGAATATTCAACATTAAATCAAAATTTTGGGCCATGGGAAGGCGAAATGCGAAATGTGAAAATTGAAAAATATTTTCGCTTAAGCCAATAAACCAAAAAACGTAAAGCGTATAAAACAAAAATGCCAAGAAACAAGCAAAAAAAAAAGTTATTGAAAAGAAAAAAAAGCACACACAGAAATGAAAGATGCCACAATGCCGTTCCTGGAAATACAACTTTATTGAAGCAGAAACGAGCCGAGCCTCGCCGAGCCTTGCCTCTGCTATGCTGGGAACAACTCAGCATAAATGCGTGACCGACTGATCGACTGACTTGGCTGACTTTGCTGAAAAGCTGCCCAGGCGACCGTTGCTGCCGCTGCTGCAATGATTAACTGCAAAAGCCAAAGTCACTAAAAAATGCATTGCATAGTGGCGAGTGGCGAGTGAAATTCATTGACTCAGCAGCACAAGTGGGCAGCATGGGTCGCAGTGCGGCAGTGCGGTGGGGATTAAGTAAGAAAAACGCGCGCGCGATGCGCTCAACACTTTAAATAAGAGTTTTTTGTTTTCTTCACTTTTTTTTTTTTATTATTATTATTTTTATTGACAATGAACGTTGAAAATATGTGAAACAAAAAGGACGAGCAGAGTAGACCGAACGAACGAACGCACATCCTCAACTGAAGAGTCGAAGTCGAAGTCAGTCAAAGGGAAAATATTTTATTGACCATTTCAATTATCTTAATGTACTTTAATATCTGCAAAAGCCAACAAGTCAACAAGCAGGCAAGCAGCAGCCGGACAGACATGCAGACGGACAACTGAGTGGGTTTTTTTATTTTACCGTTTTCAGCTGTTTCAGCGGTTGTATGATTATCAGCTAATAAGGCATCAATAAATTTTGGTAAGCAACAGACAACTGCGGCAGCAGCAGCGTCAGCAAAATCAATGCATACACCGCCTTACTGCCTAACCCCTTCATCATGTTTGCTATATAACGTTCATCATCATTTGGTCGCTTCGTTTTGGCATGGATTAAAACAACTACAACAACAACAACAACAGGCGAGATTGCAATTAATTTGCAATAACTTTTGATAAATGTGTGTGAGAAGGCTCATGTAGGAAAGTGGAATTAACGTCACTCGATAACGAGTTGACGCGATTAACTGTCGAAGATAACAGCAAAGAGATTCAAGATATTCTCTACTTCGTCTTCTTCTTCTTCACGGCTTGAATTAGTGGGCCAACTACCGTTAGTCTGCTGTTGCTGTTGTTGCCGCAAGCTAAATTTCTTACTGGCAAATTAAAATTTATTTCACAAAAATTAAAATGCCCAAACCAACAACACAAACAACAACAAAAACTATTAAATTTTATGCGTAAAAAATTATACGCTTGTCTCGCTGCATATAACATTTTATGCGCATGCGATAAAAAAAAAAGAAACAAAATATCGCATGCGACAAATTAATCATGATTGCGTTATTTGAAAAATGTTATCAATGAACCAAAAGTTAATAAAAAATAATTAATTTAATATTCTCAAACAACAACAACAACGGCAGGCAGGCAGACACACACCGCGCACACACACACACTCATACACGGTTATAGACGCTCAAAGCGCATTTAAATCGAATAACACTGAGTGGCAAGCATGAGTTTGCCTGCAACATTTGCCTCGTTATGCATTCTCAGCAACTTTTATATGTGTCTGTCTGTCTATCTGTCCATCTTCTTCTACAAACTCTTGGTGCCTTCAAGACGGCTCGGCTCCGCTGGCATCTGTTATTGCTGCGGCTGCTGCTGCGGCTGCTGCTGCATCTTCTTCTACTGCTGTGCCTGTATTGCTGTATCTTGAGCAGCTCCTGTGTGCTTTCTGCTTTTGCCTTTGCGTTTGCACTGTGGCATCCAATCAATTAGTTTTTATGCTTCATTGCCAACTTGAGTTGCCGCAATTGCTTGCAGCTTTACAACTGCAATTCTCTCGTCTCTCGTCCAAGTGTCAGCAACAAATTGGCTGGCATTATTTTTATGCCACTAGTACTCATGTACACACACACACACACTCACACAGCTATATGCACTTAAAATATTCAATGCCGCGTTTCGTTTATGCTTTCTCAGGCCTTGAGCATTGCACAAGTGCAACATTTTTTGGTGTGCAACGTTTTAAAATTTTATCTGTTATACTTAACAAAAATTCTTACGTTTTCGATTCGGTCATTTTCACGAGTTATGATTGCCAGCAAACAGAGTTGCCAACTAATGATACCTAAATATGTTTGAACTTTGCTTGAACGTAAAATCAAACTTAATTGCTATGAAGCACAAAACAAAAATAAGTTTTACTAAAACAAATATCAAATAAAAATAAAAAGCAAAATTAATAAGCAAAAAACTAAAATTGTATTAGCATGCCGTATGTAAGCAAGTAGTCGTTTGAAACATAAGCCGTAAAGCTCATCAACTGCATGTGATTGTGTCAACGCATGTAACACAAGTCTCAAAACTCAAACTGTCTTAAGTAACCAAGTAGTAATTTGTAACATAAGCCGTGAAGCTTATCAAGTAGACTGTCGTAGGCAACCAAGTAGCCGTTTGTAACGTAAGCTGCATTGCTCATCCACTAGACTGCCGTATGTGCTTATGTATTCGCTTGTTACATAGCACTCAAATGTCAACAAAGACTTTGCAATAAATATTCTTTTAATTTTATACTTTTTTGCAATTTAAGCTTTTTAAAGAAAACTACTTTCATAGCTCACATGAACATTTAACGGTGCTTATGCCTCGCCACAGTTTAATGCACTTCGATAATAGCGAAAAATTCTATCTGCAACTATTCTATTGTATCTAACACTTGAATTTATGCGAGCATGAAGTAACTCAGCTGCCACAGCTGACACCTGTCGATTTTAAGCAATGCACAATGCTAAATACACTGCACTTTACACTACACACTACACTGCACACCACACCAACACTTCAGTTGATGTGAATTTGAAGTTTCGTACAGAAAACAAAAAAAACAAAAAAAAAAAGAAGAAAAATGAAAACGAAGCATACAAAAAGCAAATGTCAGCGCTAATGTCTTTTTGTGACTGTGTCGTTGACTGACTTGAACAAACAGCAAACAACAACAACAACAACAATCGAAGGAGTACATATTCAATATGTGTATGTATGTAAGTATGTATGTATCTACATGCAACACTGTCACCTGCTTGTCGATCACTAACTTTAAATGTATGCGAGCATCACTGGTTGATTGTGAGACAAAGAGAGTGAGTGAGGAAGGAAGAGAGACGAGCGGTGAATTGAATTGACTTGATAGACTGACAGACAACAAACATTTATGCAACAACAACAACAACAACAACTGCAGCAATGATGCCAACAATGCTACAATAACAACAACAGTGAGAAGAGAGTGTCAAGCATAATTCTTACAGCTTTCGTTACGGTATTGCAACAGCAACAACAACAATAACATCGCTCAATGCACAACAGTCAAGCTAAACCAAACCAACAAACAAACAAACAACATGCCCTGCCGAAAAAAATCCACTGGCGATAAATAAAACAAAATGCGCTGCATAAATGCATGAGCAGTTAACATCATCAAAGTGCTCAGGATGTGCGCAAGCAACCAACCAAACAACAACAACAACAACAACAAAACAACATTTGGCAAAGTCATCATTGTACTCACACAAACACACACACACATACACTTAACTCACACACTTGGCATATTCAATACTCTGACACTTACACTTACATGCATGCTCGCCGTTTTTAGTTGTCTCTGCTGTTGTTGCTGTTATTGCAGCTCAACTACGCTTGTGAAGTGTTAAAAAACATTCCTGTGTCAGGTATTAGCAATTTAGCTGCACATCGCAGTCTCATCTACAGTCCAAACTGTCTGCAAATGTCCAACAGCGCGCTTAAAGCACTAGTATGTATATGTATGTGTGTGTGTTTGTGTTGTTGCATTTCGTTTTTGGCATGTTGCATACATTTGCATTAGCAACAACAACCAAAATGTTGCGCGCTATGTTGTGTTAATTGAGATGTTTGCTGTTGTTTTTGTTATTATTGCCGCTGTTGTTGTTGTTGTTGTAGTTGTTGTTGCGCATGCATTTTGCTAAAATTTTAAATACACAAAACGCTCTCAACTCTACTCAACGTCTTCGTTTATACGTTCGTACATTTCTTGTCGTCATTGCGCGTCGCTGTTGTTGTTATTGTTGTTGCAATTTTACAGCAATTAGTGTTGCTTGTGTACACTGTCAGTTATTTTGTGTTATGCTTGTCTTATTTTTTTTCTCTCTTTTTTTTTTCTTTCATTCTCTTTTTTTCTTCTGCTTAATTCATCTTCATTCTGTGCTAAGCAAAAAGTCTCTCAGCCACTCATGTTGCGCAAAAACAACTTTATATACATACGCTTTAGCAACATGAGTCATGTTGCTGCTGCTGCCGTCGCTGTTGTCAGCCACAAATGTTGACAGACAATGACTAATAAACAAACTGTCAGACTGCAAATTGAATGTCGAACGTTTAAATTAGAAAATGAAATGATGGCAAAACAAAAAAAAAAAAAAAACAAACAAAAAATCATTTCTTCTTACCCCTTGAAGTTGACATTAAATGCAATGAATGCGAGTGCGATTGCGATTGCAAGCGACACGCCTTGCCACCAAACGTACAAAATGGCTAAGTCGCAAATCAATTCGATTCGATTCGTTTCGATTTCATGTTGCCAACAATAATGCAGCAACTGCAACAAAAACAACAACAATGAAATAACATTGCATTGTCACAAAATATTTTTTTGAATGTAAAACGATTTGAACGTTAAGCGAAACTTTTGCAAAATTTAAGACTCAAATCAGCCTTGTGGCTTGTGGTTGCAGCAGCAAGTGTTGCAGTTGCAGTTGCGCCTTGTACCCCCAAACACAGCCGCTGCCGCAAACCACAGCCTTTGCCAGAGCCAGAGCCATAGCGAGCTCACTAATTGGTCACGACATAGGCAACAGACAGCGGTGAGTCCAACAAACAGACAGTCGAACAAACAAACAAACAGACAGACGGAACGACAGACAGACGCACAAACAAACGACGACGATTGTTGAAAAGTCATGTTGTTGTGTGTTTGCTGTACTTTTAAGCCAAGCTTGACGCAAACCAAAGCAATTGAATCGCTTCAACAACGTCAACTGTGATTTCTTGAAGTCCTCTACCCCACACTTTAACTCCATCCATCCTCACCTGCTACCTCAGTCTCAGCCGCGTTTCCTTCGCGCCCTTCATGCTCGACTGCACGCGCGCACAGAATTGATTTTAGTTGTCTGTTTAAATGCATTTTTTCTTTTTTTTTTTACTCCACGTTATGCTTTAAAATTCTTTTTTTTAATAATTTTTAAATGGTTTTTAATATTTTTGATTATTTTTTTTCCGGTTTTTTCGTGAATTTAGTCAAATTGCTGGCAATTTTTCAGCGATAAACAAAAAATATCGCGCAATTTATTTAAATTTTTATAGTTTTCATATTGCCTTCAAAAAGTATTATTATATAAACAATAACTGTTAAACAATTTGTAAATTTATCATTTTTTTTTTATTCAGAATTGCTATTCATTTAGTTTATATGAAGATAATATGAGAGTTATTAAAATAATGTTCAAATTTTATGTTATTGAAACACAAAGAACATTATGAACGATGAAAAAACTTATTTTCGGTATTGCCAAAGATTTAACATTCTATTTTTGATCAAAAAAGTTGTTTGGCATCACTGGCAAAATAAGTGTTGTGGGAAGATTCAAGTCAATTGAAAAAGAAACAAAAAAATCTTTGATAACGTTTTCACACTGCGTGAAGAGTATAGACAAAAACATTTACTCCTATGTAAGAAGGGTACGCATAGCACATATGGCTTGTAAGCATTCATTTTATAATTAACACAATATATATTAAACCGAATTCGAAAGCTAAATTGCTTTATGTGCTATGTAACCCTTTGTTACATCGGAGTATATGATGTTGCTTTTCATTTATTTCATTTTTAAAAAGCCTCAACTTTCAGTTCCCATTGTCAGGAGCTCTTTTCTTAATTCACACCAATTCTTCAAACATGTTGACTTCAATTTCATTTCACATATTTTATCGGTGTAACTTTCAAAGAAAACTTCATCTTCTATAATAATAAATGGAAGGCTTCCTTTCACTAATTCAATGCAAATGTGCCACAAATCGCCGATTTCAACACCTGAAAGTGTTAACATAAAATTTCGACCGCATTATTCACTCTATAAGCTGTGAGCAACAACAACAAAAACAACAACAAACACACAAAGTGAACGGAGCGGTCGACCAACCGACAGACAGACCAGACCGAAGATTGGTCATCAGAAAGCCGTTGCAGCAACAATAAAAACAACGCCAGCCAAATTAAGTTGTTCAAAGTTGCGCGTTGCATTGCGTTTTGTTATTATTGTAGTTGTTGTTGTTGTTTTTATACGCACAGCAGGCAATCAAATAGACATGAAACAATTGCAAATGTATTTGCAGCAAAAAATTGCAACAATTTGAGCAACAACAACAACAACAATTTCATGCAATATAAATACAAAAATGTTGACGTCGGCCTAAAAACGCATTTAGCTCATATTTCGTCACGTCAAAATTGCTAAGGAGCAAAAAAAATATTGAAATTTATTATATATGCCAATGCAAGCGTCCATGGACAATATCCAACAGCAAAAGCCATGCCACGCTAAGCCACGCCCCTCCTTTCAGACCAAAAGCGCCCACAAATGCAACAACATGGCATAATTTCATTATTCTCGCGTTTGATGAAAAAATACTTTATAAATTGTCAATATTTGACACATTTGCGAAATGCTAACAGAAAATACAAAAAAAAAAATTCAATAACATTTCAAAAGAAATAAAAAATTTAATAAAAATAGCGTCAAGTTGCTGCCCACAAACCGCAAAATTGTTGCAGAGAAGTAAAAAATGCAAAAAAAAAAATATATTAAATACAAAAAATCAAATTATGGTTCGACGGCATGCACAAAAAATATTAACACGAATTTCGTAAAAAAATATATGTATTTTTTCATGTTCAATTTTATTATTTTGCATTTGTTAATAATTTAATATTTTTTTTTTCTGTTTTATTTTTTTTTTTGTACGAAAGTGAACTTTTAAAAAACGCCCGGCGGCGGCTTCACTTTGCTCAAGCGCATCGGCAACATTTTTGTTGTTGTTGTTGTTGTTATGTTGTTGCCAGCTGCTGCTGCTGCATTACTACTGAAGTGGCTAACAAAAAAAAAATAAAAAACAACAACATTTTTCAAACAAAAAAAGACCGAAAATAATGAATTGTCATTAGCTCGTTTAATCAGCGGCCAAGTGAACGACTGGCCAAGCGAAACTGTTGCATGTTGTTGTCAATAATTTAGCTTTTTTAATGTTGTCGCTCATGCAACTTGTTGTTGTTGTTGCTGTAGCTGTTGTTAGCGGCAACGCAAATGTATAATATAAGCTTGCAATGTGCCGCAAACGCAACGCAACCAAAAACAAGTCATGAGCTCTCGACGGCGCAAACGCTGCCAAACCAACAAGATTTATATCATAATTTATTTATTAATTTCATTAAGTAAATTTTATATTTGATGAATGGAGTTGTCGTTGTTATTTTTTTTTATTTTTTTGTTGTTGTTGTTTCTTTGCTTTTGCCGTTGATGTTGCTTGCTTACGGTTATTTGGTGCTTTTACTGTTGCTGTCATTTTGTTGTTCTTTATTGTTGCTGCAACAGCTAATAAATAATCATAAATCATTAATAAATAATATTGTCTAAATCAAATTGAATTTATCGTTATTTTTCGTGCAATAATAAAAAATAATTGTTTAAAATAGCACAAGTTAATTCAAGTTAGATATGTAAGACATGTATGTGTCTATGTGCCAAAGAGAGAAAGCAATACAGAACAAATCTTGTTGCTTATATATTTATAGAATGAATAAGTTATAAGCTTAATTGCTCACAAAATTTAGAATGCTCAACCATGTGTCATATCATTTATTTATTTAAGTGCACTTGACATTTTGACGTAAGCATAAGTAAAGCCCAAAGTTAGTAAATATTAATAACTTCTATTTTAAGCACATATGCGTGGCTACATAAGGCAATCGACACTCAGTGCAACCCTGCGCTCAAACCAAACAACTGACAATGCCAACGTATTAGTTAAATGGCAGCTCTGACATTAGATTGATAGTCTTATTAGAGCTGGCAAAATATCGATTTCCACAACCGTCAGTTTTTTGATTATTAAAAAAGAAAACATTATACTTCAACGCACTTTACTTAAGAGTATTAAATATTTAAATTATTACATATAGTTTTCCTAAATTTTAATTAAAGTGTATTATCATTTTCAAAGCCAACTTTGCTGCCTTTTTCAATTCAAACAGCCAAGAAACTTGTGTAAACTTTAACAAATATTCAAAACTACATTAAAAAAGCAACTAAAAAACATCCATTCGGTTGGCGTTTAACACGCTTTCTTAGCAACTCATTTAACTGGCGCTAATATGTGAACTTTCCGAAAATTAAAAGCTTAAGACAAACTCAGACAGACGAACACGAAGAACAAACCAACAATAAATGAGTTTAAAACTTTAAATGACAACGATGACTTTTCTTTATGGCAAAGAGAAACGAAGTGTAGTGAAGTGAAGCCAAAGGAAAGACAAGGCGTGCAATCGACAGGCGTTCAATTGAAGTTTGTCTGACACGGCATGAAGAGGGGCGAGCAACGTACAGAAGGGATTACATATCAAACGATCAAACATTTGCAATGAAAAGTTGGTCAACAAACAGTAGAAAATTATATTTGTAAAACTTGGCAGACAAGCGATTTACAAAAAAAAAAAAAAAGTAGAAGAAGAAAAAGCTATGTTCGTGGCAGAAAAAAACGCAAGCAGACAAACCAACAACAAAAACAAATGAGCAATGCAGAAGAAACTGCCAACAATCGAATGAGCCAACAAAAAGAGTGAAACAGAACGACGAATGGTCGGACGGACGAATGAAAGAAACAAACAGCAAAACAACAATAATTACAGCAACTAAAAATTAACATACAAGCTCAATAGACACTCAACAACTCAATTAAAAAGCAACGAACAACGAGTTGAATCTGAGTCTGAGTCAAGTTGAGTTGAATCGAAGTCAGCGTCTGAGTCTGAGGCCGCGACGACTGCGACTTTGCATTCCGACTTAACGTGACGATGATGATAGTATTGTTGTTGTTGTTGCTGTTGTTGTTACTAAGGCAGCAGGATTACTGAGCCAATTTAAAGTTGTTGCAAGCTAAGCGACAAGGGCGCAACAACATGAAGCATGCAACATGCATACGAAAGCGAAAAGCAAAGCCAAAAAAAATAAATAAAACTAAAAAAAAGTTCGAGTTCTACTTTGCAGTTTGTTTTGTGCAAGTTTAATCGTTGCTCGTTAGTTTTGTTAGTTGCAACTAACTTTCCACTAAACTCACGTATGTGTGTGTGTGTGTGTGTTGCACATACCGCTTGCCATTCATACAACAAAAAAATAAAGCCAACTGGCGACAAAAACTTGGCTGCGACGGCGGCGCGTTCATGTCTGGCGTGCGCTGATTGGCAAAGCGGGCGGTGAGGTGCAGCAAAAACAGACTTTGTATAAGGTTTTTGGGGCTGCGCCTGCGCGTTGTCTTTGCGAGCGAAACAATTAATTTGAATAATTAGCAAACTGATGACGATGACGATGACGACGAGTATGATGATGATGTGGCGGCACGGCATTGTCGCATGTCGCAAAAGGTTTGAGACAAGACAAGACAAGACAACGAGCTGATGAGGCGTTGGCGTCTACACTTTGACACTTGCCTTTATTTATGATGCACACGTATACATACACACACACACACGCACACAGAGTCGGCGAATAGCAAAAATAAGCAGAAGAAGCACAAAGTTGATAGCTGATATTTCCTGCCGTTGTTTGATATGAAGAAACGACAGCAAAATGATGAATTACACGCTTGGGAAGCGCGTCAACTCACGCATTGAAGACAATGACAATGATGATGATCATGATGATGATAATGACACCATGAAATTAGACAAAAGCATAAAATCCAATGGGAAGCAATCGTAGATGTATTCAGCTGAGCGTATAAGTACTCAACGCTTTGTAACTACGCATGACTTAATGAAGTAACAAAACGTAAGCAACAACAACAATAACAACAACAACAACTGACAAGCACACAGACGGACAGAGAGACAGTTGTACAAACGGACATGTGTTTGTTGGTGTCGTTGCGTCTAGTCTGTTTTGATCTAGTCTCATATGAGAAACTTCCTCCAACACAGCCACTTCCTCTTACACCCCAACTAGTCGAGGCTGCACTTCCCTTTTGTCGGCTTTACGCTGCAAGAGTGCTCTAAGCACAAGGCGTTAATTTATTACAAATTATTATTTTTTTGCACATGCGTTTTTGTTTCGTTTCGTTTTGTTTTTTTTTTTCGCCTTTCCATTCATGTTGAAGACGTCTAGACAAATGCACTTCAAAGGTTAACATGATAAATGTCGTTTGTTGCATGTCAGAGCGCAACGAGCAACTGTTTCTGTTATTACTGTTGTCGTTGTTGTTGTCGTTGTTGCTGTTGCTGTTGCAACAAGACTTGGCGTGGCATATGTGTAAATGTCACCAGTTTTTCTTTTTTTTTTCGCCTGCCTTGCAGCGTTAATAACTTCAACAAACATCATTATCGTCAACGCCATCAACATCATCATCATCAGCAGCAACAGCAAACATGCGCTCGTGCTTGCCACAGGCAGTTACCAAGCATTGCAACCTTCTCAAACACAACAACAACTACAACAACAACAAAAAGAAGTTCATTAAGGAATGTCACCTAAGAGATTTGCCAGACATGATTTTTCAATGATTTTTCGCTGCGTGAGTGCTTTAATAGACAGCAATGAGCCAACAATCTTTCAATTAACTTTAAATAAGAAGAGTTGTAAGTACTTTTTGGAATACTCGCTGAGATTAGTTTATATAGTGAGTTTATAAAAGAGAACGCCATGAATGCATTTAAATAGCCAAATGAGTCATGCATTGTATAAATGTTTGTATGAATTCAAGCACGCATTCAAATAAGTGTGCATGAATTAAATTTGAAATGAATGAATAATGAGTATGAATAAGAATTGAATTGCGTGAATACTCTAGAATAAATAATACTTCTAGCAAAGAAGCATACTTTGTTCTTCATTATTTCATGTTGTTCCCTGCAGATAAGATGAGTTATTATGAGATGGTTATGTTGAGTTCGATTTAGACCAAAAGTATGTAACACAACGAAGGAGGTGTGTAAGACAACATGAAGTAAATACATGAATGATCAGCGGACAACATGAATTTATTTATTGGATCATCAATGATTGAAGGAAACTTTAAGATCTAGAGACTTGCAGAAGAAGTTTGATTAGATTTGCGCCAAGCCAACTTTTACATACTTATACCACCTACTTTTTAAGAAGCCTCTGCAAACAAAGCCAAACTTTTAGGCAAATCATTTAAATGCCTTCTACACAAATTATTTAAAAATAAGTACACATAATTTGGATGAATTACATGCAAACATGAGTACAACATTAAATTTGAATTAATTCCAGCAGACTTCTTATGTATAAAGATATTATTGAACTTAGCTTTTAAAACTTCGCCTTCAGTCTCACTTTGCATCAAATCGCTAATCACTAAACACGATTTTTATGCCATTTCACTTGATTGATTTTGTATCTTTTTGCGACTTTTTCGTTATACCTTGCAGAACAATTTGAATTGCTACCGTTTTGCGTTGTTGCATAATCATCATCGCCGCTTTGAGCTACTAGTGTTGGCCAAACTTTGATCTCATCAAATACCAACAACATCTTACAGTAGCAACAATCTAAATGTAGCAGTAGCAACATTAACAGCAACAACAGCAACAACAACAAGAACAGCAACTCCCGCAAAAGGACATCAAACAACAGCGGCGATCAATTCTAATTTGCATAAACATTCATTCAACATTAATCCCAAAAACGTATTCAGCATTCTTGTTGTTGTTGTTGCTGCTGTTGTATCTTTTTTTTTTACGCTTCACTCCGTTTCATTTTAACTTTTATTGCAATCGATCGATCGCATAAACGATCGATTGAATCTCTTTTCTTACTTTTTCTACCATGCCTGCGCCAAACCGCACTGCACCGTCCCGCCCGCTCGCCAACGACCATCTCATTATGTTTAGCGATACATTTTTCAGTTCGTTGCCTTTTTATACGTTTCATTTCATCATGAATCTTTCAATTCGTTGCCATTTAGGTTGAGTTCAGCCTCAGCCTCGGCTAAGAAATAAAATCAGGCAGCAAAAATTCGATGCTAATCTCAAAACGAAAAACATGTTGCAAACTCGTTTAAGGGCATTCTTCAAAAGTCGCAACAACAACAACAACAGCAGCAACAAACACGACAACAACGCCAATAACAACTACTACAACAACAACAGCAACTACATCTACAACACGTAGGGCAAATAAAGTTGTCTTTTGTCATGATTGTGTCCTTTTTTGTTTTTTAAAAATAATTTTTGCCATTTGCTGGAAAACTTTTGCAAATTTGTGGCAAATAAAATCAAAAAACAAAACAAAAAACGTATAAAAAATCTTGTTTGAATTCGAAATGTTACACAAAAGGGTCGTCGATGAAGTTTTAGTTTAGTTTCGAATTCACAGCTGGCGCCTACAGAAAAATTTCAAAAGTTTTCCTTTTTGTCAATACATTAACCCCTTAGTGCATTACAGAGGCAATAAAAACCTTCGGCACTTTTGCATTAAATGACACTTGGCACAGAGAGTCTTTAAAACGCCGCAACTCATTAGGCAACCTTTTAAGGCAAGCCGAGTCAAAAGGTCTTATGAAAAAAGCACTGTAAAAAAATAATAGTAATTAAGCCAGGTAATTTTAATATTTACACAAAATTGATTATAAAAAATAAAAATATATACATGAGGCAAGTATGTATGCTTAGCAATTCCATGAAATAAATAAATAGCGATTTTAACAGTTTGCCTAATAGAAAACTTAACATTAAAATGCACTAAATGTTAAGTTTACACAGTAATGTTAAAAAAAGGCTGTTACTAACTTTACAGACTGTTAGCTGCACTGTTTAACTGTCAAACGCTGCTTCTTCACCAATAAGTTGAATGGCTTGTTAATTTAATAAATTTTCTCGAAAGTATGTCTTAAAATAAAAAAAAAGTGACCCAATTCGAGAATCCTCAGTGTATGTCACACTTCAAACTCATATCGGCAAAGCGCCAGCTGTGTCTGCACAAACTGTATGATAGAACGCAAGTCAGTCAGACAGACAGACAAACAGACAGACGTACATTGACTAAAAGCATTGGCCTTTTATCGCTGATAATTTGCGGCCATTGTCGCTGATGGCATATCAATGATGAGATGGCGATGACGATGGCTCAGTGCCGATAAGACGACAATTCTCCAACGATGAGGCATGCAAATAATGTCACATGCAACACACACACACACATACACACAGATTAAGTAACGCGAATACGAAGTGCAACGAAAAACGCAATAAAGACAAAATAATAAAATAAAGTAACGCAGCAAGGAAGCAAAGAAAAAGACAAGAAAATCGTTGGCAAAGTTGTCAGGCAACTAAAATAAGCAAAAGCAGAAGCAGAAGAGTAGCAGACAGACAACAGGACAGACAGATAGCCGGACAGACAACAAGCGCGGTGATGGCGTAGATAGTTTTAGATGCTTATCGGCCATACTGAATTATGGCCAAGTTAAAAGCCTGTGAATGTCTCTTTGCATATGTATGTGTGTGAAGCTTTGAGCAGAAGAAATATATTTCGCATTTTTAAACTCAGCAGTTCAATAAAAATTTGTTTCATATTAATGAGTGGCAACAACAACAACAACAGCAACAACAACAGCAACAACGACAGTGTCAATGGCGGCTTATTCTTTTGGCCAAATATAAACGAAGAAGAAACATTTTGCACAATGAGATGAGCAGCACAATTTCAGCTTGAAGGAAATGTCTGAAACAGATATATATATATGCATATATAAGCTAATTGGCAATGTGATGGCGGCAACGAACGCGCAAATAACCAAAGTCATCTAAAAGCCGTGGGCAAACGAAAAGAAAAAGAGGCCCAAAAAAATAAACTGGATTTATTAAATGAGCTGCGCTTAAGTGAAGGCTTTAAGCGATAAAACGCAACGATAAACGACTCAAGTCAAGACAAGTCAAGTCGAGCCAACAACTTTATAAGCCGACAGACGATAGTTGACATTTCGGCCGACAGAGGGACAGACAAACAGACAGACAGACCGACTGTGAATGTCTTTGACTGGAAATGAATTTATTTCACTTTCGATTTTTCATTATTTATTTGTTTGTTGTTTTTACTTTGTTTTTGTTTTTGCTTTTGTCTCATTTAAGTTCACCTTTTGTACACCTGATGAAACAACAACAACAACAAACAGCTACAAAAACAGAGCGCATCGAAGTCACTGCAAGTCAAGTCAGCCAGCCAACAAACAATAAATATAATTTTCAATTAAGTTCAAACTGAAAATGTTATCGAAAATATGAAGCAAAGAAAAAGAATATGTTAACAGAAATTGCAATTGAAAACTAAACTTCGGCAAAGCTAAAAAAAAAAAACAAAAACAACAATAACAACAACAACGAAAAAAAAACTATTGTAGTAAAAATCAATTTTCATAGCATGTTGCCACATGCGGCGCTGCACCAAATAAAGACTGCGGCTTTTGTCCTCGTCTTAAAGGCAAAGAAGTCAGCATTATGACATCTTAGCGGCGGCATTGGCAGCACTGGGACGCCATAGGTGCCCGAAGGGTGGCAAGACTGGCAGGCAGTCGGCTGGTCTGTAAAGGTTTTTTTTAGTGTGTGTTGGCGTCGCGTCGCGTCGCCATTCACCATGCAAGTCGAATTCGAAGTAGTTGCAACATGTCGCGTCTCGTCGCTTCGTCTTGTGCAAATCGCCCCAAAAATGTTGGCATATTTGTAAGGAAATGTCAACGTGTGCTTGAATTGGCATAGCATGTCACTGCAGCGGCGCGGGGGCTGCCAACTTGTGTGAATATGCACTTAAGTTTAAGTAAAGAAGAAAAAAAGTGGAAAAGAGAAAGAGCGAGAGGGCGACAAGAATGCACGTTGTATTCTGAAGTGCATGCGCTATAAAACGCATTGAAATATCTTTGAGAAAAAAAAAAAATAATAAGCATATAAACGACAAAAGCATAGTTTTAATGCATGCCTTTGAAATTTCATAAATTTTCCACATTTTTCATGTGCGCATGGCAAATTTTCAATGAAAATGTTTAGCAATTTTGAACGTAAATATTTTTTCAACATAAATTCAATAAAATGTCATGCAATAAAATCTTTTATAAAAATCAAAATGGCATTTTTGTAATATTTTTTTTTTTTATTTATTTATGTAATATAATTTGCCTTTTATTTTTTGTTATAACTGCTTATTTGTGCCTGTAATTTTCTGCACTTGTTAGTATAAGTCAAGCTTTAAAATATATATGCATGTATGTATGCCACAGCACAACACAATTCAACGCCACAAACAAGCGAGCAACTTCACACAAGTATGCGAAACGAGCAAAAAAATCTCATAAAATATATTTAAAGGATGTAAAAAGAAAAGAAGAAGAAGCAGTGGGGCAAAAAAAAAATATATAGTATCTAAGCACATGTTCACAAACACAATAAATGGCCATAAAAAAGCAAGTGAGCGTTCAAAGACCAACAAGCAAAGTCAGTGTAGAAAAGTGCAGAGACAAAAAAGAGACATGTTGATGAGCGGTGCGGCGACGTAGCGGCGGGTAAGGCAAAAATGCAAGTGGTTGCAGCAAACGAGCAGCAAAAGAACGAACAACAACAACAACAACAGCAGCAAAAACAAAAACGGCGGCGTTAAAATTTATTACCCTCGATCTAACACGATTTCTCGCACTTGTACTTACAATAATCATTATGCAAACACACACACACACACACACACATGCACACACACATGTATGTATGCACGTCTAAACGCCTTTGGACCCTCGTTGCAACTTTGTTATAACTTTGCATATTTGGTGGCAACAACATCGACTAAGACGACGACGACGACGACTAAGACGATGGCAAACGATGCCACAATCAACGCGAAACAAGTGCATGCGATGCTATTTGTGTAATGCTGAAAAAACACAAGACGTTATAAGCGGGGCGCACAGCCTGTGGCAGATGCAACACACACACACACACGCACACACAGAGACACATGTGTATAAGCAAACGCAAAAGAGTTTCTTAATGCGTAAACATTTAAAATATAATTTTTACTTATATATCATTTCATTGCTTAAACGCAAGTTTTAATAGCTTTTTAAGCTAAACTTCAAGACGGTCGGACAGACAAAGGACACATGAGCACTTTAAGCACAAAAAGACAAACAAAAATTAAAGACTTACAACAAATTTCAGCTTGGATCAATGAGCAGTTACTTTATTTACTTGCCTGTATGATTTTATTGTTGTTGTTGTTGTTGCACAAAAGTTAAGCATCTCCTATAAATATATAAAAAAGAAAGAAAAAAAAGTTTAAACAAGCAAAGCAAAGCAAAAAAAAAAAATCGACTAAACTATGAGATAACAATCGCTTGTAATAAATACCTTAAGTATCTCATGTATCAGTGAACCAAGGACGTCGTCGTACGTACAACATACAACGTAAGTCAACTTGTATGCTGTTATTAAGACAAAGTTGAAGGCGTGAAGCAGGCGACAGTGCGGGCAGTGGGAATAGTGGAAAAAAAAAGCAGAAGATTTTAAATGAAAAGCAGAAGCAAGTGAACAACTTTAACAACCTTAACATCGACGAGGCTGATGATGACGATGGCGATGTCGACAACGACGACGACGCGACGTTGACTTGACTTACGTGCAACAATTTAACAACTTAATTATTGCTAAACTACGCCAAGCTCAGCTCAGTGCAGCGCTGCGCAGCACAACAACATAAAACAAAGAAAAGAAGGAGGCACCAATAAATAAGCAACACGGCGTATGAGTAACCTGAGCAGCAACAACAACAACAACAGCAGCAGCAACAATATAAGCATCTATGCGCGTGTGTGAGCGAGTTAAATGCTCTTTTTGCTACTTGTGCGTGTGTATGTGTGTGTGTGTGTGCGTTTACTGCCCCCCCACCGCCACCGCCACAAAAGAGATCACTAGACGCGATAGCAGGCCAACTGATCATCAGCAGCAAGTGTAGTAATGCTACTTGAGCCACGTATCCTCGCATGCCGCATGCTTTGGCCACTGGCAAAAGAGACACCAATACCAACACAACAACACACCAACACTGCTGCTGCCTGTCATTGAGTAATCTATCGACAGATGGCGATGTATGCTGCTATGCCTACTGCCATTACACCGACTTCAGCTTCAACTATGCTAAAGCGAATGAATTAGCATAAAAACGCAATTTTTGAATATTAATGTGCATTCTGCGACATCATCATTTACGCCAAACACAACCTCTCTTTGTCTTGCCTTGCACTCTCTTCCTTCTTTTCCCTCTCATGCTGCTTGGATTTTTTCTTAGTGAGCGCTTGCATGCAATCTTGCATGCCAGATTTACGCCACTTGTGCAGTAGCGCTGCTGCTGTCTGCTGCTGCTGCTGCAGTCGAAGCGGAACGTCTGTCTGTAATCAGATCCTTTCACAGTGATAACGCCAATTCTAATGTCAGACGCCAACAATTGCAGTCAGTTTTTTTTGCTTTTGTGGCTTGTGAGAGAATTAGCGCAATTTGCACACGCATATGAAGAAATATTCAAGTGTTCGAGACAATGGTCTTTTCATGATTTTTATTACAAAGAAAATAAGAAAATAAACACATCGATTGCTTTAAAATCCTGTGATAAAATGTTGCAAATACGTTAGTCATTGCGAACAACAAATCGCTTCTGGACTGCTTGTTGCTTGTGCACTGCTTGTCAAAAACACGCACACTGCTTTCTCATTATTCAGCAAAAGTCACAAGAGATGGCGCTGCTAATCGTTTTGATAGCTAATATTATTTTATCTCTTGTCTAGTGTGACTGTTTGGCAATTGCAGCAATTTAATATTAAATTTTATATTATAGGGCATTTTAGAACAATAAATACAGTGGGTTACGCGTATATGGAATGACGATTTCAAAATAATAAGTTAATTTACAAATGCAGAGTGAACATGCTGCCGAATAGGCAACAAATTAAGCTATCAGGTTACTTTCTTATATTTTCTGCTTATGTATTTTTTTTCTTTCATGTTTTTTTCTTTTTTGTCGCATCCGTGCCGCGTTATGCTCGCACAACTAGTATACAACTGATATACAAAAAGTATGCTCGTCAAATATTGTTATACACTGTCATACGCCGTCAGTTATGATACTTATAAAACTAAAAACCACCCACAGATGGCCACTTCGTCGCTCTGACGGTCATTTACGTAAACAACGCATACAATATGGCAGCTCACGAAAAATTATATGCTCATTCATTTTTATTTTAAAACTTTTCTTAAATATAATGAAAGCAATCTTTGAGAATGCAATATATTTCAAATTTGTTTATAATATTGTATATTGCTTCAATTAATGTTATATTTTACTATTTTGCAAGTTAGATAGTTTGCAATAAAGATGGCAATCGACGCTGTCGACTCACACTAGCTACGACCACAACAGAATTGCTTTATGTGTCTATAGAAGCTGTGCTTACTTGAGGCAAATTAAATTTTTCATGCGATCGATTATGAGGTGCAATTAATGGTTTTTCGTGTGTGTTTTAGTATACAAACAAACTCACTTTTGATAGTAACCTCAAAGACAACATTATTCTTGCTAACAAGAAGTTGTACCAATAAAAAAAAAACAATAAACAAACACATTTGTTAAAAAGAAGCGACTTTGAACAAAAGAGCACAGAAGTGGTAAGTCATGTTCTCTAAACCTCAAAAGATAATGATGGAATTCAAAGGTAAGTGCGCTTCGAATAAAAACAACTTTAATTTCACAACGTCAACAAGAACTTATGGTCGTATGAAGAGTTCTGTTCAAAGAAATTCTGTGCAGAACATATCAGAGACACTTTAATGCAATTAAGAAAAGAACGGAAATTCATAATCACAGTGCGTAAAAATGTGAAATTTATAGGTCAACTTTCACAACAAAGCACTGCAATTGCATGACAACAAAGTACTAAAGCAACAACAACCGCTAGCCGCATTGTGAGCATGGTCAAGTTCACGAGTACAACACGAAACGTTCATTTCACGAGAGAGCAAATGGTCACACACACAGAGACAAAGCCAACCATGTTGCGGCATACGCAAAACTTGATTGTGACGTAGTCAGCACATAAACTTATGAAACTTTGAAATTTGTGCAGAAAAAATGATTCATTCATTAACTTATATTTAATATTGTGCTCACGTGTATTTAATCACGCACGCCGCTTGGCCATCGTGCTAAATGCCAACACACTGTCGTCTAATGCCGCTGCATTGCTTCTTCTTGCGCGCTAGCAAGCAAAACAATATACTTGTTGTTTTATGAGAGAGTAAAATGCAATTTACTCACGAGAATAAAAAATGCCTGCTTTTGAAGGTGAGCAACCTTTGCGGGGCTGCACATGTGCGAATTGGATTTTGTAGAAATTGTCTGTTTACTCTTGCTTTTCATTGCACACATGTAAAGACGTGTAATATTGTAAGGTGTTAATAAGTTAAATGAGTTCAACTCGCAAATGCGTAGAGAGCGAGTTATGCACAGTTTGATCGATTTGAAAGAGAGCATTGGCAAACATTTTAATATGCCAATTACTCAAACTCAGAGAACTTGTAATGAAAGTTCCCATTGCAAAAAAAAACAAAATGAGAAGGGTTTTGGTGCTTAGGGTTGTATCTTTAGAGCAACCAAACGATCAGTTGGTCTTCTTCATTATAAGGCGAGAGCGTTTATATGTACAACAACAACGAACAGCTGTTCTTATATGCACATTACTGCAGCCGGCTTCGTTAAATCCAGACAAGCCGGCTCGAAAAGGTAACAAAGAACCAAAGAATAAACGAAAACCAGCTGCCTTTTGTTAAACAAAATAATATACAAAAGTATGCGCACATATTTGCAATTTGCACGGAAATTGTGAAATGACATTAATGTATACAAAACCGAAACAAAATGCAATTGGCGCCAAGAAACTCACACTCAATGCAAACAAGAAATACATTTAAAAAAAGAAAAATGCAACAAACCAAATCCAAAAGGTCACCTTGACTGCCCAACACTCTGCCTGCTTATAGGCTAAAAACATGTTCAAATTGAGTCACTGCATGGAGCATGATGCTCCACAATAAAACAAAAAGTATGAGAGACGCACAATTTGAGCGTTTGGCAGAGAGAGTGAGAGAGAGAGCACACGTACACTTGCACAGGTTGCCGTAATAATTTCGTCATGCCTGCTGTTCTACACTTCTGCCCGCTAACCAACAACAATACAACCAACATTTCAATTGCCTACTCAGTTTTGCTATAAAAAAGAGAGCCCGTCAATTGTCGTCAAACACAAACAAACGTAACGCAACGCAACGCAAACGAATCGTGTATCGTGTGAAAAATCCAGCAGATACTTTTGTGGAACTCAAAAACAGTTTTCAAACAGTTCGCAGCGAACGCACAAAGTGAACGGTCACAACTTGAAGTGCAACCAAAAGTGAAAAGAAAAACTCAGTGTATTAATTCAGATACATTTTTAAACCAAAGAGAATAAAGTAAGCGTTAATATTAACAATTTTCATTAATTAAATTAAACTAAATGTGGAAAACAAATAGCACGCTTAACACACAGTTACAAAAATACACAATTGCCAATAATCACTTACTGATGTCATTTAAAGTTACACAGAAAAACGTTTTCTAATGAGGGAAAAACCGTAAGAACTTTTGCGGTTTGCATTTGCTTAGCTCATGCTGCTTGCATGCGAAGCGCGTTGAGCATCAAGCGTAGCGCACAAAGTGCATTCAACTTTTCACTTAACTAGTTTTTTGCCCTTGGCCGTGTACTTTTTTCCGTGTACCTTACAGCAGCCAAACGACTTTTTTTTAGCACAGTTTAAGGCGTGAGAAGTGGGGTGGGGTCGTTTTTCACTTACACTTTCATTTGGCGCATGCGCTCTGTACGCCTTTGTAGAACAGCTGTTCAATGGTTCGTGTTAAGGACCTACAATTGACATTGAGGAAGCGCAAGAAGGTCACTTTTTGCTGCTCATAGCTCATAGTGGGTGTTTGTAATGCCCTGCTGTTTGCGTGGCCGTAAAGCCCTGCCTTAATGAATTTTTTATACAACCGCTGCGACAAATACGATATCACTAAACAGGAACAGGAAATTAAGGCAAAACAGGAAATTGGAAAAAACTAAATTTATTTAATGTAATGCTTTTTTTAATGCAACAAGTTTGTAATAGTATAGAAATTACAAAGTAATTGGCTAAAGATTTACGAAATGAGCCAATAAAAAATAGATATTAGTATCGTTGAAGTGTCACTTTCTATTAAATTTATCACTTAAGCGCTTAAGTAAACAAAATTATCATCATATATCAAGTTCCCTGCAATTACAGTCAAGTGTATAATTAAACAAAACCACTCAATAATTTTTACCCGGAAATCATTATCACAACAAAGCGCTGTAAGCTTATAAAGAAATTCGAGCAACTTCACTGATTGGCAAAACTTTATCAATAAAACGATGAATAATCCCACATTTCAAGGGCTTACATTTGCGAAATTCGTCTGTTCTGTAAATGTGTATCAAAAACAAATTCGAAATCGATGAACGTAAACAGACGATGATAGTTAGATAGATAAGGCAGCTGCAATTTGAGCTAAGCCAATAAATCGTACGTTTGACAGAATGTTGCTTAACATTTATGTTAATGTTAAATTAATACAATTAATGCTCATTAGCAATCAGAGAGATGTCACGAGTTGTTGAGAAATGCCATGGAAATGTGGCGAAATTAGCGGCATGTGGCAGATACTTATAAATGTACTATTCCTGACACGCAACGGTGTGCTGCATAGCAGGGGGGGGTGGATTGGTACTTATACACAGAGCACAACAAACAGCAGAAATATTAATTAAAGACATATTTCGACTGCGTGTGCTTTAACGAGCGAATTATTTCTTTTATTTAAACGACCTTCATGAAGGTCGAAGACTAAACTAACGCTACATTGGCATATACATTGTATTTTTGGATAAAAAGTTGTGTGTTTATATGCTTGAGTGCGTAATAAAAAAAGACTAACAACAACACAAACAAAATTAGCTTGCGTGAGCGTGAGCGTGAGAGGAGCACATGCCACAGATATTTTATATTTTGACTTTTGGTGCTTTGATGGGCACGTGATGTTGTCGCATTAATCAAAGCTGATGATTTTATTTCATGATTTTTAACGTCATATCTCTCTTCTTTTTCCCCCCTTTTGCAGCAAAATGCCATCCACAATCAAAGAAAGTATTCTGGCTCAAGTTGCCGAGGTGTTGCCCTCATCCGGCCACAAAGTCACCATTGTTGGCATCGGTCAGGTGGGCATGGCTTGCGCCTTCAGCATTCTGGCACAGAATGTCTCCAACGAAGTCACACTCATCGATGTGTGCGGCGATAAGTTGCAAGGTGAATTACTCGATCTGCAACATGGCTCCAACTTCCTCAAGAACCCACAGATCACCGCCAGCACCGATTTCGCCGTTTCGGCCAACTCACGCCTGTGCATTGTCACCGCCGGCGTGCGCCAAAAGGAGGGCGAGTCACGTCTCTCGTTGGTGCAGCGCAACACCGACATTCTCAAGAACATCATTCCCAAGCTGGTCGAATACAGTCCCGATACCATTTTGTTGATGGTCTCCAATCCGGTTGATATCATGACCTATGTCGCCTGGAAATTGTCCGGTTTGCCCAAGAATCGCGTCATTGGCAGCGGCACCAATTTGGATTCATCGCGTTTCCGTTTCCTGATGTCCCAGCGTTTGGGTGTTGCGCCCACCTCATGCCACGGCTGGATCATCGGTGAGCATGGCGATAGCTCTGTGCCCGTCTGGTCGGGTGTGAACATTGCCGGCGTACGCTTGCGTGAATTGAACCCAACTTTGGGCACCAGCGAAGATCCAGAGAAATGGAATGAGTTGCACAAGCAGGTCGTCGATTCGGCCTATGAAGTGATCAGGCTAAAGGGTTACACCTCATGGGCTATTGGTCTCAGCACAGCCTCTTTGGCTTCCGCCATTTTGCGCAACACAAGCAGCGTCGCCGCTGTCTCGACTTCCGTTTTGGTAAGTAACAACATTTTTATAACAACCGAAAAATTCTTATATTAACGCATATTTCTTTGCTTACAGGGCGAACATGGCATCGATAAGGACGTCTTCTTGTCCCTGCCCTGCGTACTCAACGCCAATGGCGTCACATCGGTTGTCAAGCAGATTCTCACACCGTCTGAAACCGAGCAATTGCAGAAATCGGCCAATATCATGTCTGATGTGCAAGCTGGTCTTAAATTCTAAGCTGCGCTTAAGCAACCAAATGTTAAAAACAACAAACAACAAACAAAAACAAAGTATTTCAAAGAGGAAAACTTTTCGTTATTTATTTATTTCCTAATGTAATAAATATTCTTTAGTTTTATTGATTTGCCTTTTTGTTTATTCTTTTTTTGGTTCCTACAAATAATTTTATTTCAAATAAACTGTAAGAAAATGTTTTACAACTCTATCCTAACGGGATTTATCGGCAAAGTGGCCTCAGCCACCGCAAACCGCGACTACCTCATTAGCATCGTAAACGATTGCAAAGTAAAACACACAACGTAGCGCAACGTAACGTAACGAAACGCAAAGTCATGACGTTTACGCTTACGTTGTCTGTGTTAGTTAAATTTTTCAATTAAAACAAATTAAGCAAAATATTAAATTAGTCAAATTTATGACATAGTTTAAATAAAAGTAAAACATATAAAGAAAAAAAAACAAAAAATAATAATTGCACCTCGTAGACTTTTAGCACCGCATTTATGTGACGAAATTATAACAAAAAAAAAAACCGTAATAATAAAATGCAACCCACTCAGGTATACAAAGCTAAAAAATTGCCTTTTTCTGTTAATAAGAATAAATTAAAAATTGAACACGCTTATGTTACAAAGTGCTACACTACACATCGCGCAGTTTAGCACTCACACAAGTCTGTTAAGTTCAAATTTAAACGGTAGGCTGACGTAAGATGTACGAGGCTGTGTGTAACATAAGTGTAGTCATTTTTGAACTTAACAAAATAGCACGGTTAGGTAAAAAAAAAATCAGTGAATTGTTTGGAAGCTTAAATACTACTGAAAGATACGCCATAAACCACACACGTCTTCATTAAGGAAGTTAAAAAAAGACGACTCACTCTATCTGTCTCGCTCTCACGCTCTTATCAGCGAACAAACTTTTCTTAGCACAATCAACCAATGATAAGAAAGATTTCGTTTAGTAAATTGGGTGTGTTTTGCGCATTTTTTCTTATTGACTAATCATTATCAAGCGATGAACATACACAAAGACATATCACAGTGATTAGGCCTAAGTAAAACGTGCTATACAAAGCTCTTTTTTATCAGTCAACGCCAACAGCCAACGAAATTTTAGTTAGTCAAAATTTTGAAAAGCGTCTGCTGGCGGAACTAAAGATAAGTGCTAGACGAATAGTCTGGTCGAAACGTGCTCAGCGACCGCGGCGATCGAACGCGAGTTGCGATAAGCTTATGACAAACGCCGATAATGTAAAAGATACTTTCTATACTAAACTAAACGATATAAAAGCAGTTGTCGATTTTGAACACAAGTTAGTATTACAACGAAAAATGTACGTTAAGCTTAGAGGTAACACACTTTTTTGTGCAATCATTTGCAGCATATATCAAAGACTTGTCTTAGCGGCATTCGAGCAGAATGCGATTGCACAGAATCACATGTCCGTTGAGCAGATACAAAAGCAGAATATAGAGATACTAACAGAACGTCTAACGCATGGCTGGCAGGCATTTTGTAAGTAATTGCGTTTGGCAGAGAAATCGTAATTTATTTATACTCCATATGCAAACCCAGGTGAAGCGCCCGTCGATGAGGGTGTCATGTCGCTCTACGAAGGCATCAATCCCAGTGACGCCATACTGCATGTGCTGACAATTAACAACCAAAGCATAGAATTACCCATACGCAAGCTCTCTGAACTGCGCGATTTCGATATTAATCCACGGCGCAAGACCTTGCTCTATGTGAATGCCTTTCACACGACCGAGAGTTACTTCAGCGTGCAGGCACATCTCAATTTATTGCAGATGCGGCGACGTGATGTCAACGTCATTGTTGTTGACTTTGCGAAGACCGTGCAACAACTTTATTATGCCGTGCAACATCATCTGACCGTCTACGGTTACTTTATCTATAAGATCCTCAACGTGCTCATCAGAAATGGCCTGCAGGAAGATGAGATCATATTGGCAGGACATTCGGTGGGTGCTAATATTGCTGCCTTAGGCGCAACGTTCTATGCCAAGAACAATTTAACGAACACATTCAACGGTCAACTTATTGCCGTCGATCCAGCGATAATGTGCCGCCCCGAGGATGTTTACATTAAGCCAAGCGTGGCTGCACGTGTTATTGTTATACACGGTGAAGGTGATGTCTTTGGCGTACGCGAAGCGCTCGGTCACATTGACATCTACCCGAATGGCATTGGCTATTTTCCACGCCGAAAACTACAGCCCGGCTGTGATACAAAACTCTGCAGTCACATGTATGCCTTTGTGCTCTTCATGGAGGCACTCGTGGAGGGTGTCATGATACCGGCAGCCAACTGTGAGAGTTGGGCCAAGTTTAGGCAACGTCAATGTGATTTTAGCAACACACTAGCAATTGGCCTGCACTATCCCAACACTGCGAATGGTCTGTACTTCTGTCAGACACAGCCCAATCCGCCGTTTACGTTTATGGAGCACGGTTTGCGGTTCAAGGAGAAGGACAAACGAATTAACAATTTGTGATTTCTTTTTTTTTTGTTTTAGGTAAGAGCAACAATTAGCATACGAAGAATAAATTTTAAAGAATTTTACAAATTTAACTTTAGTCAATATCATTGAACACATGACCGGATGTGTGCATGTGCAAAGCAATTCGTCATGTCTTCTTGTGAACACATACTCAGTGGCGCACTGCGCTTACCGCAGTGCATTGTTAAGACGACATAAGTCAACTTCATTGTATATAACAAAGAAATGCTTATCTTAATTGTATGTAAACAAACTGCAGTTGTTTTACTGTCTGTTTGCTTGAGATTAACTCAAATTATTATTTGCCATTTGTCTGCCCACATCATTCAAAGCCCCACACTAAATCAATCGGTTGTCACCTTTTTTTTTCAATCAGTTGTTTGATGTTGTGAAAATCGCAAAAACTCGTTCGTTCAGATATGTATGTAAATTTTGCAAACAGAAGCAATTTTGTCCCTTCACATTAATTAACAGCTTTTCGACATGCACAATGCGTCATATGTCGCTAAAAAACTCATACTTGTTATGAAAAAACGTAAAATGATACGAATATGAGAAAACAAACATAACATTTGGAAATGAAAACAGTTTTTTTTTTTATTTTTTTGCGGAACTTCCAACTTATTCTGAGTCAATTGTGTGGATTCCAAAGAAAGAAACTATCATAGTCAACGGCTACACTTAAATTGAGCTAATTAACAAAGCAAATATTTTATAAAAAAAAATCATAATAAAGTGTTAACGAATCTTACAGCAAAGCCATAGTAAAATATTTAATACTTTCTCTCCAAACACCGATCTGCTACTTCTTTATACGTTCAATAGACTTATTAACTTATGTCATAAGAACTCCAACTCCTAAAATTAAGAAAACCTGGCAACGCCATGCTGTACTCACGAGATTTCAAACTTCCGCTCTCAAACTGCGGCACACGCAGAGAGAGAGAGAGAGAGTATACGGTACCTCTCTCTGCGAGAGACTATGATCCGCTCAGAGAGGAATGTGTCATGACACGCTGACACGGAATGACACGCAAAAGCAAAATTGACTTGTCGCATGTCGCGATGCGTGCCCTGGGCGATTTTCCCGTTCCTCCAATCCTAGGTAGTTTGCGACCGAGGGGGGGGCCATTTTTGTCCTCTCTTCCCTTCGCGTCTGCGACGACACTTTTGCGTCTGCGTCGACATTTTTGCATCAAAGACGACGCTTTTGGCTCACTTCTGTTTCAAGCCGTTATTCAAAAATTTCAAACTGTGAATTAATTTTCTATCTTTTTGAATATTTTGCAAATTATTAATTTAAAATTATGTCAAATACAAATGCATACAGCTGGGCCGTGAGAGACCCTGTAAACAACACAATCACGTGCACAATATGCAACACCCAGATGAAGGGTAAGCGAAAGGATCACCTGCGCGCACACTCCATGTCAATGAAGCACATAGTCCAACAAAATCAGCTTCAATGCCCGACATGTCGAGGAGACGTGATCCAGACGGTAATGTCATTATATCCTGTACATACTGTACCAGGGTATATTATGTTTGTTTAGCCGAAATGTATGTAACGCATAGAAGGAGGGGAGGGGGACCCTCCTATTACGTTGAGCGCATTTATAAAGGCTTTCAATTAGCCACTTCCGCTCTCAAACTGCGGCACACGCTCTGCTTTGAGCCAACTTGAGTTGTCGTGAGTAAGTATCTCGCGCTCTCTGCATTGTATAAACATGGCCAACACAAACAGCTGACAGCTGCACAAACTACAACTACATTCAGGCTGATGCTCAACTTGCATGCAATGCAACAACAAAGCTTCCAGCACACTCACCTCAGCTTCTGCCTGTTGCTGCGGCCGCTGTCAGCCACATTGAGCACAGTTATAAACGCTTTCAGTTAGCCAAGTTGAGCACAGTTATAAAGGCTTTCTAGCCAACTTTGAGCGCATTTTAGCTGTAAAGTTTCGCGAGTAAACAACATCAACGGACGTCGTCATTGTGGCGACAACGCGCGCGTAAAACGCGAACCATAACGAAACGAATAAGCCCGATCAATATACACACGATCGGCTCAGACGACGATGAACAAGACGTAGGTGCGGTTATAACGTGTGCTGCTGCGTGTCGGATTGGTTGAGAAAAAAACAACGAAAATAAAGAAAAAAAAGCAAATAGAAAATAAATTTTAAACAATGAAAAGAAAAAAAAACAAAGATATTTTAACAAATTTTAAATGAATTATAGAAAAAAAAAAAGACAATATTTAATACGTTAAACGAGAAATGTATCTATTTAAATGATTAAATAAGCAACAAAAATTGCTACCGTTTTAAAGTGAATTTTTCGCAACGACTAAACTAACAAAAACAACAACAACAACAACGTTGAGAACAAGAACTGTAATAGCAAAAATACAACAAAAAAAAAACACGGATTTCGTTTTTCAACAATCACTTTTACGCTTAAAAAAATTTCAATTAAATTGTTGTTTTAAATAGTTGTTAATGATGTGAGTTGCACTTGAAAAAACAAAAAAAAAAAAAAACAAACTACTTAAAAGTAATGTTTAAACAAAACTTAAAAAAAAAAACTAACAAAAAAATCAAAACGCTTTGAAACACTCTCCATAATTTGTTCATCTACGCTCTTCATCATCTCACTCTCGCTTAAAAACGCGTTTTCTGTTTTTTTTTTTTTCTGTCCCCCCTTACGCCGCTCGCCATACGTCATTTATCTTTTCTATTTGACTACTATATGCAATGCATTGAACATAGCCAGCCCATACACCGCCCAGCTTAGCTTGGCTCGCTCAATCATTTGCTTTTTGTATCTCAAAGGTAAGCGCGCGCGCACATTCGCTCTCAACGCGTTGTATCTTTTCTTACGTGCTTGCAAACCTTTTAAGCAATAAAGCGTCTAATCAGTAAACGACAGCAACAACAGCAGCAGCAGCAGCAGCGGCGCATGTGTGTGGCATCTTTGTGTGGAGAAGTGTGAATAAAAAAGAAAAAAAGACAATAAATTTCAAGCAAACATTCATTTAAGCCAAATTTGGTTTGCAATTTTTTCAATTGTACGATATAAAAAAAATGCCAACAAAAACGTTCCTTTGGGCTAAACAAGCTCGTGGTAATTATCTTCAATTATTAGCCATAAAAAAATTAAGCTTCTTTTCGATATGCTCAGCAAGAATTCAATTTATGATTGCTGTTTAAACTTTTATTTTGTGCTAATTAAGACAAATAAACTTTTTTAGTCATTAAATCAACATTTTTTCGACTTGTTACTTTTTTTTTTGAGTTTATCTGCAAGAAAGTGAAACTTTTTTGTTTTGTTTGACTTTATCAATCATTTCATTTGCGTTACATTACGCGCATTACTCATGCATCACTCAATGTCAGACGTATGGAGATACAAACAAGATATTTGTTGTTCATCTCATTATATTTTGATACCTTTTTCGTTATCGCTTTATAACACACAAACACACAGACAAGTCAAGTTTTGTTGGTCGATTTTGTCTGTTATTATGTAAGCTTTTGGTGCAAATATTAAATGAAGAAACAAATAAGCGAACGCTGCAATATTTAAATAGCCAAGAGCTGAATGAGGCATGATAGACAGGCATGATAGACAAGCGCAAAATATTGTAAAAATATTTAAATAAGCGCTTAGAGTGACCAATGCGCAATTATATGCCTCAGCACAAATGACAAAAATGCGCAAATTGCTTAATTGATTGTTTTAAAATAACTTTTTAAATTATTGAGAAAAAAAAACAGAAAATAACAAATGAAAACTATTCAAGTTATAAGATAGCCGGTTAATAAAACCAGAAAGGGAGCTATTTTCGGCTTTGCCGAAATTTGTATACTCTTGCAAACGTTTTCCCAATTATTCTTATTAGAAAATAATTTTTATAACTTTGGAATATAGTCAAGCATTAATAAAAACACATAATTACAAAGTATTGTCTGTTTGTATTCAATAACAAAAAACATTTTGTAACAAAAACTTTATTTTTGAACGATCATTCCCAAGGAAGTTCTTGAAATCTTCACTATTCTTGAACTATATCTTCATTTATGATTGTTCTGAAATATACAATTCTTGGACATATCTGAAGTACTTCTGCGTTTGAATTTTTCCGATACGTTTAAAACTCTAGAAGGAATTTCCACAGAAATAGACAGACAGATGGACAGACAGACATGGCTATATGAACTCGTCTCATTGTTGTGATCAAGCTGTCTTCTTCTCTGCATTGCAAACTTCATCACAAAGTTAATATACTCCTTTTGTAAGAGTATAAAAAAATAGGTGCGTCTTTTGCCGATTCTGTGTTGACATCAACTTTTATCTAAGATAGTTTTTGTCATCAATTGATGAGTGGAATTTTTAGGCTATTATTGTTTCATTTATGGCTTCATTTTAATAGAGAAGTTGTTTTTGTGACAATAAAGATGTTAAATTGAAAAAAACAATCAATTAAAACTGTAATTTAATACATTTGGCAACGCCCAGAGATCATAGAAATAAATGTAATGGCTTAAAAACAAGTACTAAAAACTAATTGTATGCCACAATCAAAAAAAATGCAATGCATATGCATGAGTGTATCTGCCATGCTAACAATAAAAAACTTAGATTTACAACACAAATAAAAATAAATATACTTAAAAACAAAAAAAAAAACAAAAAGAAAGAAAACTAACAAATTTCATAAAAACACGACTAACGAAGTTGGAATGACGAACAAAAGTCGACAGTCGACAATGTGCAATTGATAATTAAATTGAAAACTGAAAATGAACAAACACCCACGCCAGCGACAAACTCAATTACACGAAACACACAACACAGTTTAAAGTGCTGTCAAATCAGTTGGGCGTTTCAGTTTGCCTGCACCATTTCATTACACGGAGGTGTCACTTTTGTGCTCAAAATGATGACCAAATCAGAGTAGATACTTTCGAAATGTGTAATTTTAAATTTTTCAAAAACTTTACACCAAATAAAAAACATTATAATTGTAAGGCACGGCACAGGTCGAATGCCAAGCCACGTTGTTTCAACAATTGGTTAACAACAAATTAGAAACTTTTAAAAAAATAAATTAAGAATCATTTTTTAGCACAAAATGCAAATTTATTTAAGAAATTAACGCATGTGAGTGAAAATTTTAGTATTTATTAAGAAAAAACGCACTCGAAAACCCGTTTAAATTAGGGACTCTTAAATATGTATAAATATTGACAAAATTTGTGTGCTAAAAAAAAAACGACAGAAATAAAATAATAATAACAACGAACGAATAAAAAATAGCAAATTGTACAGAAAAATATTTGAGACGCAAAAATTTCGGATTAATAAACAAATAATTAATCAAAACTCCAACAAATGTTGTCGTTATAAAACTTAATGAGTCAAAAACAACACATACACACGCAACAACAACAACAACTCAAGTTAAAAATCTTTTATACATAAAGTCCAACTTGAAGTTACTTAGGGCGATCAATCGACGACAACTCTGCTAAGCTGACTTTGCAAAAACAGAGATTTCTTTTTCATTTTTTTACAGTTTAAGTTTATTTTCAAGGTTTAAAAACCAACACAAAAATCAACATTTATTCGCATGTGGGGAAAAACCTCTGCAAAATTAAAAAAAAAAGTTACAACTTCAACGAAACTTCATCTTCGTGTTGAAGTAGATACATATATGTAAGAGCCAAGTAATAAACCAAAAAGTGTGTTGAAGAATAAGCAAAAGCGTAAAGAAAATATGCACAAAAACAACAACAGCATTCCTATTATGTAATGACTGAAGTGAACATCAATAACAACAACAACAACAACATTAACAATGCAATAACAATAAATGAGTAGTTTCTCAAGAAATACTTAAAGGGAAATACGACATCACTTAAAAGTTGTAAGATATGAAATGTAAACGAGTTGTGTGTTTTTTTTATATTTCTGTTTTTTGTTTTTGTGTTCAAATACAGTCACGATGCAATAGAAATTCTTTTAATAGATTTTTTTTTTTAAGAAAAACAACTGCAAACTTCTAAACGTGGCAAACACAAAAGAATTCCAAGTGAAATCTCAATTGACTAATCGAATTATGAAGTTAAACATGCACAGACATTTTAAACATGTATGTATGCCATTTGAAATTGTATCTTGTGGCAAGTTTCATATTCTCAGCGCCAAGCCAAAGATGTGTTAGTGGTGTTAGAGGACTTACAAAAAAACCATCTGTCATAATGGCGTTTATGCATTCATCATTGAATAATGAAAACAATAAACTTTTCAAATGAGTTAGCAATATTTTGTATTATTTTATTTTAATTTATTTAAAATCCAGCAATACCTAATTGAAATACCGCTTAAAACCACGAGACATCATGCTGTTTTTAGCATTAATTTGTGAGCGTTAAGGCAAATCATATATCACAGATTTAACTAAACCTTTAAATCATGTAATAACGAACTTGAAAGCAATTCACAATTTCAAACCAAGTTTATTTTCTTTGTTGTTTTTTACAGCCTTTTTTTTTTCTTCCTTTGTTTTTGGGTTCAAGGCAAAACAATGGTTTGAACAATAAGCAGACTCGTTGATATATTTATATGCTTAAAAGCACAAGTCTTAAGTTTGGTGATAAAGTGATGATATATAAAAGAATAAAACTTAAGTTTGTTGAAAAAGTGTTGATATTTTTATTACAGCTTAGACACAATTTCATGCCCAAATCAGTCCTTATCAAATTTAACCAATACATTAAAAAATTATATATAATGATTGCCTACAATGTCTTATCGTTAAAAAGACAAGCGCAGCTTTTTTAACTAATCCGAAGCAAAACGCTGTCCAACAATACTTTTTTTTGTGTTTTTTTTTTTTTATTATCATTTGTACTAACAGGTTTTACGGTTTCATAAGAGCAACAAACTTAAACAGGTTTTCAGCAGAAGCTTTCAATCCCTTCAAGAACTTCACAATTGATCACTCTTTCTATAAAACAAACCAACAAAAAAAATAAATAAAATAAATGTTTTAATGCATTTTGTATTTTGTGTTTTTCTCTTTTCAGTTGTGCTGCACAAAGTAACCTAACATTAAAACAAATCGATTCATATCGAAAACGCATTCAAATTGAAACAAAGCTTATCAATACCGCACATAAAAATATTCAACGCAAGTGCTGTGAAACTGTGTGAAACGTGTAGGAATTTGAGTTTGATTTTACTACGCGACTATAACACTAAAACAACAACAACAATAATAATAACAATAACAGAAACTTTCTGGCGCGTACAAAAACATTTCATATTCACCTGACTTGTATCTAAGCTTGTTTCACAAACGATCATAACGTATCGCACCGCGCCGCGCCGTGCCGCACTGTAACGAAAGACACCAAACTCAAATTCAAAACTCAATTGTGCTCTACGTCAATATCAAATGACAGCAAAGTCGCTGACGACGTCAAAGTAAACGCAACGCCAATGACGCGCTAACAGTACGCAAAAATATACAAAAACAACAACAACAAACAATACATTAAAATTAACAACAACAACAAGAAGAAGAACACATTTGCACAGCTTTAGATAGATAGAAACGTTCTGGTTCTAAAACTGGTAAAATATATAAAAAAACAGAGCAAACACAACGCATCGACGCTGGCAGTGGCACGCGGTCGAGCGTAGCCGATACGCACATGAAGTGCTGTCAGTCAGCCAAGCCGACCAAGCGACTGATCTACCCAACCGGCAGACAGACAACAACAACAACAGCAACAACACAAACGAATGTGTCAATATAACACGAAATCTGTAACTGCATAGATACATATATACATACCTACATTAGTATAGATAGTTAAATCGCGTCTAGAGCATACATACATCAATATGACAGTCTCGTATGCGGGCGAGGTGCCCAATGGCAGCAGCTTTGGCTGCTTTTGGAAGATATTATGGAAGTGAGTATACTATTTAACTTAGCAAATACAAAAACAATAAAGCAAATCAAGCTAATCATGTTTGTTTACTTAACTATTTACTTAGTTAGTAAGTCATAGGCTAGAGTAATTAACAACGGCATTCGTCGCTTAGCGTACGATATATACGAATATAGTTAGGTTAGCTTCAGTGGCCACGGTTGGCTAACTGGCAGACTCATCATTTAACGCTGGCTTGCAGTTTATTAATAGACATCAAAGAAAATTGCATAAACATTTTCACTAAAAAAAAAATTTGCGCGCTCATTTTCAATTTCACTCAAGCACGAATTCGCTTCTTTCTTTATTTTCAATTACACATCTCAGCTGTCAGTTAATGAACTATTTTTAATAAGCTTTAAAACGTGTTAATTAAAAACATTATTTTTTTTTTTTGTCTTTGAATTATTATTCTGCGGTCTTTAATGCATGCAACGTGCTAGAATAATAAAGTAGTTTCAGCAAAATTTTAAACGGATAAAATCATTTCGAAATTGGCAAATTTTTTACAAAAGAAATTCTAAGAAATTTTTATGCACAACAAAAAACTTATAAACTTTTGCTTTTACGTAAGCAATAAAAACCACTTTTGCTTTAGCATAACAAAGCAGCAAATGCATAAAAATCGGAGTTGTGTTATATGAACTTTGAACAACATTTAACTTAACTCAAAGCAACAAAGCAAATAAGATACAACCACAAATGAGAAGCGCAAAATTTTTCAAATTAATATGTTTCAGAAAAACACCGAAAAGTAAATTTGTTATTCATTATTATTTATTGTAAATAACTTTGGCAATATAAACAAAAAAAAAAAAAACAAGTCCAACCAGTAATACAAAGATTGAAATGCATAATTAACTTATTTTTAGTTAAAATGAAAAATGAAAGCTTCTAGTTTTCAAAAACAAAACACACATGCGACGAAAAATCTAAGGTTCATTCACATAACCACCTTGAATGTAGCCAAGCCAAGCCGCTTGATTGGGTTGGTATTTTTATGTGTTATAGAAAAATGTATCTTAAACTCAATGAAACGCCATGAACTTAAAGAAGAACAAACAAAACAAATCTAGACAATGTATTACTAGTAAACAAATAAAGAGCGAGGAAGCATGTGTAGTGAAAATCATCACCTGATAAAAGCCGGTTTTTTTATTTTAATGATCATTACAATATATTAAGTTGTAAATATTGTATTTGTATTATGAATTGCAACTGTTACTCTACGCCAATAATTCACTCAGTCAGGCAATCCGTCAGTCAATCAGTCAGTCTGTCAGTCAGTCAATATAGAAGTACTAATTTGATATGCCAAATAAACTAATTAATAAATTCATTATTTCTATATTAATTGATACAGATGGCGTGGCAGCGTTTATAAATTAGTATGGCGCGAATTGATCGCTTATTTGTGCCTGTATTATACAATAAATTTTGTATATAGATTTGCACTAACTGAAGCACAACAAAAGTGAGTAGTCGTCGTTATTTAAAAAACTTTAGAACGTTAGATTATTTTTCTTTTTTTGCAGAGTTTTCAACAAAATACGTATGTATTTCGGCCAACAGGGTGAGAGCATACCCATGTCCTTTGTGTTGGGCTTCTATGTTAATTTGATTGTAAAACGTTGGTGGGAACAATATAGATTATTGCCATGGCCAGATACGTTGGCTTTATTCATCAGTGCCGCCATACCAAATACATCAACTGTTAATGTAAGTTTTATTATTCTACAGCGCTCAGCACCTCATTCACTCATTCACTTGTACACTTTCAGGTCGAAATGGGCAGATTAATGCGTCGCAATATTATGCGCTATATGGTGCTTGCCTACGTCATCACATTGCAACGTATTTCGTTGCGTGTTAAGCGTCGTTTTCCCACCACTCAGCATCTCGTGGATGCCGGCCTCATGCACGAATCCGAAATGAAAATTTTCGAAGCTTTAAATCAAAAGAGTCCCATGTCTAAATATTGGATGCCGCTAGTCTGGGCCACAAATATTATAAATCGTGCACGACGTGATGGCCTCATAACATCAGATCATATAGTACAAACGATTCTCGTTGAATTGTCTGATATCAGACGACGTTTAGGTGGTCTCATTGGTTACGATACGGTTTGTGTGCCCTTAGTTTATACACAGGTAAGTTTTTGTTATTGTATTTCTATTAAAACAGTTGTGACTTTATGATTTATAAAAAACAAGGTTGTGACATTGGTGCTTTATACATATTTCATTGCTGCACTATTGGGCCGACAAATGTTGCCCGGCGTTGTGGATCGTAATGGCCGCGAGGATCCTGATTTATATTTTCCGCTCTTTACAGTATTGCAGGTATGTAAAAAGATTCATCATTGCGAATTTCTCTCGTTGCGACCTCGTTCAGCTTTCTCTATACATGCCCTTAACCCACTAAAGTCACAAGTGTCACTTAATCTTCTGAACTTTCCAGACAGCGCAATTTTGCCCTGCCCTATTAATGACGTTCCGCATTGTTGGTTCAGTTTAATTTAATAATATTTGTACCTGTTTAATTGAAGACAAACAACAACATATAAAAAAAAAATATACTTTGCTTGCGGTTTTCGGCTCATTAACAAAACTGAAATGCAAGCTACTACCAACGATTACTTGAGTCAAAACTAAGCTGAACTCAGTTGAGTTGAGTTGAATTGAATTGAATCGTTGGCGGCGGTTAAGTTATGCGGTTTCTACTTGTTCGTATTGTAATTGAGATTTTCAAGTGTTGTTTTGCGTATGAAGTTGTCATTATGTAAGTGAAGTAAATCATGTTTGAAATACTAAAATCAAAAAAACGTGAACACTTCAAGCCATAACGGGCGCTATCATAAATGGGGCGATATTTCATCTGTGCCTGTATGTGTGTGTATAAGCGTGAGCGCGTGCGTGAGTTGCTACTTGAACAGAAAACAAATAATGAAAGTGAATGTGACACAATTAAACCTAATTAAATTGCTATGATTTTTTTTTTTTTTTGTTTTCTACAAATTAATCACTTTATAATATATAAAAATTCTTTTGCAGTTTGTTTTCTATGTTGGTTGGCTTAAAGTAGCTGAGGTTTTAATTAATCCATTTGGCGAAGATGATGATGATATTGAACTAAACTGGCTTATTGACAGACATATTAAGGTAAGTCATCGTTATTGTTGTTGTTGTCTTCATTATAATTGAGCTGTAAAAGTCAAGGTTACAACAACACTGATGCAATGTAATTGGCATCTCGAATATGTTTCGTTTGTGTTGGCTTTAGGCGTGCCCCGCCCTCAAGGGGCGCACATAAAATCGTGTACACGTTTAATAATTACAGAAGCAAACAAAACTTTTCCCAAGCAAAATATGTAATTGCTTTATTAGCTGCGCAAAATGTCGACAATGAAGCGAAAAACGTATAACAGCTTCTAAAATTGGTCATGAATACGTGACACGACGATAAAGAATGACTTACTTACATACTTTCTGGGTTTGAAAGTTCGTTTTTTACTAAATGTTTCAGAAAAATTACTCAGAGCTTATCTCACAAAAAATAAACAATATATAAATATTATAATTAAAATGTTTGTCAGAATAACCAAAGTTCATTTAGAAAAAGATTCATCATTGTGAAACTCTTTCAATATACAATTTGCAATATACAAAAATAACTCTTTTTCGGCGAAAAACGCAAACAAAAAATAAAAACAGAAACAAACAAATAAACTGTGTAGTCATTTTCGTTTTGGAAACCTCCAACTTGACGAATTGAAACCTTGAAAAAAAAATAAAAAACGCACGCGAAACGTACAAAACAAAAACGCACAATTAAAAGTCGCAAAATATTGCCGAAAATTAATTAAATTTAAAATTTACGTTTTTGAATTTTATTTTTTTAAGTTAATATTTATTTTTGGCCTCTATTTGGAGCCAAGACATTCCAGTCGAAATGTAGGTTAGCAGTGTTCGTTCCAAATCGACAAATCGGGATAAATTAGCCAAACGGGCAACATAAAAAAAAACAATTCAAAAACACCTGACATCCAAAATTGTTGACAACCAATAAAATATTTCAAATTGCGCACCTACAAAATTTTTCCGATTAATTTTTGCAAAGTCTTCTTTGTTAACACAATTCTCTTTTGGGGATTTTAATTCACGTACGTCAAAAGTAAAATAAAAAAAAAAATAACAAGTGACAGAAAAAAATTGCCACGTGCTAAAAATAACAACAAATATTCAGTAAAACAAAAACGACAAGGTGCAAATATGTTAACAGTTTGATTCGGCTAATATGACTCACATGAAGTCTGCTATTTTTGTATGAATATATTGTATGAATATATATTTTTATCACTCAGCTGCCTAAAAGTATGCTAATAAACCTTCAGTAAACATTTTATTAAGCACTTGGGTGTGATATGACCTATTTTCGCTAATTGAGAACAAGTTCTCAACTGCTAATTTAGGGACAATCACAAAATTTATAGAGTCTATTAGCAACTGACGAATTCGGATAGACATGTCCGAAGAATTTCTGCGTTTAAATTTTATGATGCTGATCAAGAATACATGTATGTACATAATATAGTCGGAGATGTCTCCCCATCTGCGTTGCAAACTTTATGACAAAGTTAAAATACTCTTACTGCAAGAGTATAATAAAGGTATGCATGTAAGGTATATAACAATAACAACAACACATATAGACACATTTATTTGTCTGGTTTGGTCAAATACAGTTTGTGCACATTAACAAACCGACAGATGTATCTATGTATGTAGGCATGCGACTATCTACACGCGTTGTTGTTAATGTATGTTGTTGTTGTTGTTTGCAATTATGTACAACAACTGCAAACAGCAACGAACGCTGTAAACACAAAACAAAAACAAAAACTCAAAACAGGTTTTCAAAAACATTGAAACCTCTTCAAGAGCTTTATCATTGAAGTTTTTCGTTCTCGGGATTTTGTTGTCGCTGCCAGTCGCCATGACCGATCGCCCGAAATAAAGAAAGCGGAGGAGACAAGGAGTTGAAATGACGACAATGTCGTCGAAGCTGCTGAAAAATGCACTAAAGTGAATCCCTGACAAGTCGCGAAATCGCAATGGGAAAAAACCTTACTTCTAGCGAAACGCTGTAAACATTTTTGTTATTTGTATTGAATTTTTTTTTGCCGATGTCATTTATTGTATTTTATTAAATGACCCATTTTAAAGCACAACTCACGCCTCAACGTGACAATTTTTACGCGAAACGTCGGTTACACCCAAATTTTATTGCAGTATTTAAATGAGAACATGCAAAGTTTTCTTATTTTCAACAGTTTGCTTATTCAACTTGTTTCGAATGTTTATTTTTTTTTTAAATGTTCGTTGTCAATGAAATTTAAATAAATTATGAAATGCAATTTTTTGTTATTTTTTTTTTATCACGATCAATAGGCCGCCTACATGATCGTTGACGAAATGCATGAAGAACATCCGGAACTGCTACGTGACCAGTATTGGGAATGTGTTGTACCCAAGGAGCTGCCCTATACGCTTGCCTCAGAACATTACCGCAAGGACGAACCGAAAGGATCAGCAGAGAAATATAAAGTAAAAAAAGAGGATGCCATGTATGTAAATCTGCAGCAGGGTAACAACAAACGCATCAACGATGATGTCTATGCCGATTATGTAAGCTATCATGACAATTATGACATTAAATTAGACATGTTTATATCTTTCACTTTAATTGTGACACACAGGAAAGCGTTGATACGCCAATGGTGGAAAGACGTAAAAACAATTGGCTTGTGCGTCAACTATCGCGCATGGGCTCAATGCGTAGTCAATCGACAGCATATTCCTCCGGCGGCTTAGCCTTTAATCGTAATCGCTTGAATTCTGTGTACTCTAGTCCCGAATCGGGCTTGCCGGACTTACAGCAACAACAGCAAAACGCACAACAGCAATTACAACAAAAATCAAGTTTGTATGATAAATTCATGCATCGACGTTCGATACGCGCACAACGCCAACTTACCAAACAAAGTAAGTTAATTGTACACAAGCCAACAAAATACATTCACTTATATCATTTTGTATATTTCCTACACTAGATTCGAAGCTAAATGGCCTTGGTGTAAATCCCAATCGACCGCGACCACGCATACCTACGCCTGATGTTACTAACGATACAACAAATGTCGATAAGGATGTAAATGGTAAAATGCACAAATTTTCATTTTAATTTTAGTTTTAGTAGAAATCGAAAACGATTTTTATATCACTTGTATTATTGCACACTTAGCTGGCGACGGCAATACAGTAGTCATGTCGTCAACACAAGTACCGAGCACCAACAGCACAAGCACCGCCAGCATGTATCCCTCGTACACCAGCACCAACAATAACCCAAACCTCCATCACCAATTGGATGGCAGCGGCGGTCAAGTGCTGGGCACACTATTGCTATCCCCCATTAAAGAAATGGATAGCTCATCGTCCAATAATACGTTGATTCCAGGACATCCTGCGACAACGGCACTCGCACAGGCTGTGCTGCCCGGTAATCTGACAACCAGTAAGTTGCACTCTAGCACATAATTTTTATATATTTATCTTTTTTTTCTTCCGCTGAAAACTATATATATTTAATATGATTCTATGCAATTACAGATTTACCGGCAACCACAGCGAATATAACAACACTTTCGTTCCCCTTCACAATGACGACCAGCGATAATGTGGACACAATACCCACTGGCACGCTCAACATTTTACCGATTTCTACGCCAACCTCACAAATACCAACAATTACGACCTCATCAAGTGGCCAAGATATGATTTCGACAATACCTGTATCACTTACAATACAACGCACACCCTCAACATTGTCTATCGTTGATATGGGCGCTAACAGTGAACCTTTCACCAGTGGCAGTATTCAGGATGTCTTCAATAATGGCACAAACTTTACAACTACTGCTTTGCTCTCGGTAAAATCAATGAACGGTGGCGCGAATATCTCACGTAACAATAGTTTCAATCGAAATCTCAGCGAAGCGCTACATTTCGAACGTGAGGCTTCTGTACGTTCCATGGGCGACACACCAACGGCAGATGCTGTGGATGCCTCAGGGATTGCATTGCATCCAAATAGTATGCAAAGTCTGGACAGCAATCAACATGCCGGCGGCACAATTAGCTTAGCGCCAAAGGCAGCAACAACATCAGCGCCATCGACTTTGGCCAAACATAAACCCGAACAGAAGACAGGCGAGGTTTATGTATGATATTAAATTAAGTTACTTTTAAAAGTTTCTATAAAATTTCCGTACTTTTACTGGCATGAAAGCCACCCAGATCGATTGCGATATTATTTCAAGTTGTTAATACATCTTAAAAATATAAGAAGAAACATTTTTAGTTTTAAGTTGTTAGTCAAAATATACAATTTGTGTGGGCAAACAAGTTATTCGCTGTTTGTAGAACAAACAGAAAATTTTAGAAATGTTCTAGCATCAGACATCCGCCGCAATGTAAATAAAGGATATACGTGATGTTAGTTCAAAGCGAATTAGTTTAAGAATTAACTATTACATTTGTAAAAGATTGGCCGAAAGACCGAAAATTACAATTGAAATGCATTGAAAGCCATCAAACAATATACACAGAACGATTATTACAAAACTATTTAGAATCAAAACAAAACACAAAAATGCATCTAAACAAAGTAAATGTTAATACGATAGCCTACAAATAAACGAAGATCTGCAAGATTTCCATTTGTAGTGCCAATAACAAAATTAAGTTTATAAATCAGCCTTTTATAATTGATAAGATATTTTACATGCAAAAGTTTAGCTGCAAAATAGACTAAGAGCAAAGGCACTTGCCACACTCTAGAATTAGAATCTTTTAACTTTACAAATTTTAGCTAAACACAATATGTGATATCCGATACATAAAATAATTAATTATTAATATATCATAAAACAATATATGTACAATATATAAAAAATCAATACTGACTAGTGGAATTATCATTATTATTCTTCTTGAACCACTTTTTTATAACATTTTACTACTTGTATGTATGTACATATATAATATATTCAAACTCTTTCTTTTAATAAATATTTTCCTTTATTTTAAAAAAAGAATTTTATTTAAAATTTGCTTTGAAATCTAACAATGACCATTGTATGTTTATATTATGTTCTGATAACTATCACATTGATGACATCAGGTTAATTGTCAAGAGCACCTTTACGCAGACGTACAACAAAATCAAATGCAGGAATTTCAGCAGCAATCAGACCCAATCAGAGAGAAGTACCGCTACATCAGAGACAATTGATTGACGCTTACGCACTTGTATAAGAGAATTTCTAAAGTACTCATAGTGGAAATCGAAAATTCTCGACAAGAGTTAATAAAAAAAAAATAAACAATTTTTACAATAAAAACAAACGTTTTCATTTTAGCAAAAGAAAATTATAAGAGAAAAGACAAGTTAATTTGAAGATGGGTGCTCATTGCAAAACAACTACATCTCAATTGGATACACGGAAAAAACCTAACCAAATGAACCAAAGTGAACATGTCCAAATTCTTGCTATGTGAAAAAGAGCAAGATGCACTTTTTTCTCACTGTGTAGTTTGACTCTTATAGGAGTAATAAGAGCAACAAAAGCGTATGATCAATTAACTCATTGGCCACTTATGGGCACCGCTCAATTTCATATTCACATACAGAATCTTAGGAAATTTAAATGCGATCACAAACGCAACTGGCGCTCAGTTCGGGTTCACTTATCGATCGAGACATTACGAATTGAATTCGAGGCAAGCAGAAACTAAATAAGCTCAAACTAAACCAAACGAAAACAAAAGTGAGTGCAAAAAAAGGAGGAAGACAAGTTAAAGGATCAACTTAAAAAAAAATAATGTACTAAAAACAACCAAACCAAACATTCAACCAAAACATAAACACAATTAAAAATTTAAGATTTAAAATACTTTGTATCTAAAAAAAATATGGAAAATTCCAATACCGTTATTTTTTACTGCCGAGCATCCTCAAAAATAAAAAAATATTTGTTTAAAGTCTACGCCAAACATGTTCGACTCACATCTGTGTCAGTTGTACATGAAGCTCATTGAATATGACAATATTCATTAACCTCTGGGGTCAAAATTGAGCAAAAAATATGACAAATCTTGCACAGTCGTCCATTTAATTAAATTAACCTCACTGCTTTTCGTTGCTGTCTTCAATGCTGCTTTATGCGTGAAAGAACATGTTTGTGTATGTGACTGGAATGCCTGTTGTAGCAACGCGCAATGTGTCGAAATATCAGTAGCTGATCAATTCAATTGGAACTAATCAATAACTAATATATGTATGCAAACAAAAATACACAAATTTTGTCATACTTCAGCACCACCATGGATCGCGATGAGTCGTCAAGTGCTACTACAAAGACGGCTGAGGATGTGCCCATTGCACCGGGCTTAGAGCCTACAAATCCAACGGGTTTCTTTAAACTTTTTCGCTTTTCAACGCCTTGTGAAATTGTTTGGCTCACTGTGGGGTTTGCAATGTGCGTCATTAAGTCCCTGACTCTTCCTGCCGTGGTCATTGTATACAGTGAATTTACAGGCGTACTTGTCGACCGTGCCATGCTGGTTGGCACAACCTCAAAGTCATATGCCCTGCCAATATTTGGCGGTGGTAAAATACTGTAAGTACTCTGCCCTTGTGCTCGGTTCTATGTCCAGCGATGATTTACTATAGTTTGCAATAATTACAGCACAAATGCCTCACGTGAGGAGAATAACATGGAGCTATACAATGACTCCATATCATATGGTTTACTGCTAATAATCGCTTCAGTGGTTATGTTCTTCTCGGGCATTTTTTCCGTAGATGTGTTTAACTTGGTCGCTTTGCGTCAAGTAACACGCATGCGCATTAAACTATTTGAGTCTGTCATGCGTCAGGATATTGGTTGGCATGATCTTGCAACGAAACAGAACTTTGCCCAAAACATGACCGAGTAAGAAATAACAAATTTAAGCATTAGAAAATATTATTTAAAACTCTAGATTTTAGTGACATTGAGAAAATACGTGATGGTATTTCCGAGAAAGTGGGACATTTTCTCTATCTTATAATAGGTTTCATTATCACTGTTGGCATTTCCTTCGGCTATGGCTGGAAACTCACATTAGCTGTGAGCGTTTATATACCTATGGTCATCCTATTAAACTATTTTGTCGCAAAGGTAAACACTGATTTCGTAGATCCACTAATTTCAAATCGTTTTTAATGCTTTTCAACTAAACCGCCAGTATCAAGGCAGATTAACAGCTCGCGAACAGGAATCTTACGCTGCCGCAGGCAATCTTGCTGAAGAGATTCTCAACGCAATCCGCACCGTTGTCTCTTTCGGCGGCGAGAAACAAGAGGGCGATCGTTATGATAACTTTTTAATTCCAGCACGAAAAGCAAGTCAACGTAAAGGCGCTTTCTCGGGTTTTAGCGATGCTGTGCTCAAGTCAATGTTATTCTTTTCTTGTTCGGGTGCCTTTTGGTATGGTGTTAATCTTATTTTAGCCGATCGCTTTGAAGAGGACAAGGAATACACACCAGCTATTTTAATGATTGTAAGTGCTTTTTACATGTTAACAACTTCTTTAAAATAATATCATATTCATTAAGGCCTTCTTTGGTATTATTGTTGGTGCCGACAATATTGCACGCACCGCGCCTTTTCTCGAAGCTTTTGCCATGGCACGCGGCTGTGCTGCAAATATTTTCAAAGTCATTGACACTCCGTCACAAATCGATCCACTGTCCACAGATGGCAAGTTACTGAATTATGGTCTTCGTGGCGATGTCGAATTTCAGGACGTCTTCTATCGCTATCCCTCGCGTCCAGACATCATCGTCCACCGCGGCCTAAATATCAAAATACGTGCTGGTCAAACTGTCGCTTTGGTTGGCTCTTCAGGTTGTGGCAAGTCCACATGCATCCAATTGTTACAACGTTTCTATGATCCCGTTTTCGGTTCCATACTACTTGATGATTTAGATATACGCAAGTATAATATCCAATGGTTGCGTTCAAATATTGCTGTTGTGGGTCAAGAGCCTGTACTTTTCCTTGGCACAATTGGTTAGTTACCGAAGCCCAATGCTTCATTATATAAACGTCAAATTTACATTTATAGCACAAAATATCAGCTATGGCAAACCCAATGCCACACAAAAGGAGATCGAGGCTGCAGCTAGGCAAGCTGGCGCACATGAGTTTATCTCAAATTTGCCTGAGGTAAACTTTCACATGTCAATTTGCTTCGATAATTTTTACAAGTTTATCTTCTTACTTCTTAAGAGCTTCCAAACAATGATCGGTGAACGAGGAACTCAACTCTCTGGTGGTCAAAAACAACGCGTTGCCATTGCACGTGCTCTCATACAGAATCCCAAAATTCTGTTATTGGATGAAGCCACATCTGCACTGGATTATCAGTCCGAAAAATTAGTACAAGAAGCTTTAGATTTGGCAAGCAAAGGTCGAACAACTATTGTCGTCTCACATCGTTTGTCTGCGATACGCGGTGCTGATAAAATTGTCTTTATTCATGAGGGCAAAGTGATCGAGGAAGGCTCACACGATGATCTAATGGAACTCGAGGGTGCCTATTACAACATGGTGCATGCTGGCGATATTAAAGTGCCAGATTCTGATGATAATATGATTGAGGAAAATATTGACGATGTAAAAAGTGCGTAAGCATTTACACTTTTAGAAGTTTACCTTTCAAGTCATTTTAATTTGTTTTTTTTTTACAGAACAAAATTTATCTCTTTATGAAAAATCGTTCGAAACAAGTCCACTTAATTTTGAAAAACATCAGAAAAACAGCGTACAATTTGAAGAACCCATTATAAAATCTTCTGATAAAAATGCCCAGGCGGAAGCTGCAGCAGCTGCAGCCGCTTCATCCGAGTCGCAACCGAATTATTTTGTCACATTTTTGCGTATTGTAAAGCTCTCACGACCTGAATGGTGTTATCTCATACTGGGCGCGATTTGTGCCATTGGCTTTGGCTTTACATATCCAGCATTTTCTATCATTTTTGGTGAATTTTATTCCGCACTTGCAGAGCAAGATGAACAAGTCGCCTTGGACCGCACGGCAGTGCTCTCGATTTGTTGCCTTGGCATTGGCTTGATCACTGGTTTGGCGTGTTTCCTGCAAACGTATCTTTTCAACTATGCCGGAGTTTGGTTAACAACACGTGTCCGTTCTATGGCATTTAAGGCAATGATACGTCAAGAAATTGGCTGGTTCGATCGAGATGAGAATGCTGTGGGCGCACTGTCGGCGCGTTTGTCTGGTGATGCGGCAGGCGTGCAGGGTGCGATTGGTTATCCGCTTAGTGGCCTGATTCAAGCATTCTCGAATTTCGTGGTTGGTGTTACAATAGCTTTCTATTACTCATGGAAATTGGCGTTACTTTGTTTGTCCATGTGTCCCATTGTTGTGGGCTCCGTAATTATTGAGGCGAAGTATGAAAACATTTTGTTGAACAAGCAGCCATTAATTTTATTTAATTATGCAGACTAATGACAACGGCTATGATACGTGAGAAACAAGTTATTGAGGAGGCTTGTCGCATTGCCACCGAGGCAATCACTAATATTCGGACAATTGCTGGTTTACGGCGTGAAGCGCAAGTGATACGTCAATACTCGGATGAAGTACATCGCGTCGAAGTACTCATACGTCAGAAGCTAAGATGGCGCGGCGTTATAAATTCCACAATGCAGGCATCAGTATTCTTTGCATATGCTGTGGCACTAATGTATGGCGGTGTGCTTGTGTCGCAAGGACAATTACCTTTCCAGGATATAATCAAGTGAGTTTGAAAACTTTTTGTTTGAAAATTTAATAACGAAAATAAAATTATATAATTTTAGAGTATCAGAAACTCTACTTTATGGCTCCATGATGCTAGCTCAATCACTTGCTTTTACGCCCGCATTTACTGCAGCACTAGTGGCAGGTCATCGACTATTCCAAATACTTGACAGAAAACCGAAAATTCAATCACCTTCTGGTCCACCCAAAAATACGCTTGCCAAACAATTGAATCTCTTTGAAGGTGTGCGTTTTCGCGACATTGAATTTCGTTATCCAACGCGTTCGGATGTCAAGGTTCTCAATGGTCTTGATCTAGAAGTACTGCAAGGAAAAACTGTTGCATTGGTCGGTCACTCAGGCTGTGGAAAATCGACTTGTGTACAATTACTGCAACGCTACTACGATCCTGATTCTGGCACTATTGTTAGTACTCAATTGTCAGTCTTTAAGTACATTATTCTTTAATATAAAAATGTCTTCATTGACAGCATATTGATCACGACGACATACAAAACGATCTCACACTTGACGGTGTGCGCCGTCAATTGGGCATTGTTTCGCAGGAGCCATCACTTTTCGAACGAACAATTGCTGAGAATATTGCCTATGGCGATCAGAGTCGCACGGTGCCAATGGCCGAAGTTATTGCCGCTGCAAAGTCAGCAAATGCGCACTCTTTCATTATTTCACTACCCAATGGTTATGACACAAAAATGGGCGCTCGTGGCACACAGCTTTCCGGCGGACAAAAACAACGCATTGCCATTGCACGTGCTTTGGTACGTAATCCGAAAATTTTGTTACTCGATGAAGCAACTTCGGCTTTGGATCTTCAATCGGAACAATTAGTACAGCAAGCACTTGATTCGGCCTGCACGGGCCGAACTTGTCTTGTGATTGCCCATCGTCTATCAACTGTGCAAAATGCAGATTTGATTTGTGTTATACAAAATGGTCGCGTCGTTGAACATGGCACACATCATCAGCTGATTGCCAAATCGGGCATTTATGCAAAATTACACAAAACTCAGAGAGATCATTAATAGTTTGTTAATTGTAGAATGAATAAGTAAAATGTATAACCTCTTTAATAACTTTTCATTATATTAACTAATTTACTAATTTTGATATTTTAATTTAAAATTTTTAAGTTTATATAATAACAGTAAAATTAGCCAGAGAGATAACGAAAACCAGCTATTATGATAAATAAATTAATCCAAAAAACTTTTAAGTTCAACTTGTATTTTTTTAACAACAAATGATAATGTAATCGGGTTTTGTTCGATTAGCATAAATGTTTGTTAAAATACGAGTTTTAGTGTCTTAGTTTTAGGTTTGCCAAAAAAAAATATTGCTCTCAGATGGGGATTCTTTCATTTGTGAAACTTTATAAAAGACGCTGCCGCTTTGGAATGTTGTCACAGTACGGCGCGACAATCGCATAAGCACAGCACGCGAGATACCCAAACCAATTTCTTTTATATGACTCTAATTGTTATAAAAAAAAAAATAAAAAAAATAAAACTGAACCGGAACAAAAGATATTAAATTAATAAAATAATTACACTGATTGCGATAAATAGAAAACTATTTATGTTTAACAAATGATTTAAAGTTAAGTGACGAATATATAATGAAAATAATACTGTCGCTGAAGAATAAGACGCCCAAGACTAAAGAACGCACAGTCAACTTCAGGGAGCTCTTTCGATATGCAAGCCACTGGGATTGTTTTCTGCTCTTTTTGGCGTTTATAGCCGCAGTCCTACGTGCTTTTGTCTCTCCAATTGGTGAGATTGTGTACAGCGAACTGGTGGCAATGTTCATTGATCGCACGCTTGGCATTGGTGCCAGCTCAGAAACAGTTGCCCTGCCACTCTTTGGTGGCGGTAAAGTACTGTGAGTATGTGTGCGGTTTTATTTGGATTTTCTCTTACAATTTTTGAACCTTAGCACAAATGCTACACATGAGGAAAATATGGCAGAGTTGCGCAAGGATTCAATGGCTTTTGGCATTATCGTAACCATGGACTCTGTGCTTATGTTACTTTCTGGCATTGCCTACATTGATTTGTTCAATCATGTGGCATTGAATATAACATTACGTATACGACGTGAATACTTTAAGGCAACACTGCGACAGGACATTGGCTGGCATGATATGTCAAAGGATCAAAACTTTGCTGTACGCATTACAGAGTAAGTAAAATCATTAAACAGTATAAAATGTAAAATAATATTAAATATTTTTGATAGTAATATGGAGAAAATACGCAGTGGAATTGCCGAAAATCTTGGACACTTTGTGGAACTTATTTGCGATGTAACAATCAGCGTACTTATTTCGTTCATCTACGGTTGGAAGTTGGCTCTCGCAGTATCCGCTTACATACCGATCACAATGGTCGTGAATGCTGTCGTTGCGCGGGTATTTCGCATGACCTTGAAAGTCATTTTTAAGAAAGATTTAATTTATATTTATATATTAAAACACAGTACCAAAGTGAATTAACTGCCAAAGAACAAAATTCATATGTGAGCGCCAGCTCTGTTGTCGAAGAAGTAATCGGATCTATTCGTACAGTGGTCGCCTTTGGTGGCGAGAAGGCGGAGTCAACGCGTTACGATAATCTACTGAAGCCGGCACTCAAAGCATGCAAATTAAAAGGCGTATTTTCGGGCTTAAGCGACATGGTAATGAAGACTTTAATGTTCATATCGAGCGCAGGCGCATTTTGGTATGGCGCAAATCTTATACTCGATGACCGTGACAAGCAGGCATATGAAAAAGAATACACAGCGGCAGTGGTTATGATTGTAAGTGTGTCCATCTGATAGGTCAGCAATACAATTACTATTTGATATAATTTTTCAGGTTATATCTGGTATTATTAACAGTGTAACTCGCATCTCACGTATAGCACCCTTTCTGGAATCAATTGCAATGGCACGTGGTTCAGCTCTCGCAATTTACGATGTCATCGATAGTGTTTCAAAGATTGATCCATTATCGAAAGATGGCAAAGTACTCAACTACGGTCTGAAGGGTCAAATTGAGTTTCAGGACGTCTTCTTTCGTTATCCAGCACGTGAAGATGTCATTGTTTTGCGCGGGCTGAATCTCAGTGTCAATGCGGGACAAACAGTCGCACTCGTCGGTGCCTCGGGTTGTGGAAAGTCCACTTGTGTGCAATTAGTTCAACGTTTCTACGATCCAATATTCGGTAAAATCATGTTGGACAGTGAGGATATTAAAAAGTACAATTTGAATTGGCTGCGTTCGAATATTGCCGTTGTTGGTCAAGAGCCAGTGTTATTTCAGGGCACAATTGGTAAGAATTTGCGAAACCAAACAATTTGCTCAAGTATTGTTTTTAAGTTTACTAACAATACAAAATAATAGGTGAAAATATACGTCATGGCAAACCAAAAGCTACACAAAAAGAAGTCGAGGATGCCGCCAAGGCAGCAGGCGCACATGACTTTATTATAGAATTAGATCACGTTAGTAATTACTCAAATTTCATTAACTGTTGCTAAATATAAGCTTTTTACGCGACAGAGTTATGACACACACATCAGCGAAAAAGGCGTTCAATTGTCCGGTGGTCAACGCCAACGGATTGCAATCGCACGCGCGCTCATCCAGCAGCCAAGGATACTGCTGCTCGATGAAGCCACCTCAGCGTTGGATTATCATTCGGAGAAACTTGTGCAAGCAGCGCTAGATAAGGCTAGCAAAGGACGCACAACGATAGTTGTTTCACATCGTTTGTCGGCCATTAAAAATGCTGATCGGATAGTTTTCATTGAGAACGGCAAAGTGGTCGAGGAGGGCACTCATGAAGAACTAATGAAAAAAACTGGTCATTACTATAAAATGGTCATGGCGCATGAGTACGACGACAACGTTGACGAAATATTTAACGAATTGGAAGACGAATTAGACAAGGAACGAAAACAATCCCAAGAGTTTGGTGAATATGAATTCAATGATTTAAAGAAGACGGCAAGACCTTCAATAACTTCCATGGCCAGCAGCGATAAGAACATGAACAACTTAAATCAAAGAAAGACACAATCGGATACAAAGGACATAACAGAATCACCACCCCGTACAAAATACATTAAAACATTCTTTCGAGTACTCAATTGGTCTAGGCCAGAGTGGAGTTTTTTAATTATAGGGGCGATCTGTGCTGGTCTGTACGGTTGCATACAGACAGCATTCTGCATACTGCTTGCCGAGATGTATGCATCATTGGCCGAGCCCACAGGCGAACAAGTGTTAGCACATACATCCGCTATGTCGATAGTACGCACAGTGGTTGGCATTGCGGCTGGCGTTATATGTTTTACGCAAACATATTTTTTTAACTTAGCAGGCGTTTGGCTGACTACGCGTATGCGGTAAACATTTAGTTTATGTTTAATTCACTACAGAAAATAATTTGTAAATTAAAATCATTTCAGCTCCAAAACATTTATGTCGATTATGAGTCAGGACATGGCTTGGTTTGATGAAAAGCAGAATAGCGTTGGCGCGCTGTCAGCACGCTTAACAGGCGACGCGGCAAGTGTGAAGGGCGCTATTGGATTTCCGCTGAGTAACATCTTACAGGCTATAACGAATTTTATATGTAGCGTGTCGATTGCGTTCGTCTACTCTTGGGAACTTGCGCTCGTTTCTTTAAGTACATCACCATTTATGGTCGCATCAATTGTCTTTGAGGCTAAGTAAGTACAAGTATAAAATTCATAGTACCTCAGTAAAATTGATAATTGTGCATCATATTTTGTTATTCTATTTCCGAAGTTTTACTTGTTGGATTTATTTAATTATTTATTTTAAATAGGCGATTGACAATGAATTTTAATGGGCAAAATATTCATTGAATTATGAATTATAATATCAATAAGAAGATAATTTGAAAAATTTCTTGGACGAAAATTTATATTTGTACAAAACAAAGGTATGGCGAAAATATTTATTAAATAAGGTATTATTTACATTCAAAACTTTGGATATTGTTTAAATTAGTAAGATATTAAGTCCCTCTTCTGTTGTACGACTAATTGTAATCGCCGGGGCATCGAATTTACAAAATTTTCAAGGAAGCCAATCTCGATGGTTGCTCATTTCTCAACTATGGCTTCCTTTGACTGTTTAAAGGAATCAAATTGCCTTCGACCTTCATAAACCTTTGAGGAAAGGATGCCCCGAAGATCCTTAATTGGAGTCAAGTCCGGACTAATTGCCGTCCAGTCCAATAAGGGGATATATTACGACTCTAGAAATGACTATAGGAGTATCATCCTGTTAAAATGTCCAGTATTCGCGATAAAACTCTTCCGTAAATGTTATAAGTTCGCTTTCAAGGAGATGTGAATACTTTTGCGAATTAATTCGTCCAGGAAAAGAGACATTCGGGGACCATCCAAGTGAGCTCAAAGCTGCCCATACCATGAGAGACCCACCACCATGGATCCCCTTATAGTAAATCTGGCGGGGGTGCCTTGGGTCACGCTAATACTTCTGATTTTTATCTGGACCATCCAAATGGAACTTCTTCTCATCGCTCAAGAATATTCTTCCAACTTATTGACCAAAATCTTATACATTTCCTAAAAAGCAAGTCGGGCCTTATTTCGCCGGGCTAAAAGTTTTGAATCCCGCATTTTTGCATCATATTTCCGAGGTAACTCCTTTTGGCAAATCTGTTGTACCCTCTGCCTAGTGATTGGCAACTTCAATTCTACCTTTATCTGGCCGCAGCTCATAGTTGTAGCAGTTGGTAACGCTCGGTTTTTTTAAATAATTACGGTAACGCTGCTATTTGACAAATTTTTACTCCACATTCAGACACTGTCTGAATCTGAGACTTCTCATTCGGGGTTGACTCGGTTGATTTATACCAATGACAAAATACAATTATTATTAACTTACTCACTTTTTGCCCAGAGCAAGATAAACGTATAGCACTCAATATCTTAATAATGAACTTTGCACGTATATCAATTTTCTATTAAGGGCATGACTTTGTCTTCGCCCAATTCCTAACTGTATTATAGATTCAAAACTAATAAAAACAAAATACATGGAAAAACATCACAAAGCGTAAGCGATGAAACATGCATACTCAAAACAATAATAGCGGAATTGAATAAACTTTACCATCGAAAAGAAATTTTGCACAAATATCAATTTTACTGAGGTAATTGCTGTTTGAACTAAGTTTCCAAATCTTATGAACAAAAATGAACAGATTTACAGAGAAATCTGCGCTAGAGGAGAAAATTGTGTTAGAAGAGACCAGCCGCATTGCAACAGAGACTATTGCACAAATACGCACAGTCGCAGCGTTAAGACGTGAAGAGGATCTCATGCTGACATATGAGAAAGAAATCGAACGTTTAAAAAAGCAAATCAAACTTCGTCTGCGTTTTCGTGGATTAGTAAACTCGCTCGGCAGGGCACTAATGTTTTTCGGATATGCTGTTACACTTACATATGGCGGTTATATGTGTGCTGATGGCAGAATAAATTTTGAGGACATTATGAAGTAAGTTAACACATTGAAAATTAAAGTCGAACAAGCCAGCAAAATCATATCGTTATTATAACGACAGAATCGCCAACACTATGCTCTACGGTTTATTTATACTTGCGCAATCACTCGCCTTTACGACCGCCTTTTACGCAGCGCTGCTATCGGCGACACGTATGTATCAGATCATCGATCGCACGCCGTGCATCTTGTCGCCTGACATTTATGCGATTGGCGAACAAAACGGTAAAACATATAGTAAAACAAATGCCGTAAGCCAAGGCGTAAGCCTTAAGGACATAAACTTTACTTATCCAACGCGACCGGACCACAAAGTGCTCAGCGGTTTTCAACTCGATGTATCACAGGGAAATACAGTAGCACTTGTTGGCGCTTCTGGTTCAGGCAAATCTACAACTATACAGCTGCTTTTACGTTATTATGATCCTGACAGCGGCAAAATTGTTCGTATTGCTAGTTAATGAAACTAAATTTTAATTCATTATAATTCATTATTTCACATTAACAGTTAATTGACCAAGAGGACATACATCAACAAATGGAATTGCCGACTCTACGCCGACGTTTGGGCATTGTGTCGCAGGAGCCTTCGCTATTCGAAAAGAGCATTGCCGAAAACATTGCCTACGGCGATACCACACGCAAAGTCAGTATGCAAGAGATCATGGATGCAGCAAAAATGGCGAATGCACATGATTTCATTACGTCATTGCCAGCGCAATATGAGACCGTGCTCGGCGCCAAGGGCACTCAGCTGTCAGGCGGTCAAAAGCAACGCATTGCCATTGCTCGGGCACTGGTGCGAAACCCAAAAATACTGTTACTCGATGAGGCTACATCGGCGCTTGACATGCAGAGTGAACGTGTATGATATTGATAATTTTCTTAATCCCTTTTTAAGCCAAAATTAATTCTCTTCTCTGTCATGAAATTAGGTTGTACAAAATGCTCTGGACGAGGCTTGCGCTGGGCGCACGTGCATCGTAATTGCGCATCGCTTGGCGACAGTTCAACGTGCAGACCTTATTTGCGTTGTGCATCATGGCCACATTATTGAACAAGGCACACATTCGCAACTATTAGCGAAAAATGGCAGATATGCGAAACTATATCGTAGTCAACCTAAGAATTTCTAAATTTTTTGTACAAATTATATTAACCACGAAATGTATAAGTACTTTACAGCCTTACAGTCTACAATCCGGCAATTTCAAGTGTAGTATTCAATTACGTTACTTGTTAATGTGCACCTTTGCTAAACTAAAACTGTGATTATAAGTGATAACAAGGCTATACAATTTGAAGTGCAACAAAAGATATTAAAATAATAAAATAATTACGCTGATTGCGATAAAGAGAAAACTTTTTATGTTAAACAAATGATGTAAAGTAAAGTTACAAATATATGATGACAATGACACTGTAAATTGGTATTTGCGTAGCATCACATTGAATTTACGCATCTAACAGGACTTTATGAAATTTCTTCAACCACAATATTTGTGAATGCGCGCGCGTTTAGAAAATGATGCTGGCACAAGTGCAACGGTTGAGACGATATCTTCGCCGACGCCGAAGAACAAGACGCCTAAGACTAAAGAACGCACAGTCAACTTCAGGGAGCTCTTTCGATATGCAAGCCACTGGGATTGGTTTCTACTCTTCTTGGCGTTGATAGCCGCATTCCTACGTGCTTTTGTCTTTCCAATTGGTGTGATTGTGTACAGCGAACTGGTGGCAATGTTCATTGATCGCACGCTTGGCATTGGTGCTAGCTCAGAAACAGTTGCCCTGCCACTCTTTGGTGGCGGTAAAGTACTGTGAGTATGTGTGCGGTTTTATTTGGATTTTCTCTTACAATTTTTGAACCTTAGCACAAATGCTACACATGAGGAAAATATGGCAGAGTTGCGCAAGGATTCAATGGCTTTTGGCATTATCGTAACCATGGACTCTGTGCTTATGTTACTTTCTGGCATTGCCTACATTGATTTGTTCAATCATGTGGCATTGAATATAACATTACGTATACGACGCGAATACTTTAAGGCAACACTGCGACAGGACATTGGCTGGCATGATATGTCAAAGGATCAAAACTATTTGCGATGTAACAATCAGCGTACTTATTTCGTTCATCTATGGTTGGAAGTTGGCTCTCGCAGTATCCGTTTACATACCGATCACAATGGTCGTGAATGCTGTCGTTGCGCGGGTATTTCGCATGAGACTTGAGATTTGGAGGATAGACTCGTGATGCTCGGCAGCAGATCAAGTTTGAACGGTTTTGAGCCACGCCCACTCCTTCCCGCCCAACCAGCTACGCCCACTTTTTGAAAAGACTATAACTTGAACACCGGAAATGCTAGAACTATGAAAATTGGTATGTAGACTAAGTATAAAAAGTTCTATAAAACTGCATACTACAATTTCAGCCCCCCCCCCCCCCTCCCCTTAATTGTCCCTCAAAAAGTGTTTTATTGTTAATTACTATATCTTCAAAACCATTACAGGTACGGAAATTTTGTGTGTACACTCAGTAAGTACATAGCCTTAAGACTGCATACCAGAAAATACCCCTCTGTATTTACGACTACCTTTCAAAGACCCACAAACTTAAATTTTTGGTAAACTCCACTTTTTTTTACAAAAATTTGTATATCTCCACAACGATAACAGATACGAACCTAAAATTTTGTGTGCAGAATTAAGAATTGTATGTCTTACCTGCATACCAAATTTTCCCCCCTTACCCTTTATTACTCCTCAAACAGTGTTTGCATGTCAAAGCCTATATCTCCGAAATTGTTAAAGGTACTGACCTGAAATTTTGTAAGTAGACAAAGTATATATAACTTCATAAGACTGCATACCAAAAAATACTATTTTATATTTGGACTCCCCATTAAAGGCCGGCAAACTTAAATTTTATGTAAATTCCAGTTTATTTTTATTAAAATATGTATATCTCCACAACTATGAAATAGACATGTCTGAAATTTTGTATGCAGGTTCAGTTAATATGCGTCTTTTAAACTGCATACCGAAAAACACCCCTTTATTTCTAGGCTTCCCCCCTCTGAGATCAACAAACTCGAATTTTTCGAAAATTCCTTACTTTTGACTAAATTTTTTTTTATATTTGGAACACCATTTAAATGGGTGAGGGTATGTGCAGGGTATTATATGGTTGAATATACTCAACTATACCGTCCTTACTAGTTAAGTTTATATAATAGCAGTAACATTAGCCAGAGAGACAACGAAAACCAGCTATTATGATAAATAAATTAATCCATACAAATTTAAAGTTCAACTTGTATTTTTTTAACTGCAAATGATAGTGGTTTTGTTCGATTAGCATAAATGTTTGTTAAATTACGAGTTTTAGTGCCATAGTTTTATGTTTGCCAAAAAAAAATATTGCACTCAAATGGGGTTCTATCATTTGTGAAACTTTATAAAAGACGCTGCCGCTTTGGAAAGTTGTCACAGTACGGCGCGACAATCGCATAAGCACAGCACGCGAGATACCCAAACCAAGGTCTTTTATATGACTCTAACTGTTATAAAAAAAAAATAAAAAAAATTAAAACTGAACCGGAACGAAAGATATTAAATTAATAAAATAATTACACTGATTGCGATAAATAGAAAACAATTTATGTTTAACAAATGATTTAAAGTTAAGTGAGGAATATATGATGACAATGACACTGTCGCCGAAGAATAAGACGCCTAAGACTAAAGAACGCAGAGTCAACTTCAGGGAGCTCTTTCGATATGCAAGCCATTGGGATTGTTTTCTGCTCTTTTTGGCGTTGATGGCCGCATTCCTACGTGCTTTTATCTTTCCAATTGGTGTGATTGTGTACAGCGAACTGGTGGCAATGTTCATTGATCGCACGCTTGGCATTGGTGCTAGCTCAGAAACAGTTGCCCTCCCACTCTTTGGTGGCGGTAAAGTACTGTGAGTATGTGTGCGGTTTTATTTGGATTTTCTCTTACAATTTTTGAACCTTAGCACAAATGCTACACATGAGGAAAATATGGCAGAGTTGCGCAAGGATTTAATGGCTTTTAGCATTATCGCAACCATGGAATCTGTGCTTATGTTACTTTCTGGCATTGCCTACATTGATTTGTTCAATCATGTGGCATTGAATATAACATTACGTATACGATGCGAATACTTTAAGGCAACACTGCGACAGGACATTGGCTGGCATGATATGTCAAAGGATCAAAACTTTGCTGTACGCATTACAGAGTAAGTAAAATCATTAAACAGTATAAAATGTAAAATAATATTAAATATTTTTCATAGTAATATGGAGAAAATACGCAGTGGAATTGCCGAAAATCTTGGACACTTTGTGGAACTTATTTGCGATGTAACAATCAGCGTACTTATTTCGTTCATCTACGGTTGGAAGTTGGCTCTCGCAGTATGCGTTTACATACCGATCACAATGGTCGTGAATGCTGTCGTTGCGCGGGTATTTCGCATGACCTTGAAAGTCATTTTTAAGAAAGATTTAATTCATATTTATATATTAAAACACAGTACCAAAGTGAATTAACTGCCAAAGAACAAAATTCATATGTGAGCGCCAGCTCTGTTGTCGAAGAAGTTATTGGATCTATTCGCACAGTGGTCGCCTTTGGTGGCGAGAAGGCGGAATCAACGCGTTACGATAATCTACTGAAGCCGGCACTCAAAGCAGGCAAATGGAAGGGCGTATTTTCGGGCTTAAGCGACATGGTAATGAAGGCTTTAATGTTCATATCGAGCGCAGGCGCATTCTGGTATGGCGCAAATCTTATACTCGATGACCGTGACAAGCAGGCATATGAAAAAGAATACACAGCGGCAGTGGTTATGATTGTAAGTGTGTCCATCTGATAGGTCAGCAATACAATTACTATTTGATATAATTTTTCAGGTTATATCTGGTATTATTAACAGTGTAACTCGCATCTCAAATATAGCACCCTTTCTGGAGTCCTTTGCAATGGCACGTGGTTCAGCTCTCGCAATTTACGATGTCATCGATAGTGTTTCAAAGATCGATCCATTATCGAAAGATGGCAAAGTACTCAACTACGGTCTGAAGGGTCAGATTGAGTTCCAGGACGTCTTCTTTCGTTATCCAGCACGTGAAGATGTCATTGTTTTGCGCGGGCTGAATCTCACTGTCATTGCGGGACAAACAGTCGCACTCGTCGGTGCCTCGGGTTGTGGAAAGTCCACTTGTGTGCAATTAGTTCAACGTTTCTACGATCCAATATTCGGTAAAATCATGTTGGACAGTGAGGACATTAAAAAGTACAATTTGAATTGGCTGCGTTCGAATATTGCCGTTGTTGGTCAAGAGCCAGTGTTATTTCAGGGCACAATTGGTAAGAATTTGCGAAACCAAACAATTTGCTCAAGTATTGTTTTTAAGTTTACTAACAATACAAAATAATAGGTGAAAATATACGTCACGGCAAACCAAAAGCTACACAAAAAGAAGTCGAGGATGCCGCCAAGGCAGCAGGCGCACATGACTTTATTATAGGACTAGATCACGTTAGTAATTACTCAAATTTCATTAACTGTTGCTAAATATAAGCTTTTTACGCGACAGAGTTATGACACACACATCAGCGAAAAAGGCATTCAATTGTCCGGTGGTCAACGCCAACGGATTGCAATCGCACGCGCGCTCATCCAGCAGCCAAGGATACTGCTGCTCGATGAAGCCACCTCAGCGTTGGATTATCATTCGGAGAAACTTGTGCAAGCAGCGCTAGATAAGGCTAGCAAAGGACGCACAACGATAGTTGTTTCACATCGTTTGTCGGCCATTAAAAATGCTGATCGGATAGTTTTCATTGAGAACGGCAAAGTGGTCGAGGAGGGCACTCATGAAGAACTAATGAAAAAAACTGGTCATTACTATAAAATGGTCATGGCTCATGAGTACGACGACAACGTTGACGAAATATTTAACGAATTGGAAGACGAATTAGACAAGGAACGAAAACAATCGCAAGAGTTTGGTAAATATGAATTCAATGATTTAAAGAAGTCGGTAAGACCTTCAATAACATCCATGGCCAGCACCGACAAGAACATGAACAATTTAAATCAAAAAAAGACACAATCAGATACAAAGGACATAACAAATTCACCGCCACGTACAAAATACATTAAAACATTCTTTCGAGTACTCAATTGGTCTAGGCCAGAGTGGAGTTTTTTAATTATAGGGGCGATCTGTGCTGGTCTGTACGGTTGCACACAGCCAGCATTCTCCATACTGCTTGCCGAGATGTATGCATCATTGGCCGAGCCATCAGGCGAACAAGTGTTGGCACATACATCCGCTATGTCGATAGTAAGCACTGTGATTGGCATTGCGGCTGGCGTTATATGTTTTACGCAAACATATTTCTTTAACTTAGCAGGCGTTTGGCTGACTACGCGTATGCGGTAAACATTTAGTTTATGTTTAATTCACTACAGAAAATAATTTGTAAATTAAAATCATTTCAGCTCCAAAACATTTATGTCGATTATGAGTCAGGACATGGCTTGGTTCGATGAAAAGCAGAATAGCGTTGGCGCGCTGTCAGCACGCTTAACAGGCGACGCGGCAAGTGTCCAGGGCGCTATTGGATTTCCGCTGAGTAACATCTTACAGGCTATAACGAATTTTATATGTAGTGTGTCGATTGCGTTCACCTACTCTTGGGAACTTGCCCTCGTTTGTTTAAGTACATCACCATTTATGATCGCATCAGTAGTCTTTGAGGCTAAGTAAGTACAAGTATGAAATTCATAGTACCTCAGTAAAATTGTTATTTATGCATCATATTTTGTTATTCAATTTCCGAAGTTTTACTTGTTGGATTTATTTTATTATTTATTTTAAATAGGCGATTGACAATGAATTTTAATGGGCAAAATATTTATTCAACTATGAATTATAATCTCAAAAAAAAATAATTTGAAAAATTTCTTGGACGAAAACAAAGGTATGGCGAAAAAATGCATTAAATAAGGTATTATTAACATTCAAAACCTTGGATATTGTTTAAATTAGTAAGATATTGAGTGTCTTTTCTATTGTACGACTAATTGTAATCGCCGGGGCATCGAATTTACAAAATTTTCAAGGACGCTAATGTCAACATTAACATTTGCTTCGTTTGACTCTTTAGAGGAATCAAATTGCCTTCGACCTTCATAAACCTTTGAGGAAAGGATGCCCCGAAGATCCTTAATTGGAGTCAAGTCCGGACTAATTGCCGGCCAGTCCAATAAGGGGATATATACGACTCTATAAATGACCTCGTATAACTTGAAACATGTAAAGAAGTATTATCCTGTTAAAATGTCCAGTATTCGCGATGAAACTCTTCCGTAAATGTTATAAGTTCGCTTTTAAGGAGATGTGAATACATTTGCGAACTAATTCGTCGAGGAAAAAAGACATTCGGGGACCATCCAAGTGAGCTCAAAGCTGCCCATACCATGAGAGACCCACCACCATGGTTCCCCTTATAGTAAATCTGGCGGGGATGCCTTGGGTCACGCCAATACTTCTGATTTTCATCTGGACCATCCAAATGGAACTTCTTCTCATCGCTCAAGAATATTCTTCCAACTTATTGACCAAAATCTTATACATTTCCTAAAAAGCAAGTCGGGCCTTATTTCGCCGGGCTAAAAGTTTTGGATCCCGCATTTTTGCATCATATTTCCGAGGTAACTCCTTTTGGCAAATCTGTTGTACCCTCTGCCTAGTGATTGGCAACTTCAATTCTACCTTTATCTGGCCGCAGCTCATAGTTGTAGCAGTTGGTAACGCTCGGTTTTTTTAAATAATTGCGGATTGTATTTCGGTGACGCTGCTATTTGACAAATTTTTACTCCACATTCAGACACTGTCACACAGAGCTGATAAACGTATCGCACTCAATATCTTGATAATGAGCTTTGCACATATATCAATTTTCTATTAAGGGCATGATTTTGTCTTCGCCCAATTCCTAACTGTACTATAGATTCAAAACTAATAAAAACAAAATACAAGGAAAAACATCACAAAGCGTAAGCGATGAAACATGCATACTCAAAACAATAATAGCGGAATTGAATAAACTTTACCATCGAAAACAAATTTTGCACAAATATCAATTTTACTGAGGTAATTGCTGTTTGAACTAAGTTTTCCAATCTTATGAACAAAAATGAACAGATTTACGGAAAAGTCTGCGCTAGAGGAGAAAAATGTGCTAGAGGAGACCAGCCGCATTGCAACAGAGACTATTGCACAAATACGCACAGTTGCAGCGTTAAGACGTGAAGAGGATCTCATGCTGGCATATGACAAAGAAATCGAACGTTTAAAAAAGCAAATCAAACGTCGTCTGCGTTTTCGTGGCTTAGTAAAATCCCTCGGCATGGCGCTATTGTTTTTCGGATATGCTGTTACACTTACATATGGCGGTTATATGTGTGCTGATGGCAGAATAAAATTTGAGGACATTATGAAGTAAGTTAGCACATTGAAAATTAAAGTCGAACAAGCCAGCAAAATCATCAAAATTATTATAACGACAGAATCGCCAACACTATGCTCTACGGTTTATTTATACTTGCGCAATCACTCGCCTTTACGACCGCCTTTTACGCAGCGCTGCTATCGGCGACACGTATATATCAGATCATCGATCGCACGCCGCGCATCTTGTCGCCTGACATTAATGCGATTGGCGAACAAAACGGTAAAATATATGGTAAAACAAATGCCGTAAGCCAAGGCGTAAGCCTTAAGGACATAAACTTTACTTATCCCACGCGACCGGACCACAAAGTGCTCAGCGGTTTTCAACTCGATGTATCACAAGGAAATACAGTAGCACTTGTTGGCGCTTCTGGTTCAGGCAAATCTACAACTATACAGCTGCTTTTACGTTATTATGATCCTGACAGCGGCAAAATTGTTCGTATTGCTAGTTAATGAAACTAAATTTTAATTCATTATAAACGTCATTTCACATTAACAGTTAATTGACCAAGAGGACATACATCAACAAATGGAATTGCCGACTCTACGACGACGTTTGGGCATTGTGTCGCAGGAGCCTTCGCTATTCGAAAAGAGCATTGCCGAAAACATTGCCTACGGCGATACCACACGCAAAGTCAGTATGCAAGAGATCATGGATGCAGCAAAAATGGCGAATGCACATGATTTCATTACGTCATTGCCAGCGCAATATGAGACCGTGCTCGGCGCCAAGGGCACTCAGCTGTCAGGCGGTCAAAAACAACGCATTGCCATTGCTCGGGCAGTAGTGCGAAACCCAAAAATTCTGTTACTCGATGAGGCTACGTCGGCGCTTGACATGCAGAGTGAACGTGTATGATATTGATAATTTCCTTATTCTCGTTTTAAGTCAAAATTAATTCTTTTCTCTGTCATAAAATTAGGTTGTACAAAATGCTCTGGACGAGGCTTGTGCTGGGCGCACGTGCATCGTAATTGCGCATCGCTTGGCGACAGTTCAACGCGCAGACCTTATTTGCGTTGTGCATCATGGCCACATTATCGAACAAGGCACACATTCGCAGCTATTAGCGAAAAATGGCAGATATGCGAAACTATATCGTAGTCAACCTAAGAATTTGTAAATTTTTGTACAGATTATATTAACCACGAAATGTATAAGTACTTTACAGCCAAATATAATAATAAACATACATAAGTATTAATGCTTGATTAGACAGGTGTTTCTACAAAAATAGATGGAACATTTACGTGAACTAGTCCCACACTCCGATAAAACACCTTACAGTCTACAATCCGGCAATTTCAAGTGTAGTATTCAATTACGTTACTTGTTAATGTGCACCTTTGCTGCCATCTACCGAGATTTTTTTCTTCACTTAAGCAAAGTTTACGAGTCTTGACGGAAATCGATTCAATTAAAATTAATAAACTGTTGAGCGAAACCGACGTCGACGAAAACAGCGTCTAGCAATTACTCTATTCCTATGTATGTAGAGCTATTAGAAATTATTAGAATGAAAACAAAATAAAACAAACGCAAAATATTGCTCTCAGATGGGGTTCTTTCGTTTGTGAAACTTTATAAAAGACGCTGCCGCTTTGGAAATTTGTCACAGTACGGCGCGACAATCGCATAAGCACAGCACAGCACGCGAGATACCCAAACAAGAGTTTTTTATATGACTCCAATTGTTATAAAAAAAAACAACAAACAAAACTAAAACTGTGATTATAAGTGATAACAAGGCTATACAATTTGAAGTGCAACAAAAGATATTAAAATAATAAAATAATTACGCTGATTGCGATAAAGAGAAAACTTTTTATGTTAAACAAATGATGTAAAGTAAAGTTACAAATATATGATGACAATGACACTGTAAATTGGTATTTGCGTAGCATCACATTGAATTTACGCATCTAACAGAACTTTATGAAATTTCTTCAACCACAATATTTGTGAATGCGCGCGCGTTTAGAGAAATTATTATTAATTGACCTTTTTGGTCAATGTTGTTTATTGGCCTCATAGTAAATAATAAAACTAAACTTTTGCTGACTGAGAATGACAGTGCAAGAAAATGATGCTGGCACAAGTGCAACCGTTGAGACGATATCTTCGCCGACGCCGAAGAACAAGACGCCTAAGACTAAAGAACGCACAGTCAACTTCAGGGAGCTCTTTCGATATGCAAGCCACTGGGATTGGTTTCTGCTCTTTTTGGCGTTGATAGCCGCATTCCTACGTGCTTTTGTCTTTCCAATTGGTGTGATTGTGTACAGCGAACTGGTGGCAATGTTCATTGATCGCACGCTTGGCATTGGTGCTAGCTCAGAAACAGTTGCCCTGCCACTCTTTGGTGGCGGTAAAGTACTGTGAGTATGTGTGCGGTTTTATTTGGATTTTCTCTTACAATTTTTGAACCTTAGCACAAATGCTACACATGAGGAAAATATGGCAGAGTTGCGCAAGGATTCAATGGCTTTTGGCATTATCGTAACCATGGACTCTGTGCTTATGTTACTTTCTGGCATTGCCTACATTGATTTGTTCAATCATGTGGCATTGAATATAACATTACGTATACGACGTGAATACTTTAAGGCAACACTGCGACAGGACATTGGCTGGCATGATATGTCAAAGGATCAAAACTTTGCTGTACGCATTACAGAGTAAGTAAAATCATTAAACAGTATAAAATGTAAAATAATATTAAATATTTTTGATAGTAATATGGAGAAAATACGCAGTGGAATTGCCGAAAATCTTGGACACTTTGTGGAAATTATTTGCGATGTAACAATCAGCGTACTTATTTCGTTCATCTACGGTTGGAAGTTGGCTCTCGCAGTATGCGTTTACATACCGATCACAATGGTCGTGAATGCTGTCGTTGCGCGGGTATTTCGCATGACCTTGAAAGTCATTTTTAAGAAAGATTTAATTCATATTTATATATTAAAACACAGTACCAAAGTGAATTAACTGCCAAAGAACAAAATTCATATGTGAGCGCCAGCTCTGTTGTCGAAGAAGTTATCGGATCTATTCGCACAGTGGTCGCCTTTGGTGGCGAGAAGGCGGAGTCAACGCGTTACGATAATCTACTGAAGCCGGCACTCAAAGCAGGCAAATGGAAGGGCGTATTTTCGGGCTTAAGCGACACGGTAATGAAGGCTTTAATGTTCATATCGAGCGCAGGCGCCTTCTGGTATGGCGCAAATCTTATACTCGATGACCGTGATAAGCAGGCATATGAAAAAGAATACACAGCGGCAGTGGTTATGATTGTAAGTGTGTCCATCTGATAGTTCAGCATTACAATTACTATTTGATATATTTTTCAGGTTATATCTGGTATTATTGTCAGTGCAAATCACATCTCACGTACAGCACCCTTTCTGGAATCCTTTGCAATGGCACGTGGATCAGCTCTCGCAATATACGATGTCATCGATAGTGTTTCAAAGATCGATCCATTATCGAAAGATGGCAAAGTACTAAACTACGGTCTGAAGGGTCAGATTGAATTTCAGGACGTCTTGTTTCGTTATCCAGCACGTGAAGATGTCATTGTTTTGCGCGGGCTGAATCTCACTGTCATTGCGGGACAAACAGTCGCACTCGTCGGTGCCTCGGGTTGTGGAAAGTCCACTTGTGTGCAATTAGTTCAACGTTTCTACGATCCAATATTCGGTAAAATCATGTTGGACAGTGAGGACATTAAAAAGTACAATTTGAATTGGCTGCGTTCGAATATTGTCGTTGTGGGTCAAGAGCCAGTGTTATTTCAAGGCACAATTGGTAAGAATTTGCGAAACCAAACAATTTGCTCAATTATTGTTTTTAACTTTACTAACAATACAAAATAATAGGTGAAAATATACGTCATGGCAAACCAAAAGCTACACAAAAAGAAGTCGAGGATGCCGCCAAGGCAGCAGGCGCACATGACTTTATTATAGGACTAGATCACGTTAGTAATTACTCAAGTTTAATTAACTGCTGCTAAATATAAGCTTTTTACGCGACAGAGTTATGACACACACATCAGCGAAAAAGGCGTTCAATTGTCCGGTGGTCAACGCCAACGGATTGCAATCGCACGCGCGCTCATCCAGCAGCCAACGATACTGCTGCTCGATGAAGCCACCTCAGCGTTGGATTATCATTCGGAGAAACTTGTGCAAGCAGCGCTAGATAAGGCTAGCAAAGGACGCACAACATTAGTTGTTTCACATCGTTTGTCGGCCATTAAAAATGCTGATCGGATAGTTTTCATTGAGAACGGCAAAGTGGTCGAGGAGGGCACTCATGAAGAACTTATGAAAAAAACTGGTCATTACTATAAAATGGTCATGGCGCATGAGTACGACGACAACGTTGACGAAATATTTAACGAATTGGAAGACGAATTAGACAAGGAACGAAAACAATCGCAAGAGTTTGGTGAATATGAATTCAATGATTTAAAGAAGACGGCAAGACCTTCAATAACATCCATGGCCAGCAGCAATAAGAACATGAACAATTTAAATCAAAAAAAGACACAATCAGATACAAAGGACATAACAAATTCACCGCCACGTACAAAATACATTAAAACATTCTTTCGAGTACTCAATTGGTCTAGACCAGAGTGGAGTTTTTTAATTATAGGCGCGATCTGTGCTGGTCTGTACGGTTGCACACAGCCAGCATTCTCCATACTGCTTGCCGAGATGTATGCATCATTGGCCGAGCCCTCAGGCGAACAAGTGTTAGCACATACATCCGCTATGTCGATAGTAAGCACTGTGATTGGCATTGCGGCAGGCGTTATTTGTTTTACGCAAACATATTTCTTTAACTTAGCAGGCGTTTGGCTGACTACGCGTATGCGGTAAACATTTAGTTTATGTTTAATTCACTACAGAAAATAATTTGTAAATTAAAATCATTTCAGCTCCAAAACATTTATGTCGATTATGAGTCAGGACATGGCTTGGTTCGATGAAAAGCAGAATAGCGTTGGCGCGCTGTCAGCACGCTTAACAGGCGACGCGGCAAGTGTCCAGGGCGCTATTGGATTTCCGCTGAGTAACATCTTACAGGCTATAACGAATTTTATATGTAGTGTGTCGATTGCGTTCACCTACTCTTGGGAACTTGCGCTCGTTTGTTTAAGTACATCACCATTTATGATTGCATCAATTGTCTTTGAGGCTAAGTAAGTACAAGTATAAAATTCATAGTACCTCAGTAAAATGGATATTTGATCCTCATATTTTGTTACTTTATTTCCAAAATTTGACCTGTTCGATTTTTTGTATTATTTATTTTAAATAGGCGATTGACAATGAATTGTAATGGGCAAAATATTTATTGAATTATAAATTATTTTATCAATAGGAAATTAATTTGAAAAATTTCTTGGACGAAAATTGATATTTGTGCAAAACAAAGGTATGGCGGAAAAATATATTAAATAAAGTATTATTTACATTCAAAACTTTGGATATTGTTTAAATTAGTAAGATATGGAGTCTTTATTATTTTTTGCTACTAAATATAATCGCCGGGGCATTGAATTTACAAAATTTTCAAGGATGCTAATGTCGATGGTTGCTCATTTTACAACTATGGCTTCCTTTGACTGTTTAAAGGAATCAAATTGCCTTCGACCTTCATAAACCTTTGAGGAAAGGATGCCCCGAAGATCCTTAATTGGAGTCAAGTCCGGACTAATTGCCGTCCAGTCCAATAAGGGGATATATTACGACTCTAGAAATGACTATAGGAGTATCATCCTGTTAAAATGTCCAGTATTCGCGATAAAACTCTTCCGTAAATGTTATAAGTTCGCTTTCAAGGAGATGTGAATACTTTTGCGAATTAATTCGTCCAGGAAAAGAGACATTCGGGGACCATCCAAGTGAGCTCAAGGCTGCCCATACCATGAGAGACCCACCACCATGGATCCCCTTATAGTAAATCTGGCGGGGATGCCTTGGGTCACGCTAATACTTCTGATTTTTATCTGGACCATCCAAATGGAACTTCTTCTCATCGCTCAAGAATATTCTTCCAACTTATTGACCAAAATCTTATACATTTCCTAAAAAGCAAGTCGGGCCTTATTTCGCCGGGCTAAAAGTTTTGGATCCCGCACTTTGGCATCATATTTCCGGGGCAACTCCTTTTGGCAAATCTGTTGTACCCTCTGCCTAGAGATTGGCAACTTCAATTCTGCCTTTATCTGGCCGCAGCTCATAGTTGTAGCAGTTGGTAACGCTCGGTTTTTTTAAATAATTGCGGTAACGCTGCTATTTGACAAATTTTTGCTCCACATTCAGACACTGTCTGAATCTGAGACTTCTCATTCGGAGCTGACTCGGCTGATTTATACCAATGACAAAATACAATTGTTATTAACTTACTCACTTTTTGCCCAGAGCTGATAAACGTATCGCACTCAATATCTTAATGATGAACTTTGCACAAATATCAATTTTCTATTAAGGGCATGACTTTGTCTTCGCTAAATTCCTAACGGGACTATAGATTCAAAGCTAATAAAAACAAAATACATGGAAAAACATCACAAAGCGTAAGCGATAAAACATGCATACTCAAAACAATAATAGCGGAATTGAATAAACTTTACCATCGAAAAGAAATTTTGCACAAATATCAATTTTACTGAGGTAATTGCTGTTTGAACTAAGTTTCCAAATCTTATGAACAAAAATGAACAGATTTACAGAGAAA